>VONZ01000243.1:455000-922089 GCA_012976165.1 Labeo catla
GTAAATTAATAAAAAAAAAATACTGTTTTAATCATTTCAAAATGTTAAAAAAATTACTGAATGTATTAATGTGTATAAGTAGTAAATTATTAATAAATGTAATACAAATATAACAAAATAAAATACAGTACCATATATAACTAGGTTGAACAAATTATATTTAAAATAAAATAAAATACAATAAAAAATAAAATAATGGGGGCTGGGTTGTCCACTGGAGATGTTGCCTAGCTGTTAGCCCACATGCTGGGACACAGACTTGAGATCCGTTTTGCATCATTTCCAAATCCATCATTTGGTGTCTCCCCTCACTTCCTGCCTGTTCTTTCTCTCCTCATCGGTTAAATCAGCGAAAAGTCTAAATATGAAAAAGAACACCTTTTCAAAATGAAACCTGCCATTTGTAACCATTCAGGAAGCTGCTCAGGTGCTCAAATACTGATCTGATGCCAGTTTTCGCGATCCAAACCCCACTGTCAGAGATACAACTAATCTGATCCCGGACCAACATTAAAGGGCGACAGCATTAGGCACAGCTCAGCAAGATAAATGACATTTTCTAAAATCATGCTGACATTTTCAATTATCATGCACGAGGCACTGGCAAGGTTTGTCAGGCTGAGGCAGACGTTCACCTTATCGCACGAGGAAGAGTCCGCCGACTGAACAGAACGGGGCTTAGGGAACAGAATCTGGACCTGATTGGGGTCTGGATAGAGGTGGAATTGGATGTCGGGTGAAAACGAGGATAAAGAAGCGGGTGTGGGCGACACTCGGATTGGTAGACGCTCTGAATTCAACCTGGCGACTACTTGAGGGGTCTCGGATCCAATGAAGACCTTCAATGAAAGGCTTCGGTGAAAGGTCAAAGTCTGTGGTGGGTTTTTTGGTCGGGTGTGTTGAAAAATCAACCAGGTTTAGATTCATTTCCTCACAGTGAATCCAAGAACACTCTTATAATGGGGATTTGGCATTAAAGAACGTTTATTTAGTGTGAAGAACATTTAGATCATCTAAAGAACCTTTTTCCGCAGTATGGAATGGAAAGATTCCATGGATGTTCTTAACGGAATCATCATTGCGAATAAAGAACCATTCATTTAAGAGCGAAGAGACAGTGAGGCGGTTAGAAAGACATTCCAGCAGTTGACACGGAAATTAAAAATTTAAAGGCCATAATGACAGAGTTCATTAAAATGACATTTTAAACCGAAATGTGATGTACATAAATAAGGAAATAATAAAAGACAGTTCAAAAAGGCATTGGGAAAGACGGACGTTAATCTCCCGTCAAGGAAAATGGAAAGTTTGTAGGAGAACGAGCGAAATCCAAGTTGGTTAAAGCGAGCAGCTCAAATTATGCAAAACATGGCGACGAGAACAAGCAGGTGTCTCTGCATTTCTCCGCACCTTGTCTACACTGCTGCTCGTGTCGCTGGAAGGTACGAGCTGAAGCGCTGCCAAAGCTAGCGCACCGTAAGAGAGGGAAAAACACTCCCTGGGCATCTCAGAGAAACTTCTCAGGGAGTTTTATGATTAAATACGTCTGGCGAATGCAGAAAACGATTTATATGCATCTAAATAGCTTGTGAGACTGAGAAGTGGTTCAACATCAACATCCAGATTTCAGTACTTATGACACAAGGACTCTCTTGTGGAATGACATCAGTCATGGTTTGTGATGGATACTCTGAACATCAATTATGTGGTTGAAACAAGGACGGCATGATATCATGATGGGACCAGTGAGAACACATGCTGTACATACAGCTCTGACATGAGTAATCTGCATAGAAGAGTTGTATTTCAAGGTCTTATTTCATATTCACTCAATGTAAATAAAGGTGTGCCACACGGCTCAGTTTTAGGACCGCTTCTATTTACTCTACATATTAATCAAAATTTGAGCTATGAAGATTTTCTTATTACATTAATGATACAGTTATATATAGTGCATGCACAATGAACTGATGAAAAAGCATTTAAATGTCAATTTTAGGGAGCTGGTCTCACTGGATGTTCTTGAAGTCATTTTCAATCATTTAAAGACAGTAACATCTGGTTGTAGGTGCTTTAAAAAGAATAAAAATAAAGGGAATCAATACACAACTAAATCTAGTTATGTATTGATTCCCTTTCTTTTTATTTGTTATTTCATTTTAACCATTTGTGTGTATAGATGGATGTTATTTGTAAGACCCACACGAGTTTTGTGTTGCTGACAATCTTGGCCAGGACGTTCTTGTAAAGGATATTTTTAACCCTTTCACTGGTGAGTTTAAATTCTATCTATATATATATATATATATATATTTAATAATTATTGGCTTATTTATATGACAAAATTTTAATAAAAAATTATTTAAAAAAATAAATGCATACATAAATAATTAAAACATAATAAAAATATTAATTATACATTGTGCTAATTATATTATATTATAATATGCAAATTTATGTATATTGCTTTATATATAAATTAAGTAACTGACCTCATTAAAACATCTTTTTAAATTTTACAGCCATCTAATTTCCTTAGATCAAATAAATAAATAAATAAATAAATCTAACTGCCAAATTACAGTAAAATCTGAAATTCATAACTTATTTTACTAAAATTACAAACTTACATTTACTAAATTGTTAGCATGTTCTTAACTGTAAATTAACCATTACCAGTCTCTTATGCTTTTTTCTTATGCTCTTATTTATTTGATCACAAGTACAATATAAACAGTAATATTATTGTTATTATTATTATTTTACAATGAAAAAGTGTTTTCGATTTTAATATTTTTTATTCTGCACATAATAATTTGTTGATGCATAAACACACATTTATGTATATTTATTATATATTTTTAATAATTTCATATATGTTTATTTATATATTTAATAAATATGAATTATTTTGGTTTCAATTTTTGGCCATAACTTAAAAAAAAGAAGAAGAAATTGTAAGAAAAATGGTAATATGTAAGACAAAAGTTATTTTTTCCTCCTAAAAGCTAGTTCTTAAAATTTCATGTTTACGTTTAATTTGTAAACATGTAAAACAACAACAATAATAAATAAATAAATAAAATAAATGCATACATACATAAAAAAATAACA
The DNA here is from genome assembly GCA_012976165.1 of Labeo catla. NCBI lineage: Eukaryota > Metazoa > Chordata > Actinopteri > Cypriniformes > Cyprinidae > Labeo > Labeo catla. The sequence goes on from VONZ01000243.1 coordinate 458,115, forward strand.
TTTTAAAATCAGTTGTTTGGCTATGGTGATGGCATTGATTTAGGATTAAGGATTAGGATTAAGAACAATGAAATTTTACTGTTTCCAGGTATTTTTTCATAAATTATCAAATATTTCACAATAAATGAAAGGACTTACAATACAATATTTTAAAATTTTTATGTGATAACAAACAAACATTGACATCAGGGTTATTTCTATTTTTAAGTGTTTTCTTTTTTAAATATCAATTTGTTAAATAAAAAAAATATCTATCTATCTAGATTATTTTGAAATGGAAATATTTTGTATTTTGTAAACATTTACTGCATTAACTGTTTACCAATTTAATGCATCCTTGCTGAATAAAAGTACAAAAAAAGACACATTTAAACAGTATTGAATATTTATAAAAAACACAGAATTTTAACAGCAACCATAACATGAAAAAAATTCAATGATCTTATTCTCTACAAACATATATCAAAATCTCGACCTAGTTCACACACTTCTACTGTTGCACAGTATATACTGTACCATTGAGCCGCACAGCCCTAGTTTGTCATCTCCTGTTTTTCATGCTGTAGGCAACTGGGTGCTTCTTCACCTTGAATAACTTTTAGCAAGCGCTCATCCATCTCTCCATATTCACCGCTCGCTCTCTTTCTTCCACTAAACAGTTGGCCCTTCCACTATTATTACCAAGTGTCCTTCAAACAATTCTTCCAGACGACCATCACTCAAGTGAGCCATAAGCCTCGGCGCCACCAACGCATGACTTCCCATCACGCCGACGGCTGTATTGAGACGCTCCATCAGAACCCTGTCAGCAAAATGGAGGCAAATTCGCCACGAGTGTTCGGTAACGCCGGGAGGACGTGGATGCGAGGCGGCGTTCGGTCGTTGGATGAGGATGTGAGGGGGTGAGTTTTTATTTGAGCCTGAAGCTTGAGTCACAACATCAAATCCTTTCTAATCCTTAGTGAGTCATAGCGTAGATGCTAACAAAAAGAGGCTGTCTTCCCTCATTAGGGTGCACATGTTCAAAATCAACAACGCATCTCCAATTCCAAGAGTCATCGACAAGCAGTTGGCAGATGGTATCATCATATCATATTGCACAACGGTGACAGATTTTGCTTAAAATGTGAGATGGGAGGAACTGTGGATTAAATTTAGACATAGATGACGGATGAAAAAACTATTTTTATTAACAGCGTTTTCATTTTGAATCAAAATGCTACTTGAAAACCTTGCAGCAACTTTCTTGTTTGTACCTGCGAGGATGGTTGGTAAATTAAACTTTTTTGCTACTTTGTTGGCACTTTAAGTTGCTTTTTTGCTACTTGGTGTTCAAAATTAATTTAAGAAAGAAAGAAAGAAAGAAAGAAAATAAAAATTACAAACATAAGTAAATAAATAATTTAAAGAAAGAAAAAAAATGACAAAAACACATAATTAAAAATGTTTTAAAAAGAAATAAATAAATTAAGAAAGAAAATAATAATAATGTAAACTTTAAAAAGACAAAAATAAATAAAAACTGTTTAAGAAAGAAAGAAAAAGAAAATAAAAAATAAAATGGCAAAAAACACAAATAGAAATGGTTAAAAAAGAAAGAAAAAGTAAGAAAGCAAACAACAATAAAATAAAACATTAAAACTAAAATAAATAAAAACTTTAAGACAAAGAAAGAAAGAAAGAAAAATTGCAAACATAAATGAATACAAATTTAAACAAAGAAAAGTAAAGAAATAAATTACAAAAATACATAAAAAGTGATTTTAGAAAAAAGAAATAAAGTCAGAAAGAAAATAATAATAAAATAAAATTTAAAAAGACAAAAATAAGTCAATAAAAATAAAAGAAAGAATAAAATTAAATCAAATAAAAAATTACAAATATAAAATTAAAGAAAGAAAGAAAGAAATAATAATAAAACTAAATAATTAATAAAATATATAATTAATATACATATAATAAAATATAATAAATATATTATTGTAAAAATATAATTAATAAAACATAATAAAATTAAATTGAAATTGAAAAAAGTTTAAAAAAGAAAGAAAATAATAAAATAAAATATTTAAATTAAATTAAAATTGAACAAAAAAAAGTTTAAAAAAGAAAGAAAGAAAGAAAGAAAGAAACCACATGGTATCATATCAGTTATTGGAAAATTAATTAATTTTTTAATGATTGGTGATCGATATTTGATAAAGCATGCTCAACTTAACTTCAACATTAAATAAATGTAATGCTGAAAAATGAATATAATTAATATAGTATAAATTAACATACAATTTTCATTTTGCACATGATAATTTAGTGATGCCTAAACTCACATTTAATATGAATTATTTTGGGTTTTAAGTGTTTTATTAATAAATTAAATTAAATTAAATTAAATTAAATTAAATTAAATTATTTTTTTAATATTGGTAATACTAGCCATAACATAGAAATAATGATTGGCTTATCTGTATCTAACATTTTAATATCAGTGCATCCTTAATAAAAAATAAACAACATTTTGCAAGATAAATGTTAATATGTAAGAAATAAAAGATTTTTTTTTACTCTAAATACTAGTTTTTATAACACTACATTCCATGTTAACATTTAATTTGTAAATTAAACAAAGAAATAAACATTTTAATTCAACAAATTAAAATCATAATTCCGACAGAATTTTTATCATCAGAGCACCATTACTAAAAATAAACACAAATATGTAATGAAAATGGTCTTTAAAAAAAGAACAATGATTTTTACTTCAAAACTAGTTCTTAAAATGCTTCATTTCATGTTTGCATTTAATTTGTAAATGTTATATTAATATTTTATTTTTTAAAAACAGTATTAAACATTAGGTTTTGCTAGTGTTGGCATTGATTTAGCATTGAGAACGATACAATTTAAAAGATAAAATAAAAACTTGACATCTACAATAAAACAACATTGCCATAAATGATAAAATGGCTTTTTTTTAAAGATATAGTTCCCATTACTATTTTCTTATTCTGTCATGAAACATTTTTGAGAAATGTCTCTTGTTTTTGTTTTATCCATACAATGAAAGTCAATGGTAACCAAAACTATTTAGCTACCAACACTCTTCAAAATATCTTTTGTGTTCTGCAGGAGAAAGCAGCTCATACAGATCTGAAATGACACGAGGGAGAGTAAATGACGACAGAATAAAGCATGAACTGTTTTTTTTAAAGTGACTACGGTATGTATACTCGCCTACCAGCCTTACAGAAGGCCACAAATGCTATCTGTAATTAGCTGATAATGCATCCAGGTCCCTTTTATACCTCATGTGGTTTTGGTATCAGAGTGGGGCACACTTGTGTCTCGGAGGTGTTGATGGATGGCTTAACACAATATATAAATTATATAACAGCGGGTAAACTCAATACACCCATTATTTCCCCATGCTTTTTCTTTCGCCCCTGCAGAAGCTACAGTAATTTATGCCTCCCCTTCTTCTTCTCCATCCTTCTGGATGAAGAAGAGAGACACAGCCCACTTTGCTGACAACCGCCATCGAAAAAAAACCACACGTTCGCAGTGATTCGCACAAACAACGGTGGATGTTTTCTCAGCCTTCACGCGTTTTATTCTAGGGGCGAGAAAAATCAGAATTTAATTAAAGGCGCGGGTATTGATTTAATTGTAGCAACAGTATGTTGATGACTCATGATTGATTGAGGGTTTCTAGATTGTCAGCAGGAGGTCCGGAGCAAAATAACGACTCCTGGGTTTTTCTTTTCCATTAGCTATCAATCTTTTCCCCCCTTTTATTTGGGAAATTAATTTTGTGTCACGCATAAAACGACACTCAAATCATCACAAGTCTCCTTCGGCTACCGGAGGCCAATGCAAAGGTTGCTTTTTATTACAAATGAAGGCAGATCTGTTTAAATGTCAGAAAGAGAGAGAACGTGGGGAAAACAAGAGCAGATGGGAGTGCAGCACACGTCTCAGCCAAGTTGGAGTGGTGAAAACTTCCCAGAGATGGATATTCGTGAACTTCCTGTGCCTCAGAACACTTGGTGTGACATGAATGTCCAACGATGGAATTTCTCAGACTTGCTGTTCCAAAGATAAAACTTCAGTGTTTTCAATATAAAGGTGTACACTTTTGTTTAAAAGTTTAGGGTCACCAAGATTACTATAATTTTTTTAAAGAAATCAACACTTTTTATTTAGCATTAAACTCAATCAAAGCTAAAGAGACATTTCAAAATGTTTTAAATCAATGCTGTTCTTTCTAACATTTAAAGGGATAGTTCACCCAAAAATGAAAATTGGATGTTTATCTGCTTACCCCCAGGGCTTCCAAGATGTAGGTGACTTTGTTTCTTCAGTAGAACACAAACGAAGATTTTTAACTCAAGCCGTTGCAGTCTGTCAGTCATATAATGGCAGTCAATGGCTACCACATGAACAAAACCAAATTAAACCCTGCGACTCGTGACGATACACTGATGTCCTAAGACACGAAACAATCGGTTTGTGCCAGAAACTTAAGTGATCTGCACTTATACGTCACTGATTGTTTACACTTTGCACAGAGATCACTTCCGGCGCTTGCGTATACTACGCCGGACCGCATACACATCACGCGCCAGATGCTGTGCATACGCTCGGGACAGTAGGACACTGAGGTGAATCAGAGGTAGAAAATGATATAAATACTGTTCAGTTTCTCGCATAAACCAATCGTTTTGTGTCTTAGGACATCAGTGTATCGTCACAAGTCGCAGGGTTTAATTTGGTTTTGTTTGTGTATGTTTTTTTTTTTTTACTCTCAAAGATTTGGTAGCCATTGACTGCCATTATATGACTGACAGACTGCAACGTTTGAGTTCAAAATCTTTGTTTGTGTTTTACTGAAGAAACAACGTCACCTACATCTTGGATGCCCTGGGGGTAAGCAGATAAACATCAAATTTTCATTTTTGGGTGAACTATCCCTTTAATTTAAAGGGAACATCAGATGCCAATTTTCCACAAATTGGTATGATTCTTTAAGATCTTCATGAAATGTCTTCAGCACCCTTTGGATACAATTCCTCCAAAAAACAACACCCTTTTTACTTTGCCAAAAACAGCTCTGTTCACAGCGACCCGTTTCAGTGCATGTCTCTTTAAATGATAATGAGCTATTACAGACCCCGGCCCTGTTTTTTTTGTGTATTTGGTGGCACATCAGCATCAAAAACAAAACTAATACACTGCATCCTCAGTGGCTCTGATGTGGAAAGAAGATGTTGTCGGGAAAAATTAAGAAAATGGCTGACAGCGTACAACTGGCTGAGGGTGGAAATATGCTAATCAGTCTGTTAGCGGTCGTGGGCGGGGCCTGAGCAATATGACATCATACTGCTTAGGAAATCTAAGCAGCTTGATAATTGAGATTGTGTAGGTTTTTTATGGATTTAAAAAAAAAAGAGGTGAATGGATTTTTATCATTGTAGAGTGGTTGTCCACACACCGCTAAGACACATTTATACGCAAACACCATGTAAAAGTAAACTACAAAGTTTAGTTTTACATGGTGTTTGCAAATAAATGTGTCTTCTTTAAAAGCCCTCTTTAAAAACTATTTAGAATGACTTGGAATGACCCTGGACCACAAAACAGTCAAAAGGGTCAATTTTTTAAAATTGAGATGTATGCATAATATGCTTTCTATTGATGTATGGTTTGTTAAGATACAACTATTTGAAACTGGAATCTGAGGGTGCAAAAAAATTAAAATACTGAGAAAATCGCCTTTAAATTTGTCCAAGTGAAGTTCTTAGCATTGCATATTACTAATCAAAAATTAGGCTTTGATATATTTATGATAGAAAATTTACAAAATATCTTCATGGAACATGATCTGTACTTATTATCCTAATGATTTTTGGCATAACAGGATCCCTTGTACCTTGTCAAAAACAGCTCTGCTCACAACAACCTGTTTCAGTGCATGTCTCTTTAAATGATAATGAGCTACTGCTGACCCCGCCCCTTTCTTTTTTTTTTTTGTTTTTTTCTTGGTGTATTCAGTGGGGCGTTAGGTGTTCTGTTGTTGGATGTAACGAACATAGCAGTTGTTATTTACTCCCGACATCTGAGCTGCTGGGATGCAGTGGATTACTTTCGTTTTTGAAGGGAATCGACCTGCATAAATGTGGCTATGTTCGCACAAATCATTCATGATCCAGCTTCACCTACAGAAGAAGTGAGTATAAGGGTTTTTTAATGAATATTTGCAAATTACCTTTCCTAATAATGTGAGATCTGCTCGTCACACCATGGAAGAGAAGGACGGGGTGAGCAGAGCTCATTAGCATTTAAAGAGACATGCACCAAAACATGTCGCTGTGAACAAAGCTGATTTTGACAAGGTAAAAAGGGTGTTGTTTTACACTATCATTGATATCATATGTTATGGTATGTTAAGACCCTAAAGAATCATATCAACTTGTGGAAAATGGGCATCCAATGACCCCTTTAAAAATGTATTTTGATAAGAGCCGTATTTCATGAGTAAAACACTGTTTATTTAAGGCTCTATAATTAGCAGAAAGCGGAAAATGTGGATGGAATCGCAGGATCCAGTCATAAAAACGGAACTTATTGTATAACGTGAAATATCATTTAATTTGCCTATTTAAATATGAATCCTGCACGTTCTGCATGTCTCTGTGTGAATGAATAGCAGACGCGCGGTTTCGTTTACTACACACATATTGAACGCCTGCTGTGTTTTCTGCTTCTGCCGCCTCAATATATGAGTACATGAATACATAAACAATCTTACTTTTGAAAAAACTCATTGTCATATCATATAGGTCTTCACAGCAACCCGTTAAAATAAAAGTTTCAATTATTTTACAAAAATATTATTTAATGTAATGATAGTGCTACTACTACTAATAAAAATATTATTAAAACTATATTTAAGGAATATTTACCAAAAAAAAAGAAAATAATTTATTTACCAGAAAATTATAAATACACAACACAGTGTTTCTGAAAAAAAAGAAACAAATAATATAATAAATAAATTCTTTATAATTAATTAATTAATTAAACATGCTTTTGATGATTACAAATGATTACAACAGATTAACAGAATTTTATAAAAAATAAAACTGGATTTGAAAAAATAATAAAACGTATTTCATAGGCCTTCAATGTAATTTTCTTGAAACTTTCACGATTTTAATTAATTAGACATGCTTTTTGATTCATATTTTTTAACGTAATCATTAAAATTGAGTGTAGAAAAATTAAAACGGAAAAAGGCGGAATCTAGAAAAATTTAAACAAAAAAAAAAAAAACAGAATTTGGAAGAAATAAAACAGAATTTGGGATATAAAACTGATTTTGCAGAGCCCTGTGCTAATACGGGACAGTACGTCATGCGGTCGTGGGTGTGGCTTAAGCAATATGACATCATACTGCTCCAAAAATCAAAACGGATTGATAATTGAGACTGTTTAGATTTTTTCGTGATTAAAAATAAACAATGGTTATGTACACACTGCTACAACACATTTAGATGCAAACATCATGTAAAAGTGAATTTGCATCCGATGTCTTAAAAACTATTTTGAATGCCTTAAAAACAGCAAAGCAACACCTTTTTACTGTACTACTTTACTGTAAACTAAGCATTTTTTTAATTTATTTTTATATTTCTAGTAGTAAACAACTGCATTTAGCCACTTTACGAAGTGTTTTCCTTTCCATGTCATCTCCTAAAGAAGCTATTTTCAGATTTTGCTAACTTCTTGGGACACTTTTCAACAATTTTGTCCCCACAGTACAGTTATAGAGATATAAACTCACCCACACACGGGTACACATCCATATATATTGAAAAGTAAAACCCGTTCAATTATAATTGAAAGCGATGCTCTTGTATAAAAGTTGTATCTCAGTCTCGACATCCAGAGTGAAATGTACCGACATCTAGTTATCAATGTGACGGCTCTTTAATGTTCCGCTGTGTTGTGTGACTAGTGTAACATACGCCGCAATAAGCGACACTGTTCCCTCCAGCCTCGTGGATTTAATTAGATTTGATAACTTGTTGTTTTATGTCAGTAACTGCGGCTCTTGGCACTTTCCCTTACAAATTTGTTCCCTCTCTTTCGCTCCATCCATTTTCCTTCCTTTCTTGCTCTCCGCGGTGGGTCTGCTGCTCTCCTCTGCTACCAAACCATTATAAACATAACCACAGCGCAATTGTTTGTATCCTTGTGAAAATGCTGGAAATTGCCTTAAATTAATCTGAAAAACATGTCCCTAGCAAAAATATGAAACACTGAATCATTTTTACCAGTGTTTCCAAAATATTACCAAAAAATGTTGACTTTTTTGTTTTTATTTGTAAAAGTACAGCATTTTATTTTAATTAATTAAGCTTGAGGAAATTACCATTAATTTCTGTGATTTATGTGGCGTGTTTACCCAGTTTAAAGGGGTAAAAAAGCACCTAAAACTAATCATTCTGATTTAATCAGAAAAAGTTAAGTAGATAAACATTATTTTAAATATTATAACTAAAATATTACAAATATAAGCATGCACTTTTTTATTAAAAATAGATTAAATCACATCCCTAGAGTTTACAAGTCCTCAAGACGTGCGATTGTGTTTACACGGTTTCATTTTTCCTCCCTTTTTTGACACTTTTAGAAGAATGAGTTTGACACATGATTTTGCAAGGATTGTCATATGAACATCTCACAGCAGTCAAATAAAAAAAAGATTGATGTACTGCAATACTTGGTTTATTTGCGCTGTAAAAACTGCAATGCTTATTGCACTGTGAATCATGTATCGTAATAATAATAATGCATCACAGCGATTCTGGTGGACCGTCCTCTCTTTGATTTAGACTGTTGAAATCTTAACTAAGACAGGAGGAAGACTGATTGATTTTAGACTTAAATTAGGTTCGAGTTCTAATACTTAGGTTAAACTTGATGCAGTAATGTAGAATGTTACAGTATATTGGCTTTTTGAACCATAGTTTCAAACAGAATCACAATCAGAATTAAGCCCGAAATTAGATTTATAATGTTAACTTTAAGTCTTTTGTTGAAATCTAAACAAAGACAGGAGGAAGACGGATTGATTTTGTACTTAAATTAGGTTTGAGTTCTAACATTGAGGTTGAAACTTGTACCTTTCTGCATTAATGTAGAATTTTACATATATATATATATATATATATATATATATATAAAATATATAGCAGTTTCAATTGAATTGATTGAATTTATGCTTAAATAAGGTTTAAACTTGCAACTTACACACTGTTGGCTTTTCAAACAAGATTCTTAAAGGGGTCATCGGATGCCCATTTTCCACAAGTTGATATGATTCTTTAGGGTCTTAATGAAAAGTCTATAATATACTTTGATTAAAAATTCTCAATGGTTGTGTAAAACAATACCCTTTTTACCTTGCCCAAATCAGCTCTGCAAAAATCATCCCATTCTGGTCGAGGCTGCTTTAAATGCAAATGAGCTCTGCTCACCCCGCCCCTCTCTCCTCTCTGTGGAGTGACGAGCCTGTTTACTTTAGCCACGTTTAGCCACGTTTAGCCGTTAAACTTGCTAACTAGCACATTATTAGGAAAGGTGATCGCAAAGATTCATTAAAAAAACCCTTATACTCACTTCTGCTGTAAGTGAAGCTGGATCACGAATGATTCGCGTGAACATAGACGGATATATATAGATCGGGAGCCGCATTCTCTTCACAAACAAACGTAATCCACTGCATCTTCAGCAGCTCAGATGTCAGGAGTAAATAACGACCACTATGTTCATTATTACATCCAGCACAACATGGCTCGATTTGAAAAAGGGGATATTATTTTTACAGATTAATTAAAAACCACTGCATGGATTTTTATCATTATAGGGTAGATTTGTACATACACTGCCAACACACATTAATGTTTAAACAGCATGTAAAAGTGAACTTAGCATCCGATGACCCCTTTAAGATTCTTATTGTAATTTAGTCAGAAATTAGCTTTATAATGTTAATTGTACAGTTTTTTCTCCTTTAAGTGCAACATATAGTGTGTTTTACATAAAAAAAAATATATATATTCTACTAAGTTCTACTAAATAAAAGGTTTACTTTAAGTAAACTTGCAACTTGATACAATAATGTAACAATTTGACTTTTTAAAATGAAATTCCAATCCAAATTAGCTTTCTAATGTTAATTTAATTTTTACGTGCAACATACAATGTATTTTGTAAAATTGTTAAAAAAAATGTATAATTTTACAGATTATTGGCTTTTTAAACAACACTTTCAAACTGAATTCTAATCAGTATTTAGTCTGAAATTAGATTTATAATGTGAACTCTACTGTTTTATGTCTTTTGTTAAAATCTAAATTAAGACAGAAGGAAGACTATGACTATGATTGATTTTATACTTAACTGAGGTTTAAGTTCTGATTTTGAGGTTTCCACTTGCAACTTAATGTAATGATGCAGAATTTTACAGATTATTGTCTTTTTGAACAAAATTCCAATCAGAATTATGTCGTAAATTAGCTTTATAATGATAATTTTACAGTTTTCTCTTTATTATTTGCAACATAAAGTGTGTTTTGCATTATTAAATGTGAGATTTATTATTTTTTTGTAATGAATTTTGATTTGGTCCAACAAGTTCTACGATAAATAAAGGATCTACTTTTAAGTGAACTTGCAAATTGATGAAATAATGTATAATTTTACAGACTATTGGCTTTTCGAACAAAATTCTAACCAGAATTACATCATAAACTAGCTTAATAATGTTGATTTTACAGTTGTCTCTCTTATTTGCAACATACAGTGTGCTTTCTATTATGAAATTGAGATTTATTCTTTTTGTAATAAATAATCATCTTTTGATATGACTCCAATAAGTTCTACTATATACTGCAAATTGATGAAATAATGTATAATTTTACAGACTACTGGCTTTTTGAAAAAGAATTTCAAACAAGATTCCAATCAAAATTAAGTCTGACATTAGATTTATAATGCTAATTTTACGGTTTTCTCTCTTTTATTTATTTTTTTTTAAGAGATTTATAATATAAAATTTTACAGACTATAGTTTGTTTGTTTTTTTAAACAAAAAAAGTAGAGTTTCCAACAAAATTCCAATAAGAATTGCATCTAAAAAATTAGATTTATAATGTTCATTTTACTGTTTTATCTCTTTTATGTGCAATATATATGTGTTTTGCAATAAAGTTTTTGAGATTTGAAATAAAGTAATGAGATTTGCAATAAAGTTTTTGAGATTTATTCTTTTTATAATGAATAATCATCTTTTGATTTGCGTCCAACAAGTTCTACTATAAATAAAGGTTTACTCTAAGTAAACTTGCAACTGGATGCAATAATACAGAATTTTACAGACTATTCACTTTAATGAAAGTTTCAAACAGAATTCCAATCAGAATTGCATAAAAAAATAGCTTTATAATGTTAATTTTACTGTTTTAGGTATTTTATGCAAAACATACAATGCATTTTGCATTATAAAATATGAGATGTATATATTTGTTTTGTAATGAGTAATCATATTTTGATTTGCAGCTAACAAGTTCTACTATAACTAAAAAAGGTCTACTTTTGCGTAAACTCGCAACTTGATAAAATAATGTATAATTTTACAGAATATTGGCTTTTTAAACAAGTTTCAAACAGCATTCCAATCAGTATTAAGTCTAAAATTATATTTATAGTGTTAATTTTACTGTTTTCTCTCTTTTATGACAAACATAGTGTTTTTTTGCATTATAAAATGTGAGATTTATTCTTGTCATGAATAATCATCTTTTCATTTGAGTCCAACAAGTTCAAATACTATAAATAAAAGGTTTACTGTAAAGAAACTTTCAAACAACTTGATGCAATAATACAGACTATTGGCTTTTTAATTAAACTTTCAAACAGAATTGCATCAGACATTAGCTTTATAATGTTAATTTTACCGTTTTAGGTCTTTTATGTGAAACACACAATGCATTTTGGATTATAAAATATGAGATTTATATATATTTTTGTAATGAATAATCATCCTTTGATTTGCAGTCAACAAGTTCTACTATAAATAAAAGGTCTACTTTTGAGTAAACTTGCAGCTTGATGAAATAATATCGTAAATATTATATATATTATAAATATTATATATTTACTCTAAATTTTTAAACAGTATTAAATCTGAAATTATATTTATAGTGTTAATTTTACTTTTTACTCTCTTTTATGACAAACATATTGTTTTGCATTATAAAATGTGAAATTTATTCTTGTCATGAATAATGACTAAAAATTACTAAAATAAAATGGTTTGCTGTAAATAAACTTGCAACTTGATGCAATAACATAAAAGTTTACAGACTGTTCCAGTCAGAAATTCTCTTTATAATAGGAATTTTACTGTTTTAGATGTATTATTTTTTAATGAACAATCATCTTTTGATTTACATCCAACAAGTTCTTCTTTAAATAAACAATTTATTATAAGTAAACTTGCAAGCTGATGTAATAATGTAAAATTTTAGACTATTAGCTTTTTTAAACAACATTTCAGTCAGAAATTTGATTTGTAATGTAAATTTTACTGTTTTCTCTGTGCAACGTGTGTTTTACATTACAAAATGTGAGATGTATTATTTTTGTAATGAGTAATAACCACTTGATTTTCATTGAACTAGTTCTACTGTAAATAAAAACAGAAAATAATGACATTTTGTTTCAAATCACTGGATTGTCATATGGTTAATTAAAATATAAATTGTTATTTATATTGTAAAACAATATTTTTTAAAAATGTGTCTTTTTACCTTAAAATTTCACATTTCAGTGTTACTTGCAGATTCTTTGTAATTTACTGAGTGAAAACTGTTTCTACACATTACTTTTTATGATTTTTGTTCAGTATATATATAGTTCCTCTGATATTAAATTGGTCATACCGCCCACCCCTACCCAGCAGCGATTAATCTCGTGTCGAAGGACAGTAAGGTGAATGCAGCCAAAAGACTGTATCTGTACCTGTACCATAAAGGCCTTTTGCGTTCATTTTTCAGACAGACACCTGACGCTCGGTATAGAACCGCTGATCAATATTTAATCTGGAGAAATAAATTGCGCCTGTTTGTCTTTCATCCTACGAGGGAAATGTATGTATTGTGACAACAGCAGCGACGCGTTAATCAAATAATGGAATAGTGATTTTTGGAGAGCCGGGACCTGGTCGCTGTATTAACCGTAACCGCACGCTGTTGACATGATGCATCTGGCGGCTCCTGTCTTGTTACCTCAGCGTGGATCATCTCAGCCTCATTGGGTATCTAAGAAAAGATTCAGATCCCATGTGTGCGTTGTGCATAATATGCTGTAACATGCGCGGATATCACACGCTTGTACTTTTGACCTTCCCAGCGCTGACAGTGAGGAACTATTTTTTTCTCCATTTATTCTCAGGCCCCTTGTCTTCGCAATTACCGCGTTCCAATCTCTCCTCGTCCCCAGTCAGCCACAATACCCAGTAGGATCGGCGGTCTTTCTTGTGGTGGAGCAATTACCGTCCCTATCTCCCTGAAACAAAAAACTTTTAGACTAGGATATTAGGAAATGTCAAATTCAGGTTAGATTTCCCTGTTCTCCATAGGCGATGTGGTTTCTGCTTTGGAACTGTGGCTCTGGCCGTGCTACATAATGCATGAAGCTTACCGGCTACTCCTGCAAAACATGCCTCACTCACACACTTTACAACCAGACAGGACTGGTATACACTAGCATACATGACTTTGAGAAGTTTTAATGTTAAACTTGAAGGGATCTAAGCCATGGCCTAGTAATTAGCTGTAATACAAGGCTTTGTGCTCATGCAGGTAATGCAGGTTTAAATCTGACAGAAATAAACAATAATAAAGTAGTATTGTAAAATGAACATTTACATTTCTTAAATAACATTTACTGGAATAAGTAGGCCTATTAATCTTGATAATATGTGTGATGTTCTATATAATAAAATATAATATAATATAATATAATATAATATAAAAATGTAATAATTAATCGGATCACTGAATGAATCAGAAATTAAATTTAAATTGTAACAAAGGAAGTCTAAAAAATGTCTTATATATATATATATATATATATATATATGTGTGTGTGTGTGTGTGATTAATCATTATTTTAAGTTAAATTAAATAAGTTAAATTAAATAATTAATCATTATTTAAATTTTTTTTTTCCTAATTCCTAATTCATTCACTGAATTAATTAACAAAACAAACATTATTAATAAAAGTTTTCAAAATGTATAATATTAAAAATCTTAAAATATGTAATATAATATAATATAATATAATATTCAAATATTTCATAATAATGATACTAAATATTAGACAAAATATTTAAATTATTACAAATAATAATAATAATAATACATTTAAATAAGTTAATAATAATAATAATAATAATAATAGATAAATATTTGTAAAAAAAATCAATCATTAATTAGTTTTTTTCTATTTCATTCACCTAATGAATTACCAAAAAAAAGTTTTATTAATAAAAGTCTTTAAAATGTATAAATGACACAAAAATTGCAGATAACAATAATAATGCATATTAGACTTATTTAAATTATTTAACAACAACAACAACAACAACAACAATAATAATAATAATTATTATTATTATTATTATTATTATTATTATTACATATTTATATTTATTAATAAAATAATTCACTCAATGATTCTTCATTATTCAGTTATTCAAATATGTGATATAACGGTTAAGATAATAATAATAATAATAATAACAACACAATAATTAAATAATTAACTGGATCACTGAATGAATTAGGGAAAAAAAACTTAAATGCTGTTTCTTTTACTGGCAAATACTTCATGGCTACATTTTATTGTTGTAATTTGTAAATACATGAGTAAATTATGATATACAAACATACAAATCAATCAATCAATCAATTAAATAATGTTTCCTGTTTTTAGTTGTCATTTGTTTTACCCATAGAAATGTATTTCTAAAACTGCAACCAAATTATAATGAGAAATAATTTCATTCTTAATCATTTTTAATATCAGAAAATTACCATTGTAGGGTTTTTTATTTGTATCATACACATACATCTTATTTTTAAAGTACTTATGTTAAGTCATTCGAATCCACAACGTTTCTGGTGTCACTCACTTCCAGTCATTTCAGCTGTAAAATTATTCTTTTAATTTATTATCATAATCTTTAACACATGGTTTGCAGCGTAAATTGTTTCACCATCTACTGCACTTTCTTCTAGTTATTTACCTACAGCTGCTAATGAATCAGAAGTCTCACACAGTCACAGAAAATAGCTCACTTCCAGGGTGCAAAATATCTTTAAATATGTAGATATAAGCGTAGGTGCTAACTTGGAAATCTCGCTCTATACTTATGTAATTTATTTTCCCACTACTTTTTAAGGAATATCCCTAGACAGACTCATCTATCTCTCCGTGTAAATTCAGCGAGTGAGTCAGTGAGTATGATATGCATGGACACTGGGTGTCTTATCAGCGTCCAGCAGGACAGGCTAATCTCACTCCAAACCGCCACCTGCGTTACTTCCCTCCTCCCGCTGCCAAACGCCGAACAACACATCCCATCACTGACAATCCAGCTTTGCAACTTACGGCTCTCTAATTTAACATTTAGCTGCTCATTTTAGTTGAATAACAGTGTAATATGATGTAAAATGTCACTAGCTACATTGTTTTGTGACTGATGAAATGTGAGCCTAACATAGTTTTTTATTCCATCGTGGGAGGAGAAAAAAGTGGCACCAAGATTGGTTTTGGAATCAGATTTGACTTTGCAAATCATGAGTTGCCAAAAGATGACAGTTTCAGGAATAAGAACGAGACGCAACAAACAATTTCCAGTTATCTGGCTTTAAACAAACGTAGGCCTCAGACGGGAAAGGAAGTAGGAAAGGTTGCAGGAGCTCCATCTGTGTGTTGGTCTGGCCGAGAAACGCATCCCAGCTTTCGTGGAGCGGAGAATGGAAAAGTCCAGTGATGTAACAGCTGCTAAATGCAGGCATTCCAGATCTCGGTTTCCCTTGCTCACAGTTTCCCCGCTGAGCCTACCCTCGGTTTCTTCTGCTCTACGTTCCAGTGCTCTGATTACAAACACTGACAAGGCAGAGCGTCGAGGAGGACTTTTGTTAAACTGTCGCCAAAAATAGACCTCTTTCCAAGACGAAAGCGTCTGTACAGTGTCTGCTCATGGTTATGAGGTCATATTCCTCAACAAAACCTAAACCGGCTAATGGTTAAGGCCCAAGAAATCGAGAGCTGAACTGAACTGACTCTAAGGAGATTATCTAACATGTTTCAAACACTCCCCGTTTGCCATTGTTTAAATAACGGAAAAGATAACCCAGCCGACAACTTGCATCATTTGTTGAAACTAATGTTGATATTTCTGGTATAATTTGGCAACTAACTGCAATTCCATTTGATGTCATTTAAAATACGGGAGCGAATCTCATAAATTATTCTTGAGACTCTTTCCAAACTATCAAAACGCATTTTACACATTCCTGTCAGTAAAACTTTCCATGTGAAAATTTGTCTACCACAAGAGCACCCCAAAAAGCTTCCACCGAGCTTAAAAACTGTATTTACTTCTTAATTGCTATATAGTAAAAACACGGGAGAATCCCATATATTTGCACTGTCACAACCTGAACAGAAGTGAATTCGGTTTTAGAACAATGTCCAAAAGACACCAGTTTAACAGGTAACAAATAATTACAATTGGTTCTGTACACACTGTCACAACCTGAATGGGAGTTAATTCAGTTTTAGAATGTTGTCCAGATGAGATGCCAGTTCAATAGATTAGAAATAGTTTGATTTAACTCTGTACACACTGTCACAACCTGAATGGGAGTGAATTTGGTTTTGAAACAGTGCTCAAAAGAGATTCCAGTTCAGTAGTTCACAAATAGTTAGATTTGGTTCTGTACACACTGTCACAACCCGAAAGGGAGTAAATTTGGTTTAAGAACAGTGTCCAAAAGAGACGCCAGTTTAATAGTTCTCAAATAGTTTGATTTGGTTCTATTCATTTGGCACTGTCACAACATGAATGGGAGTGAATTCAGTTTTAGCAAAGTGTCCAAAAGTGGTGCCAGTTCAGTAGTTCGCAACTAGATTGATTTGGTCCTGTACACACTGTCACAACCTGAAGGGGAGTGAATTCAGTTTTAGAACAGTATCCAAAAGAGATGCCAATTCAATAGTTTGCAGCTAGTTCATTTTGATACTGTACGCACTGTCACAATCAGAATGGAAGTGAACTTGGTTTTAGAACAGTGTACAAAACTGACACCAATTCAGTAGTTCACAAATATTTTGATTTGGTCATGTATGCACTGTCACAACCTGAATAGGAGTGAATTTGGTTTTAGTGTCAACAGAGATATCAGTTCAATAGTATGCAATTAATTAAATTTGGTTCTGTACACAATTTCACGACCAGAATAGAAGTGAATTTGCATTTAGGACAGTGTCCAAAAGAGACGCAAGTTTAATAGTTCTCAACTAGTTTGATTTTGTTCTGTACACACTGTCACAACATGAATAGGTGTAAATTAATTTTTAGAATTGTCCAAAAGTGGCGCCAGTTCAGTAGTTTGCAACTAGATTGATTTGGTTCTGTACACATTGTCACAAACTGAATGGAAGTGAGTTTGGTTTTATAACAGCATCCAAAAGTGCTGCCAGTTCATTAGTACGCAGTTAGATCGATTTGGTTCTGTACACACATTCACAACCTGAATAGGAATGAATGTGGTTTTATAACTGTCCAAAAGAGACATCAGTTTAATACTTCACAACTAGCTCACTTTGGTTCTGTACACACCATCACAACCTGAATGGAACTGAATTCAGTTTAGAAGTGTCCAAAAAGAATTGTCAGTTCAATAGTTCCCAACTAGTCACAAACTGATTGAAAGTGAATTTGTTTTACAACAACCAAATTCTCTGTGTACAGAATAGAATTAAACACTTAAAAGAGGAGTGACAACCATATCAACCTGCATTGTGTACACAGCCAATGGGAATTTGATTTTTAAGACTGTTGGTTACTATAGAAACACAACAGGAAATAAAGTTGTGCAAAGCCCCACATCCTCTCACTCTTTCTCTCTCTTCCCACCCTTTCTATTTGCGTATCCTAGCTGTACTATCTCAGCGAGACCCAATATCCTGTTTTGGCTGTAAAGTAGTTGTTTTAACCCTTCACCCCGCCTGGCCCATTTGTCAAGGAGAGAATGAACAATATCCCAGCGGCCAAATCCTAATACGGGACAAACAGGGTTGAACTTGAGCCGGAATGTCGACGAGAGAAGGTCCTATCCCAGATAACTTAGTTTGTCTCAAAGTCAAGGTGGACAGATGGCGGTAGGGTGTTGGAGCTGACGGTGTTGTTCTTGCCTCTTCGTCTCTCATGTGAGATCATCAGAATGAAACAACTGTCCTTTTTAGAAACCGAACACCTCTCTCAGAGGAACACGGCTTTCCGTTCCGAACACTTAAATTCAGTGCGGTTCAGAGCAGCCGAGTGTGTGTCATTATCATTAACGCCTATTGTTGCTCAGATCTGGCTCATGGAAGAACAAAGGCTCACCGTGACCTGGCTCCTGAACCAGGGTAACGTCGGATGACACCGATATGAGCGCTTTCAATTAGACAGGCTCCACAGTGCTGCAGGCACAGGAGGGAAAGAGCGAACAGGGTGATGTGACAGAAATTAAGCTTGTTACGAACTAATTTCAACTTCGCTTCATCGAAACTTGCATTACCACTCCCTCTCTCTCTCTCTTTCTCTCACTAGAGGCATTTGCATATCCCAGGTAAACTGGGGAATAAAGACAGCGGATCCAATTAATCCTCTTGGGAGCTAATTAGTTACAATTAAATTTCTGCTTCACTTGTTGTACAGGAGTGTGCAGTAAACACGTAAAGAATATGTAAAACTTGCCCATTTTTCACCCAAACTATTAATGTATTCTCATAGAAAAAAAAACAACAAACACTGAACGCACTTTTGGAGATGCAGACGATAGATAGAGGACCAAATAATCATGATTATATCTGTAAATAACATAAAATGTGAACTGTAAATCTCAACACTGTGTGTACATACATATACTATAAGTGAAATATTAGTATCTATATAAGATCCTGGGTGGTTGCCAATGTGCTGTTATTGTGGTTGCCATGGTGTTTTGTGTAGTTACCAAAGCATTGCTTTGGTGTTGTTAAGGACTGAATTGTTGTCAGCAACTGTGTTATTAACAGAATGTTCTGTGTGCTTGCAATGGGGTTGCTAAGGTGTTCCAAGTAGGTGTTGCTAGGGTTTTCTAGGTGGTTGTTAGCATGTTGCTGTGTGGTTTCTAGGGTGTTCTGAGTGGTTTCAGCAGCTGTGTGGCTGCTAAGGTGTTCCATATAGGTGTTATGTACGTACTGTCACAACCTGAGTGGAAGTGAATTCGGTTTTAGAACAGTGAAGAAAAGAGACGCCAGTACAATAGATCACAAATAGTTTGATTTGGTTCCGTATGCACTGTCACAACCTGAACAGAAGTGAATTCGGTTTTAAAACCATGTCCAAAAGAAATGACAGTTCAAATGTTTGCAACTAGGTTGTTTTGGTTTTGTACATACTTTCAGAATCAGAATGGAAGTGAATTCGCTTTTAGAACAGTGAAGAAAAGAGACGCCAGTACAATAGATCACAAATAGTTTCATTTGGTTCTGTATGAACTGTCACAACCTGAACGGACGTGAATTCAGTTTTAAAATAGTGTCCAAAAGAAATGACAGTTCAAAAGTTTGCAACTACATTGTTTTGGTTTTGTACATACTTTCAGAACCAAAATGGAAGCGAATTCGCTTTTAGAACTTGGAAGAAAAGAGACGCCAGTACAATAGATCACAAGTAGTTTGATTTGGTTCTGTATGCACTGTCACAACCTGAATGGAAGTGAATTCGGTTTTAGAACAGTGAAGAAAAGAGACGCCAGTACAATAGATCGCAAA
The DNA here is from genome assembly GCA_012976165.1 of Labeo catla. Lineage (NCBI taxonomy): Eukaryota > Metazoa > Chordata > Actinopteri > Cypriniformes > Cyprinidae > Labeo > Labeo catla. Next base: position 478,280 of record VONZ01000243.1, read on the forward strand.
TAGTTTCATTTGGTTCTGTATGAACTGTCAGAACCAGAATGGAAGTTAATTCGGTTTTAAAACAGTGCCCAAAAGAAATGATAGTTCAAAAGTTTGCAACTAGGTTGTTTTGGTTTTGTACATACTTTCAGAACCAAAATGGAAGCGAATTCGCTTTTAGAACTTGGAAGAAAAGAGACGCCAGTACAATAGATCACAAGTAGTTTGATTTAATTCTGTATGCACTGTCACAACCTGAACGGAAGTGATTTTGGTTTTAAAACAGTGTCCAAAAGAAATGACAGCTCAAAAGTTTGCAACTAGGTTATTTTGGTGCTGTACACACTGTCAGAACCAGAATGGAAGTGAATTTTGGTTTTAGACCAGTGAAGAAAAAAGATGGCAGTACAATAGTTCACAAATAGTTTGATTTGATTCTGTACACACTGTCAGAACCAGAACGGAAGTGAATTCGGTTTTAGAACATTACCAAGTGTTTTCAGTAGTTGTGTGGTTGCTACAATTTTCTGTGTGATTGCTAGGGTTTTCTAGTTGGTTGCTAAGGCGTTCTGAGCTAAGGATAGCTAAGGTGTTTTACATGGTTAGAAAGTTGCTATGTGGTTGCTAGGGTCTTCTGGGTGGTTGCCAGGATTTCGCTATGAGGTTGTTAGGTGTCCTGAATTGTTGTCAGCAGCTGTGTTGTTGATAGAATGTTTGTATGGTTGTCATGGTGTTGCTACTGTGTTCCAAGTAGAAGTTCACAAGTTTCTATGTCATTGCTAGGGTTTTCTAGTTGGTTGTTAGGGTGTTCTGAGTGTTTTCAGTAGCTGTGTGGTTGCTAGAGTGTTCTGTGTGGTTGCTATGTGGGGGCTAAGGTGTTTCAAATGGGTATTAACGAGTTGCTTTGTGATCTGGTGTTCCGAGAGGTTGCAAGGTTGTTGCTATGTGGTTGATTGGGTGTTTTAATAGGTTGCTAGAATGCTGCTATTTTGACGATCGGGTATTCTAAGAGGTTGCAAGGATGTTGCCATGTGGTTGATTGGGTGTTGTATGAGGTTGCTAGGATGTTGCTATGTGGTTGTTAGGGTGTTTTAGGAGGTTGCTAGAACGCCGCTATTTTGACGATCGGTATTCTAAGAGGTTGCAATGTGGTTGATTGGGTGTGTATGAGGTTGCTGGATGTTGCTATGTGGTTGTTAGGTTCTGAGAGGCTGGATGTTGCCAAGTGGTTGATTGGGTGTTCTGAGAGGCTCCTTGGATGTTGCTATGTAGTTGTTAGGTGTTCTGAGAGGTTTCTAGGATGTTGCCATGTGGTTGATTGGGTGTTCTAGAAGGTTGCTAGAATGTTGCAATGTGGTTGATTGGGCGTTCTGAGAGGTTGCCAGGATGTTGCTATGTGGTTGATTGGGTGTTCTAGGAGGTTGCTAGAAAGTTGATCAGGTGTTCTGAGAAGTTGGTGATTTTTTATGTGGTTGTTAAGGTGTTTCAGTAGGTTGCTAGGATGTTGCAATGTGGTTGTTACATTTTCTGTGTGGTTGCTATGGGGTTGCTAAGGTGTTCCGACTAGGTGTTTGCAAGTTGCTGTGTGGTTGCTAGGGTTTTCTAGGTGGTTGTCAGCATGTTTGTGTGGTTGCTAGGGTGTTCTAAGTGGTTTCAGCAGTGTGTTTGCCTCGGTGGGGTTGCTAAAGTATTCCAAGTAGGTGTTAAGAAGCTATGCAGTTGCTAGGGTATTGTGGGTGGATGCTAAGATGTTCCTCTGTGGTTGATCAGGTGTTCTGAGAAGTTGCTGGATTTTTTTTTTTGTGTGTGCGTTTGGTTGTTAGGGTGTTCCAAGTAGGTTGCTAGGATGTTGCTATGTAGTTGTTACAATTTTCTGGGTGGTTCCTATGGGGTTGCCAAGGTGTTCCAACTAGGTGTTTGCAAGTTGCTATGTGGTTGCTAAGGTTTTCTAGGTGGTTGTCAACATGTTTGTGTGGTTGCTAGGGTGTTGTAAGTGGTTTCAGCAGTGTGTCTGCCTCTGTGGGATTGCTAAGGTATGTTAAAAAGTGTTAAGCAGCTATGCGGTTGCTACTGTAGGTGGATGCTAAGATGTCCCTCTGCAGTTGATCAGGTGTTCTGAGAGGTTGCAAGGATGTTGCCATGTGGGTGTTAGGGTGTTCTGGGTGGTTGCTAGGGTGTTCTATGTGGTTGCTAACCGGCACAAAGTCCTCCCAGTCTTTAAGGTCACTCAGGTAAATGCATGTCTATGGGATTTTTTGCCTGTTTATAATAAAATAAAACATCACATATAGTGAACTAAGCAACAAATACACAACAATCACAGTCGGTTGTCCATTAATGCATCTTAACTGACACACACACAGGTGTGTTGAGTGTCTCTGTATTGTCATCAGCCATCAACTTTGATTTCCGCATGTCACACCGTCCCACCACGTGTCACTTCCTGTTACGGCGTGCAGGGAGAGATAGAGGCAGCGCGGGCTGTCCTGTCACACCTCACCTCAGCAACAACAAACAAACAAAGGAGACGAGAAAAGACGCTGGGAGACGTAAGGAGACACAAAGAGACGCGTGAAGACAGATGGAGACAGAACGAGATGAGACACGCATGCATAAACAACAACGTTGTCACTTAAGAGATTAAACTGTATTAAGTGCTAATACTGTGACACACCTCAGACATCTTATAAAATCATCTTTCAGTCGGACAGGACGGTGCAGAAATAGACCGATATTTCAGCAAGTGCCGCTGTCTTTCAGGACATGTGCCGCGTACGTATTATAATGTAGTCGCGATTCTTTCAGAGAGTCGTTTTAAAAGCTCTGACAGGCCATCAAAGCGCGATCTGAAGGCTAGAAAATAGACGATCATGACTCTTTTCACACCTTGTCAGTACGACTAGCCTCTACATCAGAAGGTAGAGGGTAAATCTGTCTTTTTTCCCCCCCACTGAGGGATCGGGCTGCTCACTTTGCACATGGAGATGGCTGACGGTGCGCTTGTTAAGAAAACTGTCACCTTAAATCAATAGGAATTCATACTTTATGCTGGTTTAAGTGAAGCGGGTGTTTCATGGGAGTTTAGCCAACAGTTCCTTTGTGATGGAAGCACGGCAGGGCGGCGTAATGTTTTTGTGATGCAGTAGCATGTTCTGTGAGTAATCTGTGTTATGACAGTACTTTATGCAAGTACTGTAATCATAGTGAACTATGTGTACTTAATGTGACTAATTATGGGGAGCAGCATCAATTACACATTCTGTGAATTCTTATGTAATTAAAATTACATAAAAATTACATAATAGCATCAAAATATAGTGTTTAGACTCTACTTATAATCTGCTCAACTGATTGAATAATGACAAACAGTTTTTAGAAAGCTATGGAAGCCCATTTCCACCACTGAATTAAAAAAAAAAAATTGATTTCTTCTCACAATTTTGATTTTTTTTTTTTAAATCTCAGAATTGCAAGACATAATCATGCAATACTGAGAACTGAAGTCAGAATTAAAATATAAACTCACAACTGCAAGCAAAATTCAAAATTTTTTAGATTTTTAGTCACAGTTGTATTTTTTTTTTAATGAGTGGCAAAATTTATTTATTCGTTTGTTTATCATTTATTTATTCATTCATTTAATTAATATCTGTTAATACTATAACTTTTTATTAATACATTTTGTTAAAAATAATTAATTATTAAAAAGGTTATAAAAACCCAATATAAGTTATAATCTAAATATAAGATAGAATAGTAAAATAGTCTAAATTTGTTTTAAAAAAATATATATATATTTTATTTTTCATAAAAATCATACATGATTCATATTGCTTGATTTTGACAGCCTGGAAATTATATATACATAATGTTTGTTTTAAAACGTAAAAAAAAATATATATATATATATATATATATATATATATATATATATATTTTTTTTTTAACATTAAATTTGTATCTATTAATACCCATTAATATATTAATATATTTTAATATTGTATTAAAAATGTATTAATTATTAAAAAAATGAATAATAAATAAACTAAAAAACGGTTTAAAAATCATTTTTATAAATTATTCATATTTATTTATAAAATTATATATAACAAATGCTGAAATGTGTGTGTGTGTGAATGTCTATCTATCTATCTATCTATCTTATATCCCCATTAATAACACTCATTAATATCTATTCATATTTATTAATACATTTTATTAAATTTTTAAAAAGTTATTTATCAATTATTAAAGCTGAATTATAAAATCTAAATATATAAACTGTCTTAAAAATCATTTTTATTAAAAAAAAATCATTTTATTTTGACAGCCTTTAAATTACATATACACATACACAAATGTTGAAAAATAAATAAATAAATAATGTTTTATTATTTATAGACACCTATTAGAACCAAATCGATTACATTTATAACAAACATTTCTCTTCTCCATTTACATCCCATGTAATGCATTATGAGAATGCCTGTAAAAGATACATGAGCTTCCTTATTTAGAAGGTTGCATAATTATTCTGTCTAGCATTCCGAAAAGTCATTGTATTCGGGTGTGCACCTGTGATGCCCTACCTAATGATGTCAATGTAGGCAGCTCACTGGGTTTAGGAGCAGTCATGGACTCTGCAATGTAAGGTTCCTCCCTTTAATTAGCTGAACTGTCCCGACGAGACATCATGCAAAATAATACAGCCAATTACGAACTTCACCAGGCCTGAAGTGACATCCAACTTTAAGTATGCAGATTGTGCGATGATTTCAAAGAAATCCACACGTACAGCATTACAGGACACATGAAAGAGGAGAAAGCTGCCGAAGGCCTGATTGCAAAAAGGTTACATCATCCAAACAAACCAAGACAAGTCGAGTCTACGCAGACAATTTGCTGCTGCATCAGTATTACGTTAAGACAATGGGCCGTCTTCACCGCCGAACACCGGTTTCAGCAGTCTTGCACGCTGCGCTTTGCTCTCGTGTTAAAGGAACTGTTTAAACACTGTGGTTTTCAACAGATGAAGCAGTAGGAAATTTAAACTAGTATGCGGTGTCACGCAGACAAAGGCACTCGTACAGGTATACACCGACTGAACACACAACACAGCTGCAGGTGCCTAATTAGGTAAGTTTCGGGAAAAAGAAAAGAACAAGTTAGCACGAGAAGGAAAAAATGTCGGCGAACTAACATTCATCACTTCGGTTTTTCATAGTTGTGTTCCTGGAAAAGTGGAAGGAAACTCATTTCGGAAAATCTGTTAATTGCTATGTAACTACACTGTCAAAACAAAACACACACACACACACCTTAAAAAAAACCTAAACAAAGCAAAACGAAGTAAAGGAATGCTAAATAAAAAAAATAAAAAGCGCAATAAAATGGAGCAAAGAAAACACTACAAAACAAAACAAAAAAAGAAAAAAAAACACAAAGACAAAACAAAACAATAAAAAAACTGTTATTTGCTGTATAATTACCCTGTCAAAACAAAACACACACACACACACACACACACAAAAAGCAAAACAAAAGCAAAAAAGCTAAGCAAAACAAAGAAAAAAAAACACAAAGCAAAAAGAAAAAACAAAAGCAAGATAAAAATGAAAAATAAACTAATGTTAATGAACTTTTAATTTTAATAATACACTAGTAAATGTTGAGAATAACACTAAGATTAATAAATGCTGCAGAAGTATTGTTCATTCTTAGTTCATGTTAACTAAAGCATTTAACTAATGGTAACTAATGAACCGCATTGTAAAGTGTTGCCACAAAAACAAGAAAAAAGACTAAACAAAACTAACACAAAAAGAAGAAAAAAAAACACCAAACAAAAAGGAAAACAAAACAAGAAAAAAGACCAAACAAAAGTTAAGCAATGAACAATAGACTTATTACAGTATTTATTATTTTGGTCATGTTAGTTAATAAAAATACAGTCGTTCATTGTTAGTTCATGTTAATTTAAAAGTTGAGAATAACACTAAGATTAATAAATGCTGTAGAAGTATTGTTAACTAAAGTGTTTAACTAATGTCAGCTAATGAACCTTACTGTAAAGTGTTACCACAAAAACAAAAAGGACTGAACAAAACTAACACAAAAACAAGAAAAAACACCAAACAAAAAGGAAAACAAAACAAGAAAACAAAAACAAGACTAAACAAAACACAAGTGTTAATGTTAACAAATGTTAACAATCACAACTTTTGATTTTAATAATGCATTAGTAAATGTTAAAATTAACTAAGATAAAAAAAAATGCTGTAGAAGTATTGTTCATTCTTTGTTTATATCAAGTAAAGTATTTAACTAATGTCAACTAATGAACCTTATTGTAGTGTTACCACAAAAACAAGAAAAAAGACTAAAGAAAACTAACACAAAAAACACGAAACAAAAAAAAGAAAAAAGACTAAACAAAACTAACACAGAAAGGAAAAAAAAAAACACCAAACAAAAAGGAAAACAAAACAAGGAAAAACAAAAACAAGGGGAAAAAAAAAACTAAAAACACAAAAAGAAAAAAAAAAAACCAAACAAGAAAAAAAGACAGAACAAAACTAATACAAAAAAAAACACCAAACAAAAAGGAAAACAAAACAAGAAACAAAAACAAACGACAACAACACTAATGCAAAAACAACCACAACAATAAAACAAAAACAAGGGGAAAAAAAATAAAAACTAAAACTAAGAAAAAAAAAAAAAAAACACCAAACAAAAAGAATCACAAAACAAGAAAACAAAAACAAGAAAAAGACAAAACAAACTAACACAAAAAGAAAAAATACACACCAAACTAAATAAAACAAAAACAAAACAATAAAACAAAACAAAACAAAAAAAAACACAAAAAGAAAAAAAAAAAATGTTAAGAATAAACAATTAAAAAATCAGTTTCTTAAAACACAAGTAAAGGAAAGGCAAAAGGACGAAGGTTGGTCTAGACGGTAACATCTGGCCAGAAGGACAAATGGGAGGAAGGGACGAAAAAGTTAAATAATTAAGTGTTAAAACGCACTCTGCTCAAATTAATTATGTGTTCCTTGAGACGGTACAGAATGGTAAATATTTGAGTTGGTCAGAGTTTGTGGTTAGGTGACTGAAACTCTGGAAATAAAATTAAAACTGAGACATGGAAATACGTGTGCTTGCATAACCCATTCGTTTAGTTAGAATTAACAAATGACTCAAACGTTAACGTGTTTTTGTTAGGCCAAAATGATCTGTTTCACAAATATATAAACCATAATATATAAATATAATAACATACATTTATATTTGACATTTAGTATTATACTATTTTACTTAATACTAAATATACAAACAGCAGTTAACACATACATAAAATACACAGATGTCCATGTATTCATAAATCTAGATATAATTTTATACACAGACGGAGACTGTGTATAATGCTTCTGTGATGCATCGGCGTTCTGAGTGTCACATTTCAAACGAGTCTTTGAAATAAACCACATCGACAGATTTATATCGTCAAACCCAAACCAGATTACAGCTCCTGGTAAGAAGCCCCTCCTCTATGAATACCTCAAAAAGGTCTGTGTGAATGACGCCGCAAACCCTAGTCACCTCTGAAACCCGGGCCGAACACCCAAGACTGATATATGACAAGAACACACCGACAACCCGCAGACAGACGGATGGACGTATGGTTTCTGAAAGAGAGGCGCAGACTAGAAAGGAGGCGAGAAAAACGAGCGGCAAACTTTCTTTGTCCTATGCCTTTTCCGTCCGCACAGATGCGCGCTGGAGCCAGTGCAGCTGGCTGCCTGACAAATAGGAAAAAATAGTCCAATTTGAGCTGGTCGTTAGCAGTTCGGAGCAGCGCATTCCAGATAAATGAGCGGCCGCCTCAGGTATGGCAGGAGAATCTCTTGAAGCATTCCTGAGAGACTGGGCCTGTATTACGGCAGCCCCTTCACCGTGCCTTCGATCTGCCCGGCCCGGCCCAGCCTGGCTACAGCAGAGGTGACCTTGCCGCTCCGCTCCTGCCGGGGTTCTTATTTTTACCATTACGCCCCCCTTTCTTACACACAAACACACACACTCACTCTCTCTTTCACTACTAGTACTTTGTGCTCTATTAGACCAGCTACTAACTTAAAATATGCTGTTTCTACCCTCTGAATCCATGGAAAGTTGTTTTCACTAGAAAGTCATAATTTTTCTTTCATATTACCATTTTCTGCCAGTTTTCTAACCTTTACATGTGTCCCAAGCGAGCTCGATGCGACAAGTTTCTACCAACAAATTGCACTGAATGCAAAACAGCTGTCTGACACCACGTTCACAGCCAAGGACGCCGCTGTAGTATTATTTGAGTATTTATACACTTATTATAGTATTTATATTTTTAGATTTTCAGCTTTTTCAATAGCTATAATTTATTTTTATTTCAGTTTTACTGGTTTTGGTATTTGAATTTCATTTAAGTTCATAAAATTTCTATTTTTTAAATTTTCATTTCTTCTTTCTCTCTTTCTACATATATATTATTTCAGGTAGTTGCAAAGGCAACATTTCTATTTATTTATTTGTCCCTAGCTAATAATTATTTTGATTGTATTTCAGTTAGTTGCTACAGCAATATTTCTATTTTTTTTTCTTATTAAATAACACATTTGATTTGATTTCATTTTATTTAATTTACATTTTCTTCCCTCAGCAAATTATTATTTTGATTTTATTTCAGTTAGTTGCAAATGCAACATTTCTATGTAAGCTTGTTTTTCTTCCAGCAAATAATTATTTTGATTTTACTTCAGTTAGTTGCAAAAACAACATTTCTATTTTTGTTTTGTTTTGTTTTGTTTTGTTTTTTCCCAGGAAATAATTATCTTGATTTTATTTAGTTAGTTCCAAAGGCAACATTTCTTTTTAAGTTTTTAATTTTCCCCCCAGCAAATAATTATTTTGATTTTTACTTCAGTTAGTTGCAATGACAACATTTCTATTTAGGTTTTTTTTTTTTGGTTTGTTTGTTTTGTTTTGTTCCTTTTTTTTTAACCAACAAATATTATTTTTATTTTATTTCAGTTAGTTGCAAAGGCAACATTTCTATTTTTTTTTTCCCCAGTAAATAATTATTTTGATTGAATTTCACTTAGGTGCAAAGGCAACATTTCTATTTAAGTTTGTTTTTTCCCCCAGCAAAAAGTTATTTTGCATTTTACTTCAGTTAGTTGCAAAAACAACATTTCTATTTATTTATTTATTTATTTATTTAATTTTATTATTATTATTTTTTAACCAGCAAATATTATTTTGGTTTTATTTCAGTTAGTTGCAAAGGCAACGTTTTTTTTTTTCCTTCCAGCAAATCATATAGATTTTATTGCAGTTAGTTGCAAAGGGAACATTTTCATTTATATTTCATTTTTTCCCCAGCAAATGATTATTTAGATTTGACTTATTTTATTATTTTTTTTTCTTTACCAGCAAATAATTATTTAGTTTTTATTTCACTTACTTGCAAAAGCAACAGTTCAACCTTTTTTTTTTAACCTTTAAAGTTTAAGTTGTTTACCTAATATTTTTTTTTTTATTTTATTTTTATTTTAGTACTACAAAAAGTGTGCAACATTCAGATTTTATTTTTTATTTTTTTCTTAAAATTTTACTTTGTTCACATTGTGGCTGTTTTTACTGTACCTTTAACACTTGCTAATAACATGCTTTGTTTTGATTGGGTAACCTCCATTTAGTAACAGTTCACATTGTTGTTCAATAGGATGCAAAAAGCTAAATACTGAACGTGTTTTAAAGTAAATGTGGGCAGTCATATGTTAATGAGCTATCAATTAAGACGATCTCTGAGCAAGCTTCTTTTCTGAGGTTTTGAGTTCTAAAAGTTACAATTTGTCTACATCAAACTCCTTTATGTCAAAAGAAAGTCAGTTTTTCATAATATACGTCTATTTTTCAAATAAAACCTAGTTTGAAGGGACTAACATGACATAATGGTCTCTCCTCAGCGCAGGCTGGGATATAAAGCACAAAAAGTGAGAGGGAAAAAAGGAAGGGAAAAAAGAAGAGGTGGCGAAACAGAGGAGCAGCATAACAGCCGACTCCATCTGCCGTGGCTGGGTGAAGGGTAGAGAGTGCACTCCATTAAAAACGTCTATGAGGGGCTGAAAGGAGTCAAACACTCAGTCTGGCATTTTGACTCTGAAGTTCCCTCGCTGCAGCTTCACCGTGTGCTGCCAGGGACACACTTCCTCCGAGGGAAATCTCTGGAGGCCTATAGGACAGTCATAGAGGCTTCCTGCAGGTGAGGATACGGTTTGTGCCACTGCCAGACGAGGTAATGAACACCGACACATTCGGCCCTGCTTGTGATTGAGTGGCACTTATTCTACCAAACTTAAATAGCAGAAGTAAGATACAAATGAATTGGCATCCTAATTGATTAGCAAACAATTCGGCCAGAATTGCAGTTGAGGTCAAAAGTTTACATCCCCTTTTCAGAATCTGCAAAATAGAGGGATCATACAATGAGCTAAATAAGATATTTACATAAAAGATGTTTACATATAGTCCACAAGAGAAAATAATAGTTGAATTTATAAAAATGACCCGGTTCAAAAGTTTACATACATTTGATTCTTAATATTATGTTTTTACCTGAATGATCCACACTGATGCTACAAAAGGAAAACCATGCATTAAGAGCCGGGGGTGAAAACTTTTGAACAGAATGGAAATGTGTACATTTTTCTTATTTTGCCTAAATGTCACATTTTTTTCCATTTAGTACTGCTTCAGTAGGGTACCGAAGATAGTTACATGTTTCCCAGAAGACAAAATAAGTTAAATTTACCCTGAGCTTTAAATTCCAAAAGTTTTCACCCCCCGGCACTTAATGCATCGTTTTTCCTTCTGGAGCATCAGTGAGTGTTTGAACCTTCTGTAATAGTTGCATATGAGTCCCTCAGTTGTCCTCAGTGTAAAAAGATGGATCTCAAAATCAAACAGTCATTGTTGGAAAGGGTTCAAATACACAAAAATGCTGAAAAACCAAAGAATTTATGGGACCCAAAGGATTTTTCTGAAGAACAACATGCAGTTTAACTGTTCAGGACAAACAAGGGACCCATGACCAACTATCACTAAACAAAACAAAACAAAAAAAAAAACACATTCAGGTAACAACACAGTATTAAGAATCAAGTGTATGTAAACTTTTGAACCGGATCATTTTTATAAATTCAACTATGTAAACATCTTTAATGTGATTATATCTTTTTCAGGTCAGTACTAAATAAACAATAACATGCATTTTGTATGATCCCTCTTATTTTTGTAAAATAATTAACATTTTGCAGATTCTGAACGGGGGATGTAAACTTTTGACCTCAACTGTATATGAGCATATTTTTATTTTTAAACAATTTCTGGTCCTACAAATAAGCACAGCAAACCTGAAGCCTTAATAAAGCTTTTTAAAATAGCAAAAAGGGCAGAAGATATTAAATAATTTTGATAGTTCCCACCCCACTGTTGAGGGAAAAAAAAATGACAAAATGATTAAACAAAAATAGCTTTAATTCAAGACATGTTCTCTAAAAAAAAACCAGCCTTAATATCTTTTGACTTTTTACATTCAATCTTGTTGCAAGCAGGCTTGGATATTTGCACAACAATGCCTAAAAGCTGATTAAAAGAAAAAGATTTTCAGTGTATTTTTCTAAGCAGTATGCTAAAGCAAGAAGATAGACGTTATTTCACAGCCATTCGCAAAAACCTCTGCTGTCTGATGAGAGAGTGAGTTTCACAGCCTGACAGAAGAGTCGTATGTGGTTACGTAAAGATGACGACCTCTCAATATGCCTTTAATAATTTGGGACAGGGTGCAAGTGTATGTGAGGGGTTCAAAAACCCTTCACAAGGCTCCTCAACGCAAGTTCAGGACATTTTGTTCAGCCACTCAGCCCATAATTCAAGCAACACCGTGTGCCTGCTGCTGCAGCTGTTATCTGGCGGACACACACTGTATATATGCTGCTGTGTAGATAAATCCCTATGTACACACACAATACCTGGTCCTAACTGTCATTATCCAACATCACAGATCAAATCAAACCTCCCCATCTCTGCACGATGCTTATTTCTGCTTTCTTTCCCGAGCCGTCTATCATTTTCACTCACTCAGCTTTAACGACAAACAGGGGCTTTGCTGTTACTCGGCGGTCTGATTGTTTATCCGGTCTAGGCTAAGCTCTTTAGTATTGGTCTGGGTATACCTTACAAGGCTGGATGTGATACTGGAGTGCATTTGATTCAATATATTCTACAGGAATATTTGTCCACGGTAAGAGGGGGCTTTAACACCCATGTACTGCCATTGGCGGCCCAGCTAGACCGGAGAGAATGATGGGATAAGACGGAGTGCAGACGCTTTTTCAACCACAGCCAAAGCCTCGCTTTTCTCTGATCTCTTATGGCCGCTGCCTGCAGTGCCTTTCTCTTTCTCTCTGTAGCCATGTGTATTTCATGTTTCTTGTTGATTATCTGTCTTTCTTTAGTTTCTTCCCTCTTAAGATACACTAACAAATATGAGCTCATGCACATTGTCAGTGTTTGGAAACTGACAGGCATATTTTCTAACAGGTGTTGTAATAGGTTTTAAATTGTAAAATATACAGGTTATAGGAACATCTTCAGTATTGTAATTCTGTCAGAATTATTTAATACAATGGTAATTATTTGAAATAACTACGACTGTTGTAATCTCAAATTCAAGTCAATTTTAAAGGAAGTGAAATAAGAAATAAGACATGCAAAAAACTATCTATCTATCTATCTAGTAATATTGTAATATTTACAACAACAATTAATCTTATTGGTAGTATATAGACAGAATATTGACAACAAAATAGATAGAAAGAATGATAGATAGAAGATGGATAAAACAACAGACAGAATGATAGATACGCAGAATAATAGACAGAACAACATAACGATAGACAGAATTGTAGAACAGATTCAACAATAGAGTGATACACAGAATGATAGACAGACAGAACAATAGAGAGAAAGACATAAAATGATAAACTGATAGATAGAACAGCATAGAATGAGAGAGTGATAGAATGAACGATAGATAGATAGATAGATAGATAGATAGATGATAGATATAGATAGATAGATAGATAGACAGATAGATAGAACAAATGAAAGACTAACGAACGAACGATAGACAGATACGAATGACAGATAGATAGATAGATAGATAGATAGATAGATATAGATAGAACAAACGAAAGACTAACAATCTACAACAAATGATAGACATGATAGATAGATAGATAGATAGATAGAACAAACGATAGATAAACTGAACAAACGATTGAAATAATCAAACAAATGAACAAGTTTGTTTCTATCACAATAAAGAGGTAGAACGATAGATAGATAGATAGATAGATAGATAGATAGATAGAACAAACGAAAGACTAACGAACAATACAAATGAACGATAGACAGATACGATAGATAGATAGATAGATATAGATAGAACAAACGAAAGACTAACCAACGATATGAACAAATGATAGACAGACACGAACGACAGACAGATACGAATGATAGACAGATATGAACGACAGATAGATAGATAAATGGATGAACAAGTTTGAACAAACAAATGAACAAGTTTGTTTTTATCACAATAAAGAGGTAGAAAGATAGCGATAGACAGATAGATAGATAGAACAAACAAAAGACTACCGAACGATACAAACGAACGATAGACAGATACAATAGATAGATAGATAGATAGATAGAAAAATGAAAGACTAACGAACGATACGAACAAACGAGACATACGAACGATAGACAGATACAAATGACAGATAGACAGACAGACAGACAGACAGATAGATAGATAGATAGATAGATAGATAGATAGAACAAACGACTAATAGATAAAGACAGAACAATATACAGAATAGAATGATATAATGAATGAACGAACAAACAATAGAATGAAGATAGACAGATAGTCGTTCTCACATACTAATGATAGAATGATAGAACAATAGATATAATAGAATCATAGATCGATTGATAGATCGATCAAATGATATAATGAATGAACGAACAAACGATAGGTAAACTGAACAAACGATTGAAATAATCAAACAAATGAACAAGTTTGTTTCTATCACAATAAAGAGGTAGAACGATAGAACGATAGAACGTTAGATAGATAGATAGATAGATAGATAGATAGATAGATAGATCAAATGAATGACTAATAGATAGAATAATAGAATCTATAGATAGACTGATAGACAGACAGACAGGACAAGTGAACGACTACTAGATAGATATGAACAAACGATAGAATTATAGATAGAACAACTGATAAAACAATAGAATGATAGAACGAACAATAAAACAATAGAACGATAGATAGATCCTCCTGTGTGAAGGTAGCCAATGTAGTTACATGAAAGAATTGATAAACAGCTTTCAGATATCAGACAATTATGATTTATTCAATGCTTGCAGTCTGATACATTACTCACGCTCCATTGCATGTTACAAAACACAAACATTGGTCACGGCCATCAGCATCGTTCAGTTTGCTCAAGACGCAGCAAGCCTTCAACTCATTATCGCTAGTATCTGGTAATGGCACAACTCTAAATGGATTCTTTGATACTCGAGAGGACCGATTCATTTTCTCAATCAAAACCCATTTTTCTTATTAAATATTTGCTATTGATTTGAGTGGCTGTGCCTGCGAAATGTAGAAACCCTGACGTGGTTTACACCTGCCCCCCCTTCTTGTTTTGCTAGTTAAATGCAAAGCTCATTTGGAAGCTGCGCTCTTTCATGTAAGTAATTGTGTTTCCTTACGGCGATCCAGAGCTGAGGCTCTGCCATTACTGCCATTTCCACAAAAATGGGGAAAAAAAGTGGGTGTCGACTCTCCCAGCTGCAAATAAATGGATTGGAATAGAGCGAATTGAATCAATTATTGCTTTGAGGTCAGAAACTATTAAAATCGTTTTCCCTCACTCGTCATTGATTATCTGTTTGCCATGAGCGCAATCTCATTTTTGCTGTAAAACGTGGGCTGAAACGTAATGAAGCAACAATATTTCAGAGTTTTCAATTTTGGCTGTATGTGCATGTATTTTGTGTCAATGTAAACTAGATTTGCAATTCCTGATGGCAATACTAATGTTTGCAAGTAAGGAAAAAGCACCATGTTAAATCTAGTGGTAAGCAGTGTTCAGTGAATCAAAAGTCACCTTAGGGTACATTCACATTTACCACTGCTTAGCAAAACAATAATTTTAAAGAAATCTGCATGATTTAGAGTTTCACATAATGGCAATAAAAAGGTCAAGTTGGCCAGTCGAATTCACTGCGTTGACCAACAGCAAGCTGCTTGGTTTAAAAGTTATGTGCTTTATACAACACTTGACCAAAAAAAAAACTACCACTAACAATTCAAAACATGAATGTCGGAGCTGTGACTTAGTGTACATTGAGCCATGATGCTCATGTGGAAAATATGAGTTCGGATCTGGCTTGCAACATTTTCTAACAACTTTCCTCCTTTTTTCTAACTACCACTAACAATTCAAAGCATAAATGTCGGACCTGTGGCTTAGTGCACATTGAGCCATGATGCTCATGTGGAAAATATCCGATAAGATCTGGCTTGCAACATTTTTGAACAACTTTCCTCGTTTTTTCTAACTATCACTAACCATTCAAAACATCAATGTCAGACCTGTGGCTTAGTGCATGTGGAAAATATGCATTCAGACCTGGTTTGCAACATTTTCTAACAACTTTCCTCCTTTTTCTAACTATCACTAACGATTCAAAATGTGAATGTCAGAGTTGTGGCTTAGTGCACATTGAGCCATGATGCTCATGTGGAAAATATGAGTTCGGATCTGGCTTGCAACATTTTTGAACATCTTTCCTCCTAATTACCACTAACAATTCAAAACACGAATGTCGGAGCCGTGGCTTAGTGCACATTGAGCCCTGATGCTCATGAGGAAAATATGCATTCAAATCTGGCTTGCAACATTTTCTAACATGTTTCCCTCTTTTTTTTTCCCAAACATCATTTCATGTGACAAAAAACCTTTATGGTACAAATGTAGTAAAAACTGAGCCATGATGCTCATGTGGAAAATATGTGTTCAGATCTGGCTTGCAACATTTTCGGACAATTTCCCCATTTTTTCTAACTACCACTAATGATTCAAAATGTCAATGCCGGAGATGTGGCTTAGTGCACATTGAGTCACGATGCTTATGTGGAAAATATGCTTTCAAATCTGACTTGCAACATGTTCAAACAACTTTCCCCTTTTTTCCTAACTACCACTAATGATTCAGAATGTGAATGCTGGAGCTGTGGCTTAGTGCACATTGAGCCATGATGCTCATGTGGAAAATGTGTGTTTAAATCTGGCTTGCAACATGTTTCCCTCTCTTTTTTCCCCAACATAGTAAAAACTGAGCTTTTGTCCTTCTCTCTTGCTCTGACTTTTTCTCTAGGGGTCAAAAAACATCTACACCTTTCCTGAGGCATGATGAGAAAAAAATTAACTTTGTTCTCAGGCTCCAAGATCTTTGCATCTGAACTTACGGCACCAGAAACTGTCCTGGGTTTGAACGGCTCAATCAATGCTTTCTTCCTTTCTTCTGCAAAATATGACGAAAATAGGTTAAATGGTTAAGAAGATCTAAGAAAGAAACGACCACTAACGATTCAAAATATTAATGGCGGAGCTGTGGCCTAGAGCACATTAAGCCATGATGCTCATGTGGAAAATATGAGGATGATCGTAGATCGCAACATCTACGATCAAGTCCCCAACAACATTTCATGTGACAAAGATTTGTTTTTACATATGTGAACATTGTTTGTTGTTTTACTGGTGGAAAAAGTCTGTTTGGGGAAATACATCTTATCAGTACTTGTTGAGCAAGACACCATCCGTGACATCTTTTAGGAACAATAAATAACCAGGAACAGCTCCACAGACACTAAGATCCTAAAATATTAGGGGCCAGGACAATCTGGGGACGAGTCCAAGGAGCTGTCAGGTGCTTTGTGGAAAAAATGAAGTGAATGTGTTTTTCATTCTCTCATTTCTTCTCTAATAGAGTGTAGGTGCTGGCCTTTCCTGCGGGTCAACTCCCTTTCCTCGTAGTCTGGTGTCTCTATGGAACAGCGCGAGGTGTAGAGTGTGTCGCGTGTGTGGAGGGTGTGCGCTTCCTGTCAGAGCGGGAGCGGTGTGGAGCCTTGAGTTGTAGCGGCCCCAGAGGGGCCTGTTCAGCCACCTTACCGTCATGTTAAGAACGCACGTCCTGTCAGCTATTGATCGCTCTCTCTCCATTCCCTCTCTACTCTTCAGAAAGTACAAATGAGTCTCTCACCTACTCCTGCATGTGCTAGCACCTCATAAAGGCCCGTAGAGTGAATTTGAAGACGTATCCACTTGTCTTTGTCACTCTGCTTTTTCCCCTCTCTTGGTCTGACTTTTTGTCTCTGGGCCATGACCTTTCCTAAGGCATGATAAGAAAAATTAAAGTGATGTGGAAAAAAATTTACTTTGTCAGTCATTTGATGGAGGAACCCAATTGTCCTCAGGCTCAAGCAACTCAAGCAACGTTTTCTCCTCCTTTCTTCATCAAAACATCTTCCCCTAAGATAGAAATGGGTTTTGTAAAACTAAGAACCCTGTTTTTCGGTTTCTCCTCAGTCATATTCACCATTATATAATACCTGAAGAGCACTCAATGATGGATTCTTTGTTGTTTTGTTAATGTAATAGACTCTGACCAGTAATTACTTGCGTAAACCCTTGGTCTATTCCTGCCACCTTTCTCTCAAATTAAACCCTTGTTGGATCGAAGGACTTTGACGGCACTTAGAGAACAACAGCGAGATACCTCTCAAGCCAAGCTAATTGTTTCCATCTCTGAGGTAATTAGCAACCTCAAGGAAACCATGACAGTGACACACTGCAGCTCCAAGAGAAAAGCAAGAGTTTGGCCGATGCAAGCATACATCTTCCTGGCTCTCAGCATCTGTTCCTGTAAACACTGCCTCATTTCTTTATTCAGGATGTTCTGGTGTTTTACCAGAACATACCTGGCACCATCACCTGCATCGCAATAATCTAGAGATCTTTGGAAACAAAAAGAAAAGTCTAAGCAGTGAATACAAAAGCATTCAGTCCCTTTGTATTCATCAAGCAGCCCACCAAATACGGCAAAAAAACACTCAAGCTACGTCAAACTGAATGGAGACTGTTTGTGAACTTCAATTTCAGGTAATTCCAGAGATGTTCGATTTGGACTGAGATTTGTGTCTTGACTGAGCCACTCAAGAATTTAAATTTTTTTTTTGGTTCAAAGCCTGTGTGGTTTTAGCCATATGTTTGGGTCATTTCTTTTGAGTAAAGCTCCTATGCCTCATCATACTCAAAGTATGATGCTGTAACCACTGTGCTTCATGTAAGTCTGATGTAATGTACTGCGACTTGCGGTTTACATATATAATTAGTTTTCAGAACATGTACATATCAGATTTACACTCTCACATGCTGTTTGGCAATGCCAACTTGATGTGTATGCAAATGTGCTTCATGCACAGTTTCTTACATCTCTGTCAACAGAGGACTATAACTCATTTAGAATTACTGTAGGCCTCTCTCTGCTCTTCTCTCTGCACATTGAGCCAAGATGCTCATGTGGAAAATATGTGTTCAGATTTGACTTCAACATTTTCAAACAACCCCCTCCCTTTTTTCTAACTACCACTAATGATTCAAAATGTGAATGTAAAAGTTATGTGCTTTATACAACACTTGACAAAAAAAAAACTACCACTAACAATTCAAAACATGAATGTCGGAGCTGTGGCTTAGTGCACATTGAGACATGATGCTCATGTGGAAAATGTGTGTTCAAATCTGGCTTGCAACATTTTTGAACACGTTTCCTTCTTTTTTTTCCCTAACATCATTTCCTGTGACAAAAAACCTTTGTGGTACATATGTAGCAAAATCTGAGCTTTTTTCTTTCCTCTCTCTTGCTCTGACTTATTCTTTAGGGGTCGAAAGGTGAAGGACAATTCGGTCGTGACCTTTCCTGAGGCATGATGAGGAAAAATTAAAATAATGCAGTAAATATAAATTCTGTTAGTCATCTGATGGAGGAATAGGCCCACTTGTTCTCAGGCTCCAAGATCTTCGCATCTGAATTTGCAGCATCAGAAACTATCCTGGGTTTGAACGGCTCAAGCAATTTCCCCCAGAACTGTCTGTTCTAAGCGTAATATGCTTTCCTTTCATTTTTTCCAGTGCTTTTGAAGAAAAACATCTTCAAAGTATGATGTTGTAACCACAATGCTTCATGTTAGTCTGATGTAATGTATTGTGACTTGCGGTTTACATATATAATTAGTTTTCAGAACATGTACATATCTGATTTACACTCTCACATACTGTTTGGCAAACGCCAACATTTTTTTGTACCATTTCCATACTATGTTCCTTGATGTGTATGCGAATGTTGCTTCACGCATAGTTTCTCCCATCCCTGTCACAGAGGACTATAACTCGTTTAGAATTACTGTAGGCCTCTCTCTGGCCTTACTATGGGCTTTATTTCCCAGACACTCACTTCTGGAGGACGGCCAGTTCTGGGACAGATTCACTGTTGTTCCACCACAACAGCAATGACTGACTTCGCTGGACTGAGCTTCTAGGTATATTCAATACCTTGGAAATTTATGTCATCATCTTGACTAGAATTTTTCAAGAGTCTAGTCTCAGATTTCTGTGGAATGAAAAATTTGGCATTGTATGTTCTTTATGTAATAATTAACCTAAGTGTACTCTGAGTTATGACAAACTCTAAGTTAAATATTAGTTCTGTCAAGACCACTACCATCAAAGATGAATGACAGTGCAGCCTGTTCTTCATGCATATATATATATATATATATATATATATATATATATATATATATATATATATACACTGCCCTCCAAAAGTTTGAAAACATCCTAGAAAAGTGGGATTCTGGACAATACTGGCATAAATCCTTTTTAATTTGTGATAATTTTTAACTGATAAGGGACAACACAAACTACGAAGACATATTTTATTACATAAACAGTTTATACATAGAAAAAACGTAAATTTTCGATTCATCAAAATATCCACCATTAGCAGCTATTACAGCTCTGCATAATCTGGGCCTAAATTCATTGTATTCTAAACTTAATTGGCAATCAATTGTTGAAGCTAGTAAGGTGTGCTGACCCAAAAATCTTTTAAAAACCTGGGCCAAGTTTAAACCAGTAACCAGGCATCACATCTGGCAAAGGGGCATGTCTGACTTTGACATGTATATATTGCCATTATTATGTAATCAAAATGAAAATTATTATTGCTGGTCTTCAATGATAATGTGAAGTTACTTTAAAGTACTTGCACCAAAAAATGATAAGGATTTATTCTGATATCGTCCAAAACCACACTTTACCAGGGGTGTTTCCAAACTTTTGAAGGGCAGTGTATATATATATATATATATATATATATGAATGCTGAGATTTCGATCAGCTAAGAGTCAGCTGATGCAAGCTTGACTGGCGAGACCTGACAAAACTAACACTATGCATGACTGTGTTGTTACGTAGTAAATTTGGAAAAGCAACAATGTGAGCTGGACTTTGTTAAATTACTTCTCTTTTATTGAGGCGATAAGGTGAAGATAATCATATTTAAGTTACACATTTAAACACTACTGTCCTATTCCAAAATGTAGTGAGCTGCCTACATAAGCAGCATTTTAAGGTATCATGTTATGACTGCAAAGGTTATTCCAAAAGGTAGGCTAGTAAATTATGGTACAGTCCTGTAAGGTAGCATCACATTGTTTTGGTAGAAGGTCAGTTATGAAGTAAAAGAAACAATCAAAAAAATATATTTACTTAGTCTCCAAAACTGTGCTTTTACAACGATGCCATAGGAGAACCATTTTGGGTTCATCAAAGAACCAGTTCTGAATTATTTTTCTTCTTTTAAGAATCTTAAGAGCCATTTTCCACAATAAAGTCCCTTTTGTACAATGGAAAGGTTCTATGCATTTTAACTGTTCTTCATGGAACCATCAACACCAATAAAGAACCTTTGCTATGCCTATAGAACTAGTTTCCTTCAGGTTTTCCATTTTTGGAACATAGTTATCAGTACAGTATCAGTCTCAATTCGACTCGATAAGATGCAAGTATCCTTGAATCGAGTCATAACATTTGACAACATACATCATACAGGTTACGTTAAAAAAAAATCTGACTGCAAATACCAGACTGCAGGCGCTCAGAGACGTCAAAATCAATTAGGTCTATAAAAAGACATGCACAATGAATGAATCTCCCTGAACCCTGAGGTGATGCATCCTTGAGTTCATCTTCGGTTCACTCAGGTTCGTATACATATCGTTACACCAGGCACCAAGAGACCTTTTTATATCGATATGGTCTATCAAGGCATGTGCTAGCTAGATAGCATGAAGCATAAGACTAGAAAACAAATTCCCTTACCTGGAGTCGGATGATCAAGGAGTGGAAGCAGGAGACACGGGCAGAAAAAGAAACAGAGAGAAAAAGAGATACATCAGGTTTCTCATGGTTTGTTTCCCATACAAAACATTACAGTGATACCAAGCTAAATAAATTGTTAGGTCATCCGTGCTCATGTCAGACTAAAAATAATAACACCGCAAATAAGACAACATAGCTTGTCACATCAAATGACTTTTCTTCTCTCTGGTAAACGCTATGATTAATTTGTCAACACAAGCTCCCCGGTAGAGCTCCGCCGGTGTGTTTGGCATGACAAGCGGCGTTAGTCAAGGAAAAACAAAAGCCCTTCTGGAGACTTCAGCCTAATCTAGTAAAGCCGGTTCAATCTTCAAATGCCACCATCTATAAGGCCTCGCTACCGAAGCGGCTTTTATCTTTATAGACTCTCTACGATTCTCTCCGTCAGGGCTTTTAGCTGTAATGGATGATTCCTTGTTTTGTACTTTAGGCTCACATGGACACGAATTACTCCCTTTTATGTGCTAACGACAAACGAAATGAAAAACAGCGAGGTGTGGGATGGAGAAAGATCTGTCCGCCTCCATCCCAAACGCTTCCCTGTTGTTAGACTGACAGCACAGACACTCCCGAGACTATTTCGGGGGAGCGCCCGGGAAAGGGGACGTTGTCTGCTGCCGGACCTCCGCTGGGAGAGCGGATTCAGCCGTATGTATGGTTAAACACTAGAAACAGTTGTTAGGGGAGCGTGTCGAAGCATCTTGGGGATTGGAAGGCACCCTAGGGAGCCAGAGTCCAGCTGAGCGCATCTCGGTGTGAGCTTCACCCAGCTCTGAATACTGATGCCTATGACTGATTGCCTTGTCTGGGAGATCTAATTTGAAAGGTGGACAGTGATGAATGTCTCTTCCTCTGCTCATGGCCTGTCTGATGTATTATGCATCTACGGCTGATCACAGGACCTGATGAGGCGCATTGAGACGGTACGGTGCGACCAAGGCCAAACGTGTCCGTCGCACCATGACACTGTTTATATAAATGACTGCATCTCCACCACTTATATCGTTCGCAGCTACGCAGGAAAGCTAATAGGGGCCGGCGTTAATGGGGGATGACTGACTGCAGCCGTCCGACCCTCGTGTTTGATGGGCTGCAAATTTGACAAAGTCTCTTAACACCGAGACCGAACCGGTGCGCCCTGTCAGAGGGAACTGTAATTGTCGGAGACGTAAAAGCGTTGAGCTATCGGCTGCCAAACTACCACTGTAATCCTGCTGTCCATGCGCATTCATACCTACCGTGCGATCCGTGCGTAGTTTCTCGGGCTCTTTTTTCCTTACGCAGTCAGAATGACCCTTATCTTTACTACCTGTCAAGTCCCTCCATCTGATTTAGAAACGCACGCTTTGATCTGAGAGTACAGGTCTGCATGTTTTGATGCTGACGCTGTTTCGCACTGCAAATGCAGGGCTTAAACCCAGCTATTATCCTGCAGGAGAAACAGGCAGGGAGAATGTGTTGGGTTTTGCTCCTCACTCCAGGAAAACAATATGGGTAATTGTGTCTCTGATTCTTTGTTTAACCGTCCACCAGGAGAGCAGTTTCTGCCACATCCCTCCGGCTCCTGAGTGCCCATCAGCCATACGTTTTTTAATGCACACTAGCACTATTGACTGTAGTGGCTGTGACCGAATCACCAGCAGGCCCCGGGGGGCCCAATGTGGGCCCTAACAAGTTTAAGGCTCCTCTAATTGAGCCATTTTCGCATCAACAGTGGTTTTTGTCAGAAGGGCCTCCCGGTCTCTTGCTCTCGGATGTGATTTACTACGTCTCCTACGGTCAGAGCACGACTATCGACCCGGAAGGTCTGCGTCAGGTCAGAAAATTCCAGCTACATGGGCCTAGTCTTCAAGATTCAACGCATATAGAGTGCACTACGGTATTAATTACTAAAAAACATAACTAGAAACTGTAACCCGATTGTAGCCTGGTTTGTAGCTTTGTTTCTATTTATTTTATAGTACTTCACCTACAGTAAAGCTACCCTGATAGCACACGTACATAACAAAGATGTCTATTTGAGGCCTGCATTTACATCTGGAAGACATATTTTTGTAGAGTGTTTGCTCATCTGCAATTTGTCTATAGGACGTTTCCTATCTCATGTCAAATAGACATCTATTAGATGTCTTTAAGATTCAGATTGTATGTAAAACTGACATCTTGCAGACATCTGTCAGATGTTCATTCACAGCAGATGCTTTCCAGATCAAGTGATGTTTAACAGACATCTTGCAGACATACATTTGCTACATCACAGAGACGTCTATTTGACGTCTGCATTTACGTCTGCAAGACGTATTTATTAGAGTCTTTGCTCATCTACAATACATCTATTGGACGTTTCCTATCAGATGTCAAATAGACGTCTATTAGATGTCTTTAAGATGTTTATGATTTAAAATGTATGTAAAACTGACATCTTACAGACGTCTGTCAGATGTTTGTACACAGCAGATGCTTTCTAGTGATCTTTAACAGACATCTTGCAGACGTACGCGTGCTATTTGGGTACCCTAAGTGGTTTGCTACACTACAAACTCACATTTTATGGGAGGAAATAAAATGAAATAAAATAAAAAACCATGTTGAAAACAAGGATTAACAGCAGCGTTTGGGTAACATTTAGCTATTTTTAAGCAGTTAATTTATGTTAACTGTAACAATTTACTAAACTGACTTCCAATTGTGTTTTTGAAAAGCCTGCTTGATTATTTTCTCAGCTGTTAAGCTGCACAAGCAGCAATGTCACATTTGTCTTATTATGGCAGAACTTGTTGAAAAAGTAAAATAAATCTACTTGTTGAAGCAATAATATTATGAAATAGTCACACTACTGAAAAATGTTATTATCGTCTCCACTTTTAGTTAGGTTTTAGTTAGGTTTAACACTGCTATATTAGCAATGTGTAAAATAAGCATCCCCAACAGGGATGCAACAAACGATATCAATTCAACAGATAAAGCACAAAAAAGAGTTAGAAGTGGTGTATGATACCCTGCCACTCCAGGCTTCTATCTACAAATCCAGATCCTCTGGCTTTAAGTGTCTCTCACTTTCTGGCCCATTATCTGAAGTCTGCATTAAGCATGACTCTCATTTGTATAAATCTGCATGCAAATTATGCGGCTGTGGTGTTTACCCCAGCTGAGAAAGAGAGGAGGGAAGCCATCTTTAATTCATTAGAAAAACACACGTCGCGGGAAGATCTTCAGGAGAAAGAGAGGGCTTTACATTATCCAGCGTGTTTAAACGCTTCCTCAGTATGCAGAGGACGGCGCCATTAAAGTGCTGGATAATAGGTGCGAAAAGGCTCCGGCAGTCCTTCCTCCAATGAGTCATTAATTAGAGCTGAAGGAGCTTGAACGGCGTGTTCAAAAGCTGAGGATTCTTCATTAGTTATCTGAGGAGATGCACACTGCTCTTACCGTCACGCAATTAGCCCCCTCAGACCGCTAAAGCCGCTACTGCGGCGGCTAACGCTACCGGCTATCACTGTCAGACGGCTAGCCACCATCAACGAGGCGAACGTCCCAATTCCAGTGTCAGTGTTTAGGAAACGGCCGTCGTTCCCGTCACCGAGCGCATGAAATATTTTGCGTGTCTAATTGCGGAATATCTGCGCAGCATAATTAACGGATGAGAATAGATTTTAGCAGAAGACACTGCATGTGATCTCATTAGCATTGTATCAAAGGCGCATATCAAAGTTGCAAAAAATGAGCTTTTGTTTTATGTTCCTTTCATCTTTCTGAGGGCTTTCTGTAAGCATTGTTCATGTCATTAACCTCGACGAAGACATTAACGAAGCAGAATTTTAAGGGCTTCACTGACATAGCCATTCAACGTTGAGTAACGCTGCCAATCTTTCAACAAAAACAGATAAAATGCTCAGAAAAAAAAAGAAGACATTTTAATGGCTCAGTTGTTTTACTGTTAAGAAAAAGGCCACAAAAATAAAAATAAGTGAAATCCATTAAAATGCAACATCAACCTCGGACATTTATATTTTTTATTTTTAGTTTAGAACAATAAAGTTGCATTCAAATGTGGAAGCCTACTGATGATTTTTTTTTTTTTCTTTTTATGGAATAATCAAAATATATCAGCGTTAACTGTGTATAGCAAAGATCAACTAACATTGTAAATATCATAAAAAAGCCACAAAAAAGTAAAATTCACAAACTAATGTTGCCTTCAGAAACATATTTTTATATATATTTTCAGTTTATAACATGAAAGTTCAAAGAAAACTGCAGTACTGATGATTTTTGTATTGAGTGCAAAATTATAAAATTAAATTGTCACTAATATTACAGAGCAAAAGTCGATTAACACTAAAATATCCACAATGATTTGCAATAAATAAATACATAAATAACCAATTAAGTAAGTATGTATCTCTCCACTACAAACTAGTGTCTTAATGGGCATTATATTTATATTATATATTTAGTTCTAAACATTAAAGTTTTGTTGTAATGATGATTTGTTTACATGGAATATTTAAATTGTTGGTAATAATTTAATTTTACAAGTTTACACAGACACAAATCAATCAACACTAAATCACAGTGATTTGACAAAAAAAAAAAAAAAAAAAAAAACAGTAAAATTTACTACAAACTAATATCGAAATCATGCATTGTATTGTTTTATTTTATATATTTTTTTAGTTTAGAACATGAAAATTCATACACAAACAATTTTTTTCTAATTTCATATAGCATAAATAAGGAAATAAATAAATCCAAATTTTATTGGATTTGTTTCACAATCTGTCAAACTATAATTACAACTCATCAAATGTATATGTGTGGCATTTTTCAATTATTAAAATATTTTTGTAAGCCTATACATGTAGACGAAATTCACTGTAAATTACTATGCTGTCATAATGATATGTTTCAAATAAAAACACATTTAAAAAAAAAAAAAAACAAAAAAACACATTAATAAAACCAGTCATAAATGTCCATTTTTAAAATTGATATTTATACATCATCTCAACATTTGGGTCGAGATACAAATATTAGAAAAATCTGAAATCTGAGGGTGCAAAAAAAAAAAAAAAATCACCTTTAAAGTTGTCCAAATGAAGTTCTCAGCAATGCATATACTAATCAAAAATTATGTTTTGATATATTTATGGTAGAAATTTTACAAAATATCTTAATAAAACATGATATTTACTTAATATCCTAATGCTACATATATACCCCTGCTACTGATGACTAGTTTTGTGGTCCATTTAGTGAACATTAATTTGTAATAATGACTGTCTGGTTGAAACGATAGTTTAAATGCCAGTTTTTAAGCCATAAATAAATGAGATATACATTTAGCCCCACTGCCCTATAATTAAAAAACAAACAAACAAACTCAAAATTCCCTTAAAACCCCAAATCAGTTAGCATATGTGTGGTTAAATTAATTATTTAAACACAGAGACTAAGCCATCGGTACAAATTGGCTAGTATAAACAAGACCAAAAGAGGACTCAATAACGGCACAAAGCTCACTATATAACTAGAACGTTTCTTCAAGTATACTTCACTTGGCATGTTTCTACAGCATAAATATGACGTGAAAAATCGAGTGCAAAATGGTGACGAAGAGATCTCCCGAATAGAGCTGAATCACGTTAATCACGTCTGATGGAATACATCAGAGAGGTGTGCCAACGACAAACACGGCGCAGGAGGGGAGGAAGCGGGTGCAGGAAGAGCACCGGGGAGCGAGAAACGCGAGAAGAGCGCTTGAGAAGGAGGCGACAGGCCTGATCTGAGGGGAGAGTATCATTTTCATATGCACACAAACACGGAGAGGCACAACAAACGGGCGCGAGAGTGTAAACACGCGCGCACGTGACTCCAGACGCCACTGTTCGCTCTCGGCCCGTTATTTATTTAATTCCCCTCCTGTCGTAATTCACAGATAAGCCGGAACAAGACAAAAGCGAGGGGAGGGGAGCGAAAACATGAACGATATAGTCGTTTACAGGGCTTCTATTTTCAGTCGGGGACAGCTCTCTCGCTCGCTCTCCCGTGATACTGAATTAATCAAATCCAAAGGACATCATCTTCAAACCCCGACGTTCCCCAAAGGCGAGCATCTCATTGCCTATGCAGGCAAAGAAACTTCACAACAACCTAAAAATACAGCAACTCCTGGCAGCGAGGTAGAGCTGCTTCAGTAGCAGTCAGAGGGGAGGCAGGAGTAACTAGCGAACATATGGGAATAGGCATTGTGATTAGATGCAAGAAGTCGAGCTTTTGTAAACAGCCTCGGCTGCCGAATGCTAACACGCGTCCCGGACTCTTCCAGCGGCGCCGCTGATGCCGAGAGTCTGGGCTGCCGCTGACACGTGCTTCAGGGTCGGGCCTGGGTCAGACGGGCTGGCTGGACGTAGATCGTAAACTACAAATGGATTTCCAATAATATCAAGGGTTTTCCTCAATAAAATGACTTCAGACAGACCAGGAAGTCAATTCTGGGTAAGCACTGGATTCATAAACTGTGTTTGCTGACAGAACGGAAGTATAACAATAAAATAATAAAGTGATTACCTAGAATTCCCCGTTTCTACAAGACGCGAGTCTCCAATTCAGAATTAAAGTTAGTTATGGGTTTTATTCATGAAACATTATGATAAATGCTTCATTCAGGAGTGTTTAAACATAACTGAAAACTATTAGCACAAAATTTAAAAGAAATCAAACTATTCAAATTTGTAAATAATGTTCTTAAACACTAACTGTAAATAAGAAGTCTGCTTTGCTCACCAAGCCTGAAATTATTTGATACAAAGTAC
This sequence comes from Labeo catla, assembly GCA_012976165.1. Taxonomy (NCBI): domain Eukaryota; kingdom Metazoa; phylum Chordata; class Actinopteri; order Cypriniformes; family Cyprinidae; genus Labeo; species Labeo catla. Next base: position 506,778 of record VONZ01000243.1, read on the forward strand.
AGCAAAAACTGTAACATTTTGAAATATTTTTACTATTTAAAATAACTCTTTTTTATTTGAATATATTTTAAAATGTAATTTATTCCTGTGATTTCAAAGCTGAATTTTTAGCATCATTACTAGTCACATGATCCTTTAGAAATCATTCTGATATTCTGATTTGTTGCTATATATATATATATATATATATATATATATATATATATATATATATATATACATATATATATAAAATTTTTATTATTATTATTATTATTATGTAGAATAATATAAAAATAGGCTTCTTTTGTGAATAGAAAGTTCAGAAGAACATCAGATGAACGGTGAAGATGTCTTCATCATCACTTTTGATCAATTTAAAGCATCCCTGTTAAATAAAAGTATTAATATCTATAATTTCTATAATCCCACAGTTGTATATTTTTTTTAGGATTATTTGATGAATAGAAATATAAACATTTATCTGAAATTAAAAAATATATAGTATATAGTAGTATAGTATATAGTATAGTTTATAGTATAATAAATAATATTTTTATTTATGCATTATTATTATTATTATTATTATTTATTTATTTTTTACTAAAAAATTATATGCAAAACAAAATTTTTAAAAAATTGTTTCAGCTTCAAATCAGAATTGAATCTTGTGAATCAAACTGAATCTGAAAAACTAAAAAAAAATACAAACCAAAGAATGGAGCCAGAATATAAAGAAAATATTATAAATATAAATACTATACTATAACATGATTTTTTTTTTTTTTTTTCAAATTTGAAAACAGAACAAACATTATATTTTATATAAAATATAATTTCAGTCTTCCTACTTCAAAATGTCACATGTAATTCAATGTGATACTTTGCAACTATTAGTGATTTTTATTTTTTCATTCATTTTTTTCTTAGGGATTTTCAGGTGATTATGTTCAAGATGGAAATACTATAAATAATATGTTAAAAAATGTTTTAAAAAATGCATTCAGTGTATTAAAATATACCAAAGTTGAATTACTCATATTGTTTTTGCTCAATATGGAAATACTGTGAGCTAGAATGAATTAATAAATATTTGAATAAATATTTGTAATGGATATGTAACAAGATTATCAGCTGAAATACTGAAATTGTTGTAACAGACAAAGAAACTAGACTGTTATATTTTTAAAAAGAAAACTTGAGTTCTTCTTAACAAAATTGAGAGCTTAGCAGAGTTGAAAAATTGCACTTGGGAACATTCTTAAAAACTTAACCTTTCTTCTTTATACCAAGAAATGTTACAAAATTCTAAGAAAATATACAGATTTATTCTACTTTGTTTTTCCTCAAGATTTTTGTGAATCTGGCCTTGGTACCAAACCAAAGGGGGAAAAATAAATCAAAAATTGGCAGTATGGCTGGGCATGGAAACCTAGAACAAATAAAGCACACAAAGGAAAGATAAGCTAAGAAACCCACTCTGTGTAATTTGGTTAGTACAAAATAAAGTTTGTCAATATTTATTTTTTTATATGTAGAAATAGCATGGTGTGTAAGTCTGAGATGTGCAAGTTTTGCTTGTGAGCTGAGGTGGTCGTGAGGGATATGGTTTCTAAATCTGACCTGTTTTGTCCAAATAATTTCCCACTTCTATCATGTCTTTCCCCGTCTATCGGCAACGTTCAAAATAAAATAAATCCTTTCTCTTCACACACACCTCTGTATCAACTCTTCAGAATAACACACACTGCTGAGTCACTCATTTGCATGCATAAACACTTCTGCTAGTCAAATAACTCATTCAAATATGATGCAATTTGTTCAAAGACAAAACAATACTATTTTTTTCCTATGTGCCCTTCACAGCGTATCAGCTCAGCGCTGGTATGGTGCCAGGTTTCCATGGCTACGCTGAATATGACACAACCTGTATTTCAATCTGGGAAGGTAATGAGAATAGACAATTTACTCTCCCATCACTCATTGTCAGCGTCCGTTATCAACAAATCTGTCTCACCTTCAGTTAGCATCTCTGCCAACTGCATGCTTATTATTACTGTGCCATTAAAAATTCCACTCCTGTAACTTACCAGAGAGAGGAAACTCTGCAAAAGAAAAGGACACGGTGGTGAGAGGGTTTGCTAATTCGGAGCAGACTGTTAACACAGCCTTGGCAAGATATTCGAAATAGGATTGTTTGTTTACAGGCGAATTGGAAGAGTAAACAGATATTTTCCCTGTGACAGAATGTACATGTTTATAAAGTATGTAAGCTCTACATCAAATGGGAAGGTTTTCGCAATACATAGTTTCTAACCAGTGGATACTTTGGTATCTCATAAAGCCACACGAGCTGAAAAGCCATTTTGAAAAGTGGAAAAAAAAAAAATGAAACTTGCAGGTAACATGCAGCACGATCCGTGTAGTCCGATTCAGGAGCAAATGACTCTTTTGAACTGGTTCTTTAGGTTACACATTATTATTATACAAATTTTACACAATTAAATTTAAATTTAGCTTCACTTGGTATCTATTATAGTTTTTGGTTCTGATGATTATTGTAGGTATTGTAGGTTAAATAAATAGCCATTGAATGGCATACTGTTTAAGCACTGTTCTTAACTTAACTTAAGTTAACGAATCAGCATCGAATCAGAACTGAATCTTGTGAATCAGAACCAAATTGAATCTAAAAAACTGAAAAAAGAATGTAGAATATAGAAAAAATATTATAAATAAAAAAACTACACTATAAAAGATTAACAATATTAATTAACAAAGATTATATTTTACAAAATTTAATTTCAGTCATCCTGCTTCCTGCAAAATTGTACAGTTAATTCAATGTGAAACTTGTAATTTCTTTGCAATTATTTGTGAAATTTACTAGCAATTAGAGTAAAGATTGTTTTACACTATTTTTTTTCAGGAAAAGAAAAGATAAGAAAAGAAAAGGAAATAAAGATAAATAAAAGGGAATAAAGATCAGTAGTTGGGAACGCTACCAGTCTGTATATAGATTTTCTTTAGAAGATTTCTGTAGAAATTTCTCACTTTGCTGCAATGTTTATGTAAATTAAAACTATTAAAAACTTTTTTTTTAAATCTTAGTGTTCGTGTACATACTAAAATAACTCAAATTAAAACTAAAAAAATATTTAAAACAAAACAAACAAAAAAATAATAAAAATAACTGAAATTCATTGTAATACTTGAAATTTCTTTGCAATGAAAATTGTTTCTACACATTTTTTTTTCAGTTTAATATAAAGAAAAGAAAATATGCATAAAATATAAAACAATATGAATTAAAAATGTATATAAAGATTGTATTTTATCAGTAGTTGGGAACAACTTGAAAATGTAAAAATCTGCATATCAATTTTTGTAATTTTCTTTATAAAATACAAAGATTTCTATAGAAACTCGTCAGTTTGTGGCAATCTTTATGTAAACTAAAACTATTAACACTTTTTTTAACTTAAAATGCATATATGAACTGAAATAAAATATTAATCTTAGATCAAATAAAAACTTATTTTAGTTTTCAAGTACTAAAATGGCTAAAATTAAAAGTAAAACTAAATATTTAAAACAAAACAAACAAACAAAATTACTAAAATTAAAAATGAAATTCAATGTGATACTTGCTATTTCTTTGCAATTTGGAATTTTCTCTATAAAGTCCTTTTTTTGGAAATTCATCACTTTGCTGCAATCTGAATTGAAATAAAATATAAATCTTAGAAAAACTTATTTTAGGTTTCAGTACTAAAATGGCTAAAATTAAAGTAAAAAAAAGTAAATATTTAAAACAAACAAACAAATAAAAATCACAAAATTACTAAAATTAAAACTGAAATTTAATGTGATACTTGCTATTTCTTTGCAATTATTAGTGAAATTTACTAGCAATTTTTGAATGATTTTTTTCTACACCATTATTTTTAGTTAAAAGAAAAGAAAAAAGAAAATATGTAAAAATTAAAGGTATATATTGTATTTCATCAACAAAAATTAAAATCTGCATATAGATTTTTGTATTTTTCTTTATAAAGTGCAATTTTTATGAAAATTCCTTACTTTACTGCAATCTGAACTAAAATAAAATATAAATCTTAGTAAAACTTATTTTAGGTTTCATGTAAGTACTAAAATGGCTAAAATTACAGTAAAAAAGTACATATTTAAAACAAACAAACAAACAAACAAAAATTACAAAATTACTCAAATTAAAAACTGAAATTTAATGTGATACTTGTTATTTCTTTGCAATTATTAGTGAAATTTTCTAGCAATTTCTGAGTGATTTTTTTTCTACACCATTTTTTTAGTTTAAAGAAAAAGAAATAAATGAAATAAAGAAAATATGAATAAGAAATAAAAGTATATATATATATATATATAATGTATATAGTGTATTTCATAAAAAAAACTAATCTGCATGTAGTTTTTTTTTATAAAGTGTAATTTTAATGAAAATGTATCACTTTGCTGCAATCTGAACTGAAATAAAAGATAAATCTTAGAAAACACTTATTTTAGTTTTTGTACAAGTATTAAAATGGCTAAAATGGAAAGTAAAAAAATATTTACAACAAAAACAAACTAATAAAAATAACAAAAATCAGTTACTTAAAATTCAAAATTCAAAATATTACAAAAAAAAAAAAAAAAACACTACAACAGTACATAAATAATGCTAAAATAACACTGCCTTGCTGTCAAAAATGTCATACAGAGCATATGAATTTACAAAGCTTCGAACACCATGGTGTACGTGTCCATAACACGACAAAACTCATCTGTTTTTTCTACGAGGACATTCCAGGACGTCCAAACGCCCCCTGTGTTTCCTAAAACAAACGTGTGGATGAACTTCCTGTGCATGTCCGATATAAATTGTCTATAGTGTATAATGAAATGCCGGGGCTCGTCTCTGCACTATGAATGAGACAGTGAGCTGCCGTGGGGGAGGCGGTGACATGATTGTGATTGGACGAGACACTGAGAATCCAGATCAAAGCAATCTCTAGTGTTTTGGCCCCCAGCGCAGTGTAGAGCGGGGCCCACACACACACACACACACGCACACTTTCTCCTTCTCTCTATCTTTTCCTCCTTATCTTCTTCACATACACACTCTTTCTCTCCCTGTGTGTAGCCTCCCTCTCTCTCTGTTTTGCACACACACTCTTTTTCCCTCCCTCTCCCTCTCTTTAACTCACTAGGCTTATCATTCTCTCTGTGCAACTGTCTCAGTTTCTCTCACACAGACTTTTTTTTTTCCTCAAACTCCCCATTCTTATCGCTCTGTCTCTGTAAATGTCTCTCTCTCTCATCCACACACACTTTTTCTCAGCCTATGTGACATCTCACTCTTTGTACAAACACATTTTCCCCGGGTAGCCATCTATCCTTTACTTTTCTTGCTCTGTTGCACACACAAGCTCTTTTTAAAAACCTAGCAAGCTGCCTTGTTTTCACTGCCCACATAGTTAGCTGCTTTTTGAGGGGACGGTTGACACAGGACACATTCTTGTTTTCAAGTTGTGCTATTTATTATTAATTGTTGTTTACGTAAACGTGCGAAATGGAGCATCTTTGACTGTTTTTTCGGCAGCTTGCGTCATAAGCATCACTTTTTTGTACTGCGTTTTTAAGTTAAAAGTTGTTAGACTTGTCAATTTTTTAATAATAAGCATGTTTACATATGGATGAAAGTACTGAGCATTTATATTATCTACGATTTAAAGGAGAAGTCCACTTGCAGAACAACAAATTTACAAATAATTTACTCACCCCTTTGTCATCCAAAGATGTTCATGTCTTTCTGTCTTCAGTCGTAAAAATTATGGTTTTTGAGGAAAATATTTCAGGATTTTTCTCCATATAATGGACTTGATTGGTGCCCTGATTTTGAACTTCCAAAATGTAGTTTAAATGCAGCTTCAAAGGGCTCTAAACGATCCCAGCCGAGGAAGAAGGGTCTTATCTAGCGAAACGATCGGTCATTTTTTTAAGCACAAAAGCTTGTGTAACACAGGCTCTGGGATGCACGTCCACGATGCTATGAATTAGTGATGGGTCGTTCTTGAACGATTCATTTATTGTGAACGAATCTTTAATGTGACTCGGAAGAACGAGTCGTCTCGTGGAGTGATTCTATAAGGTTCTGTACTGGAATTACTTCACCTGTTTTGAGTCTTTGGGTTTTTCGAGTCGTTCGTTCATCTTATGGGGCTGTCACGTAATGAACGAATGACTCAAACCCGAAAACTTGTCAGATAAGAGGTGAGGTGAGCTAATCATAGACTAAAGACCCAGGTAAACAAATTAATTAAAAACAAATTAATCTTTTCTGTTTCTTACAGCATTATAGTTTTGTCTTGTTTGTAGTGTGATCAACGTTTGTGTAAGCAGTAGATGTGTTAGGGAAGTAACACGTCACATTTTAATTATATTTTACTAAAATGACACGAAAAGATTTGTTCATTTTGCTGAACGAGACTCAAAGGTCCGAGTCAGTAAAATGATCCGAACTTCCCATCACTACTACGAATCACGTGTAAGTTCATCGTCTGTGTACTCCGGCTCAGAAATGTAGAGAATGGTGAAAAACTCCATCTCATTTATTTTTTAATCGTCTGACATCGTTGTACCTTTTTGTTTGTAAACAGCGTTTGACTTACTTGTACTTTCTTTTTCACACTGGGTCTGTAGTTCCGCTTGACCTTTCAATGTGACTCAATAGTATGTAGCGTCATGAACGCGCATCCCAGAGCCTGTACTACACGAGCTTTTGTACTTAACAAGTATACAAATTTTTATTTTCAGAAAAAAAAACGACAGATCGTTTCGCTAGATAAGATCCTTCTTCCTAGGCTGGGATCGTTTAGAGCCTTTTGAAGCTGCATTTAAACTACATTTTGGAAGTTAAAAATCAGGGCACCAGTGAAGTTCATTATATGGAGAAAAATGCTGAAATGTTTTCCTCAAAAAACATAATTTCTTCACAACTGAAGACAGAAAGACATGAGCATCTTGGATGACAAGGGGGTGAGTAAATTAGGCCAAAGGGACAGAGCAAGGTAATGCTTATCTTCTGGAATCACCGTTGTGTCAGGAACAGTGCTAGGTGTCTTAAAATGCCGTTTAGGTAGGAAAATGACTAGGCTTTTGAAAAAAAAAAAATAAATAAAAATAAATAAATAATAAACAAGTTGTCCAAATGAAGTTCTTAGCAATGCATATTACTAATCAGAAATTAAGTTTTGACATATTTATGGTAGGAAATTTACAAAATATCTTCATGGAACATGATCTTTACTTAATATCCTAATGATTTTTGGCATAAAAGAAAATTTGATCATTTTGACCCACACAATGTATTTTTGGCTATTGCTACAAATATACCCGTGCTACTTACGACTGGTTTTGTAGTCCAGGGTCACACATAGTTTTTAACGTGTTTTTGTTCAGAAACATTACAAACTTTTAAACATTCAATTTCTATCTCTTGTCTACCTCATGCCTAAAAACACACACATACTGTTCTGGCTTCCTCCCTTCTCTCACAACTTCCTCTCACACACACACACACACACACATTCAGGTAGCAAAAGTTGAATATGAGCTCATTCGTGCCTTCTATGTGACCTTGCCACTGATATCACACCCCCGTTTCCTTCTCCTCCCGTCCTTCCAGTGTAGTTTTAAGATTCTGTGCGGTGATTTCAGAGTTCCTCTGCGCACAGACAAACTCACATTAGCATTTCTCGCACTTAAGTGACTCTGTCTCTTGTACTGTTAAATTACGGAAACCGCTATATTCAATTTTCACATTTCATTAACATGTTTGGTCAGCCTTCAACCAGCCTTTTTCCATTCCTCTAAGTGGCTATTACTTTCTTACTGAAAAAAGTATGCATGACTAACTTCAGCCTCCGGATGGGATACACTTTGTAGATGCCAAATAAAGCAATGAACAGATTTCACAAATTTTACTACAAGGCTCATTGAGAAGTTGAGAACATAGAACTTCAACCATGGTAAAAATCACTGCATTGCAAAATTTGCTTTTATAAATCTTCAGCAACAGCTATTAGACACCCAATGTTAAAAAGTTACACGCATACAGTAAAAATAAGAAATTAGTTGCATTTATTATCATCATTAGTAGTAACAGTATTGCTACAACTACAAAAAATGGCAATGGCTTCAAACAGGGCTCATGATCATCCAATCAGAATGAAAGTTCTAACGTTATTTATTTAAAACATTATCTCATTTGTAAGGCCATGAATGCTGAACATAAGCTCTGTAGGTTTTTTTTTCTTCTTCTCATGGTTCTGTGGTACTCGGCTAATTAAACCACATTCTCCTTTGTATAATTTGTTCATTCTGCTGTACCGAGCGAAAGCCCCGATGAATATGCGTGCTGTGTTTCATAAGAGAGATATGAGCCCCTCATGTCCCTGTTCTTATCTCCCTTGCACCCGCTTGAATTTCCACCGACGTAATTATGTGACGTGGCCGAGGTCTTTAATGGTTTCATTTGGTCATGTAATTTCTTTTCCACCTGTACACATTCCTGACAAGACTCCGAGATATGTGAGAGCGGCTTTTAAAATGAGCTTTCCCTCAGCGCTAGGCTTTCTCTACCTGTCAGATTATTCGGTTATCGACACTGCAAGTTATAAGAAATTAAATTTCACTCGAGTTAGGAGGTTGTAGCATGAATTTAATGCAATGAGAGAAGAAAACTTGATATCGGTAGTACAAATACTCATAAACACAAGTCTGAATCAGTCTAATCAAGCTACTGACTCACTCGGATTTGATATTTACAGTAGTGTCAATGACATTTATACATTAATACTTCATATGTTTTCCAAAAATACGCTATATAGCTGCCAAAATGATACAGCTTTAGCTAAAATTATATAGTCATATAGCTACCAAAATTATATGTAGTATATATAGTTTTAAAGGTCACTTCTTCTTAATTACATGTTAAACCAAAGCCATTTTTGGTAACAAATATACCAAAATTATCAAAAATGTTTTTTGTTCAATATGTAATTAAATATATAGATGCACATAAATGTCACACTATTACTAGTAATTTCAAATGAAACCAAAAACACTTTTTGGAAAATTTCGGTATGAGTTACTGAAAATGTTTTTGGTTTAATATGTAATTAAATATATAGATGCACAGAAATGTCACACTATTACTAGTAATTTCAAATTAAACCAGAAAAACTTTTTGGAAAACTTTGGTATAAATTACTGAAAATGTTTTTGGTTTGATATGTAAATAAGTATATAGATGCACATAAATGTCACACTATTACTAGTAATTTTAAATTAAACCAAAAACAATTTTTGGAAAATTTCGGTATGCGTTACTGAAAATGTTTTTTGTTCAATATGTAATTAAATATATAGATGCACATAAATTCACACTATTACTAGTAATTTCAAATGAAACCAAAAACACTTTTTGGAAAATTTCGGTATGAGTTACTGAAAATGTTTTTGGTTTAATATGTAATTAAATATATAGATGCACAGAAATGTCACACTATTACTAGTAATTTCAAATTAAACCAGAAAAACTTTTTGGAAAACTTTGGTATAAATTACTGAAAATGTTTTTGGTTTGATATGTAAATAAGTATATAGATGCACATAAATGTCACACTATTACTAGTAATTTTAAATTAAACCAAAAACAATTTTTGGAAAATTTCGGTATGCGTTACTGAAAATGTTTTTTGTTCAATATGTAATTAAATATATAGATGCACATAAATTTCACACTATTACTAGTAATTTCAAATTAAACCAAAAGCACTTTTTGAACAATTCTGGTATGCATTACTGAAAATGTTTTCGGTTTAATATGTAATTAAGTATATAGATACACATAAATGTCACACTATTACTAGTAATTTCAAATTAAACCAAAAACACTTTTTGAACAATTTTGGTAGATGTTACTGAAAATGTTTTTTGTTTAATATGTAATTAAGTATATAGATGCACATAAATGTCACACTATTACTAGTAATTTCAAATTAAGCCAAAAACACTTTTTGGAAAATTTCGGTATGCGTTACTGAAAATGTTTTTGGTTTAATATGTAATTAAGGAGTATTCCTACAGAACTGGAATCATGTGAGCATTGGAAACCTGTGCATTTTTGTGATTCACAGGTGTAAAAAAGTCGCTTCAGTCACATCAGCGCTCGTCCGCCGTTAGTAAGGCAAGGTTCTCCGGCGCGTCTCTCTGTCAGGCGGTGTTATATTGACGACAATGCACAAACAATAACAGGAGAGCGCTTATGGACTCCTGACAGTGTACTGCAGGGCCTCGCTGTCACAGGAGGACCGCTGTTTCTCCTCAAAGGAGAGGGACAGACCCTTCAAAAGTGAGAGGCTTTTATCCTGCATCTTTTCGAGCGAGAAAGAGAGAGAGACTCACACTTGATTCCCAGCGGCCCTCGCTGATTTATATGCTACAATGCGTTAGTGGCGTGCACTCGAACTCTCTTTGAGGCAGCGCTAAAGACCCGGTGCTGCCTTTTCAACCCCGCTGCCTCCTAATGGAATTTACTGGCTTTAAAAAGCATCACATATTCCGAATGATAACATGCCATTGAGTGGTATCTCTTATAGATTAAAGTCAATCTCTGTGGCACTCTCAGGGGAAAAAAAGGAGAGAAAAGAGAAACAGACTGAATGCGTGGCGTTAAAGTGAGAGTCAAGTGCGCATTGGACCCCTGTGGGTGTCACATGGATGGAAATGAGCTGGCGCTTCGTCACATATACATAAATCAGTAAAAGATGAACGGCAACATGAGTGTTTATCTAATAAAGAGAGAGAGCGCTTTGGTGAAATGGTTTATTTATGTTCATATATTATCAAGGTATTTGCTAAAATATGGAAAGATGTGAGGAAATATGTTAATATGTGATGAGAGGGGCATGGTAAGACTTTTATTTATTTCTCTGAATTAACTGCACAAAAAAAGCATCAATTTTCCAATTGAAGTGGACACACAGACAACAAACTGAACATTTGTAACATTCAAGCTGTTAAGGTCAAGAGGTCATAGTCTGGCCAGCTAGTATGGCAAAAAGCTTTCTACATTGACAGACATTTAGTTAGATATAATCCAAATTGTAATAAAGTTGCAAATATCACTAAGGAATAGTCACAACTTTACCTAAGTCACAATTATTAAAAATAAATTGCCAAAGACACATTTGAGAGATATAAAGTCCCTATTATAATCCATGAAGTTGCAACTGAGAACGCTACTGTGTACTGAGTACTGACTAATAGTAACAATGGTCAAATATAAAGTCACAGTTATAAGAAATAATGTCACAACTGTGAGAAATACAACCTCAATTATAAGAAATAGTTGCAAAAGTCTAAAAAAGTTGCCTTTGCGACATACAAAAATGCAGTTTAAAGAAATAGTTGCAAGAAATAAAAGACATTGTCGCAAGTGTGAGGCACAGTTGCAATTTTATTAGTCATTGTGATTTTACCTAAGTCACAATTATGGAAAATAAACTGGTAACTGTGAAAAAGTCACATTTGTGAGATATAAAGTCCCTATTATAATCCATGAAGCTGCAACTGTGAGAAAGTTATAATTGTGAGATATTAAGTATTGTGAGTATTATTATGAGTACTATGACTAATAGTCGCAACTGTAACATATAAAGTCACAGTTAAAAAACAAAGCTGTAATTGTAAGATATATAGTGCCAGTCACAAGGAACAGTCGCAACTGTGAGGTATAAAGTTACAATTATTGGTACTTAATATCTCACAATTGCAACTGTATTACTTATGAATATTGTGACTAATAGTCGCACTCACAACTGTCAAATATAAAGTTGCAATTATAAGAAATAAAGTTGCAACTGTGAGATATACACCCCTAGTTGTAAGAAATGTTTGCAAAAGTCGCAACTATGAAGCACCAATTGTGAGTACTATGACTAAGTGAGTTACAAGAAATAAAGCAGAAAACACAAGATATACAGTACCAGTTAAGAGGAATAGTCACAACTGTAATATAAAGTCTCATTTATAGCTGCAACTTTCTTTGTAATTGAGAAGTCACCTAAATCACAACTGAGAAATAAAGTGCCAACATGTGAGAAAGGCACAGTTGTGAGATATGAAGTACCAATTGTGAGTACTGTGACTAATAGTTGCAACTGTAACATATAAAGTGACAGTTATAAGAAATAAAGCTGAAATCAGGAGATATATAGTACCAGTTATGAGGAATAGTCACAACTGTAAAATAAAGTCTCATTTATAAGAGAAGTCGCAATTGTGAGATTTAAAGCCATAATTATAAGAAATAATCGCAACTGCGTGATATAAAATACAGATTATGAGAAATGTTTGCAATTGAGAGTCACAGCTGCAGCTTTATTTGTAATTCAGACTTTATCTAAATCACAACTGAGAAATAAAGTGCCAACTGTGAGAAAGGCACTGCTACAAGATATGAAGTTTCAATTGTGAGTACTGTGACTAATCGTTGCAACTGTAACAGTCATGAGAAATAAAGCTGAAACCGGGAGATATATAGTACCAGTTAGGAGAAATAGTTGCAACTGAAATGAAGTCTCATTTATAAGAAAAGTCACAATTGTGAAATATAAAGTCCTAATAATAAGTAATAATCACAATTACGTGATATAAAATACAGATTATGAGAAACGGTCGCAATTGTGAGTCACAGTCCTAACTTTCTTTGTAATTTAGACTTAATCTAAATCACAATTGAGAAATAAAGTGGCAACATGTGAGAAAGGCACAGTTGTGAGATATGAAGTACCAGTTGTGAGTACTGTGACTAATACTTGCAACTGTAACATTTAAAGTAACAGTTATAAAAAATAAAGCTGAAATCGCGAGACATAAAGTACCAGTTATGAGAAATAGACGCATAACATTCTCATTTATAAAAAAAGTGGCAATTTTGAGATATAAAGCTCTAATTATAAGAAATAATCTCATTTGAGTGATATAAAAAAAGAAGTAGTTGCAATTGTGAGTCACAGTTGCAACTTTCTTTGTAAATCAGACTTTATCTAAATCACAACTGAGAAATAAAGTGGCAACTGTGAATAAGTCACAGTTGTGAGATATGAAGTATCAGTTTTGAGTACTGTGACTAATAGTTGCAACTGTACATTTAAAGTGACAGTCATAAGAAATTAAGTTGAAATCATGAAATATATAGTACCAGTTATGAGGAACAGTCACAACTGTGATATAAAATCTTGTTTATAAAAAAAGGGTTGCAAATGCAAGATATAAACCACCAATTATGAAAAACTGTAACAATTGAGTCACAGTTGCAATTTTCTTTGTGATTGAGATTTTACCTAAATCACAATTGAGAAATATAGTGGCAACTGTCATAAAATCACAATTGTGAGAGATAAAATCCCTAATATAATCCATTAAGTTGCAATTGTGACAAAGTTGCAATCAGAAGAAATCGTCACAACTAAGATAAGTAGCTGCAACAGCAAGACATAAAGTACCAATTATAAGAAACAGTCACAACTGTGAGATAAAGTCTCAATTATGAACAAGTCGCAACTGTAAGAAAGTAACAAATGTATAAGATATAAGGTCCCAGTAATATGACATGAAGTTGCAAGTGTGAGAAAGTTGCAAGTTCCCAATTATAAGAAACCATAGCAATTGCAAGATATAAAGTCATATCTGTAAGAAACAGTCACCGCTGTGAGATCACATTCATGAGAAATAATGTCACAGTCATGATACATAAAAGTCACAACTGGTTTTGTAAAAACAAAAGTGTGCATGAGGATGCATTTATGTTATTTATGTTGATGTGCCATCTGTATCACTATAAGCAGATTCATATGTAGAATTTGAGCATATGTTTGAAACCGAGTTTACCAGTACAATGACAGTGTGACAACACAAGGACGACAAGCCTCCAACCCCGCAGACCCTGAACTGAGACCACCTGCAGCGTAAGCAAAGAGGAAATCTGAATGAATGGCAACGGATGGGCCGTACAGCGAACATGTGTGCAATTATTATGCCATTTGCCTTTTCAACGATCGTCCACAGGATGTGGGTTTGGGGCCGTTCCAGGTACAATTTCTCAGATTTTCTGCCAGAAACCTGGTCATATACAAGTATAAAGACCAAACTGGGCATGTCTGAATCGTCACAACATATTTGAATCACCACCAGTCTGGCGTTCGCATTGCGTATAAATGGACACGGTATTCGCCTACAGTGAAGGCCTTGTGTTCCACTCAGCATCTGGCTCAGATCCACCGCCCAGCCCTCAATTCATTCCTGCCGAGGAGAACTGGAGCAGACCCTGACTATGCAACTTCCAAAAGACTGGGACATCCTGAAAGCCGCTGACTGCGAAAACAAGCAACAACACAGACGTTGAAAACCGAGTTCAGATGCATGCCCTATAAAGTCGAAAAGTTGCTTGCAGCGACAGCTTGTAAAAGCATGGTTTAGAAAATTACGCAACACACTGGGCTCAACAATACGGATTTTATTTATGTATGTCCGGTCAGGCCAGTAGTTGAATTTTACTTGCGATGACACTTTCACGGTTGACAATTTACCACTTATTTATATTCATTTTTTATGCGTTTAAACTGACTACTTTTTATTTTAAATGATTTTAAATGAAGTCTTATATGCTCACCAAAGCAGCATTTACGTGCTGAAAAATACAGTAAAAATGCTAATATTGTGAAATAGTATTACGACTTAAAATAACTGTTTTCTATTGTAACATATTAGAAAATTGAATTTATTTCTGTGATGCAAATCTGAATTTTCAGCATCATTAGTGTCTTTAGTGTCACATTAATGAAATCATTCTAATATGCTCAAGAAACATGTGTATGTAATTTTACATTTGTGATACGTTTAAATGAGCAGAATTTGCCAAAATGTCACAGAAAATTAAATACTTATGTTTGCAATGTACATCATTAAACTGCCCTAAACTCTCAGAGAGACTGTAGACGAGAAGGTCATTCGTATACACAAAAATATAAAGCTCCAGACGTACTTTAAAAGGGTCTTTTATCGCCTGCAACACGCATTGATACATGCGGCCAGAGAACTGTTACAAATGCAGCGCATATGCGAACAAAGCCAGAACAATGGAGGCGAATTTATCTTATTCTCATTAAAAAGCACCAATGTAACCACATACACACCGGTGAGTATGTGCGCATGAGTTCACTAAGTGTACGAACAGGAAAACATGCCGGCCAGAGGCGCAGAGCCAGACAGACTGAGGTCTCTCTCTTTCTCTCTCTCCGTCATGGTGAGTCAGTTCAGCAGCGTGGTTCATGTCAGGACATGCTTCCCAGCAGCTGGCTCAACAGGACCTCTTATGTAATAAACAGGGAATGAGAGAGAGAGTAAGAGAGAGTCAGACAGAAAGGTATGGAAAGAGCCTACAGTGCAAAGAAAGAGGGAAAAGAGGAAAAGATAACAAAAAAATAGGAGTGGTTATGATCTGAGGAACTGAGAGCATGGAGAACAGGACAAAGAGCAGGTGCAGCGGCCAGTTCAGCACATTTCTCAAAGCCTTTAAAGAACGACTATTTTCATCATGTATAAATGTGCAGTATGGCAGTTTATATCCAGGACGTGAGCTGGTTATTATCATAAAATAACCCGATGGGATAAATAAACAGACATGAAATGAAGAGTTCAGCTGGAATTAAGAGATACGACTGATATGAGATATGAGTCTACAGTGGGGTTTCAAAAACTGTTTACACTCAGAAATTGCTAGTAAATTTCACAATAATTACAAGAAATGGCAAGTAACACATTGAATTAAACATTTTAAAGTATAGAGAGTATGTCATGTAAAATGTACTCCAATAATCATTGTTATATATCTTTGTATGGTTAGTTATTATGCAAATATACGAACAGCCATCAAACGATTAATCACGATTAATCGCATACAAAATAAAAGTTTGTGTTTACTGTAATTATTATGTATATATACATACATACAAACACATTCATGTATATATTAAAGAAATATTTACAAGTTTATGTATTTATTATAATTTTTGTATAATTTATATTATATATAAATAAAAAATATTTTGTACATAACATATTTCTCTTAAATATATACATTTATTTGTGTGTATGTATATATACATAATAATTACACAGTATACACACATATATTAGACAAACTTAAACTTTTATTTTGTATGCAATTAATTGCGACTAATCGTTTGACAGCTCTAATACGAACCCTAATTTGAATGCCGCAAATGACCAATCAGAAACAAGTATTCAAGAAAGCTGAGAATAGCTGTTCAAAGTGTGATATTCAACTTTCTGAATCTCAGACATAAACAAACATTTCATGTGATTTGCCATCAAATCAGCATATGCACTGACAACAAAAATGGTATTTGCAAACTTCCATAACTTTAAATTTTTCAGAGGTAAGACTGAATATTTAGCAGGTATTAATGAGTGTTAATATTTTTTTCCCATATATACTCAATATATTTAAAGCATACATTGTATACAATTACATACGTTTTTTTTTTTTTTTTAAATATCAGTAAAATAAATAAATAAATAAACAATTAAAAAAAATGTTTATAATTACTGATTCTCCATTCAGCCAACAGCAAAAATAAATAAATAAAAACTATTTTAATTGTAAATATTCTTATAAATAACTGGTTAATGAATTATTTAAAAAAAAAATCTTTGTTTTATTATTCTGTTTTTTATAACAAAACTACATCAAAAACTATTTTTAGTAGTAGTAAAGTTCAGTCTCTCTAAACAATACAACACAACAATTTAAAATGAAAAAAATATCAGTTTTTTTTGTATTATTATGACTAATACAGATCAAGTGTTTTCAAATATTTTGATAATCAATATTAAATTATATTATTTTGTCTGTCATTGTCAAAAACAATGTCAGTCAAAAAAAAAAAAAGACATTACTGTTGCTGCTGAATATCAAAAAGCCAAAACAATCTAAATATAATATAATAGTAATAATATCAGTCAGTTACTTGAATATTATTACTGATACAGATCATTAAGTGATCATTAAAACAATATTTAATTAAATGCTATATATATATATATATTTTTTTTTGACTAACTAAAAATCCTAAATCAATTTAAAATTATTATTATTATTATTATTATTAAAGCTACATATGATTCTGACTCGCTCTTCATTCACAAAATGATTTGTCAGACTGATTCAAAACAGTAACAGTAATTTTTTTTTAACAATTTGATTAAAGAAAATGCATTCAAATGATTTCTTAGTAAATCAAACACTGTTTGGACGGTTCATTTGTTTTTGCATGCAGCCTGCGAGGACAATTCAACAAAGATGTTCTCTTGCCATTATTTGGAGGTAAACAATCTCTTTAGCTCATCAGATTCAATTCAGACTGTAAAATCACATTCACATTTAAAACATCACGTATTCTGCCGTGGCAGAGCTAAAAAGCACTACAAGAAACA
The DNA here is from genome assembly GCA_012976165.1 of Labeo catla. Taxonomy (NCBI): domain Eukaryota; kingdom Metazoa; phylum Chordata; class Actinopteri; order Cypriniformes; family Cyprinidae; genus Labeo; species Labeo catla. The sequence continues at coordinate 524,364 of VONZ01000243.1, forward strand.
CTGACTTATCGTGCACAATAAAAAGAGTCCATTTATGCTTTCCCTCCATTTGCAGATTGTAAAATCCCACAGTTATTTTTGTAGATGCAAGGATCGATTATTGCTATCAGTAAAACTTTGACACGAGCTCAAGGGAATCCTCTGTTCACCTGTGCAGCTTTGCACCTACAGGCCTTATCATCTGCATGCTCTGAACCTGCAGCAGGCGCAGCTGAAAACCATCTGCTGCGGTTGGAGGGAGTCGGACCGCCTTAACAAGTAGGCAAACTGTCAGGCAGGATTAATGCGCTACCTTAAACCTGAGTTAATAATAAATGAGATGTTTACTCATTCAGGGGGGAGCGCATAGATAACAGACCTCCAGACCCCTCCTTTAAGTGCCAAAAAGATAAATTCTGGTTAAGTGGGACCTGCCTGCCTGCATTATACCCACCTCCCCCTGCTCCCACCCCGTCATTACCAACAAAACAAGGGCTTTAGCCCACTTACTGAAGGGAAAGGTCAAATTACAAGCACTTTTTTGGCTCCCATAATGGATATGCAGCTAACTGGCGACTTTTTCCCCAGTCCCGCTCTTTAAAACATCGGTTCTTTATTGGCGTCTACGATTCCAATCACCCAGGCTTTAGGGATTTCAGAATGTACATCTTCATGAACCGTCTAGATATCGTAGGTAGCTATTATAGGATGGCAACAAAAGTGGTCCTGGAGCACCAAGTCCCACTCGCCTCGACGCACCTGCTTAGAAGTTTCTAGTATGCCTGAGACCTTGATTAGCTGGTTCTGGTGTGTTTATTTGGGTTTGGAGCTAAGCTTTGCAGGACAGTGGCCCTCCAGGAGCAGGATTGGACACCCCTGGCATAGAAGAACAATTTTGGCTTCCCCAAAGAACCTTTCTTCAAAGTGAAAAACATTTTTACAATCTAAAGAACCCTTTTCCACAATAAAGAACCTTTTGTGCAATAGAAAGTTCAAATTACAAGCTTGTTTTTAGTTCCCATAATAGATTTTCACTTTTAAAAACGGGTTCTTAACGTCTATGGTTCCAATTATCTAGGCTTTAGGGATATCGGAGTGTACATCTCCATGTACCGTCTAGATATCATAGGTTCTCCTTTGGTTTTTGCAGTAAGGGCCTGGTTTCAAAAGAGCCTTTTCACTGGAGTGTCATAGAAGAACCATTTTGGGTTCCCCAAAGAGCCTTTCTTCATGTGAAGAACATTTGAATAATCTAAAGAACCCTTTTCCACTATAAAGCACCTTTTATGCAATGAAAAGTTCAAGTTGCATGCTTGTTTTTGGTTCCCATAATCGATATGCAGCCAAGTGGAAACCATTTCCCAACTCCTGCTCTTAAAAAATTTGGTTCTTCATTGGTGTCTATGACACCAAACGTCCTGTCTTTAGGGATTTTGGAGTGTACATCTTTATGTACTGTCCAGATATCATAGGTTGTCCTTTGGAGAGCTTGTTTTTGGTGACTATTTCCCCAGTCTCAATCTTAAAAACATTGGGTATTCATTGGAATTCCAATTCATTGGGATTCCAGTCATCCAGGCTTTAGGGATTTTGGAGTGTACATCTTCATGTAGGTTCTCCATTGGAGAGGTTTAAGGGTTTTTGCAACAAGGGCCTGGTTCCAAAAGGGATTTTTGTTGCAATGCCATAGAAGAACAATTTTGGGTTCCCCATAGAACCTTTCTTCAAAGTGAAGAACATTTTAATAATCTAAAGAACCCTTTTCCACTATAAAAAAAAAAAACATTTTGTGCAATTGAAATTTCAAATTTCAAGCTCGTTTTTGGTTCCCATAATAGATATGCAGCAGAATGGCGACTATTTCTCCAGTCCCAATCTTAAAAACATTGGATATTAAATGGAATATATGATTCCAATCTTCCAAGCTTTAGGGATTTTGGAGTGTACATCTTCATGTAGGTTCTCCTTTGGAGAGGTATGGGTTTTTTTTTTTTTGCAATGCCATAGAAGAACCATTTTGGGTTTCCCAAAGAACCTTTTAATAATCTAAAGAATGCTTTTCCCCTATAAAGAACCTTTTGTGCAATTGAAAGTTCAAATTACAAGCTCGTTTTTGGTTTCCATAATAATTAAGTCTAACTGTGACTATTTCCACAACCCACCTTTAAAACCATCGGTTCTTCATTGGCGTCTATGGTTCCAATCATCAGGCTTTAGGAATTTGGGTGTGTATCTTCATGTGCCATCCAGATATCATAGGTTCTTCTTTGGAGAGGTATGGAAGTTTTCACAGCAAGGGCCTGGTTCCAAAAGGGGGTTTTTGTTGCAATGCCATACAAGAATCTAAAGAACACTTTCCCAAATAACAAGCACTTTTTTGGCTTCCAGCTAACCGGACACTATTTCCCCCAGTCCCACTCGCAAAAGCATTGGCTCTTCATCCATGAAGATTGGAATCTATGATTCCAATCGTCCAGGCTTCAGGGGATTTCAGAGTGTACATCTTCATCTACCACCCAGATATCTTAGGTTCTCGTTTGGCTTTTGCAGGAAGGGCCTGGTTCCAAAAGGAGATTGCAAATCCATAGAATCACCATTTTGGGTTCCCCAAAGAGCCTTTCTTCGTATGAAGAATATTTTAATAATCTAAAGCATCCTCGTCCACCATAAAAAAAACCTTTAGTGAAATGGAAAGTTCAAATTTAGTTTGCTCGTTTTTGATTCCCATAATGGACATGCAGCTAACTGGAGACTATTTCCCCAACCCACTCTTTAAAACAGATGCTCTTTCATTGGCATCTATGGTTCTGATCATCCAGGCTCTAGGAAATTAGGAGTGTTGGCTTTGCTTTTTATGTACCTTCCCCATTTTAAAGGTTCTCTTTACAAAACAAACACCAAGGATGAAAACCATGCATCAGGTGGAGGGCTTTGCAGTCTTGTGTGCATCTGCACTGCTGAATCCACACTTACAGACACAGTTTCCAGAAAGTTTTGCAGCGAGCAATGCCATAGAATATAAGTTCTCATCTCTAGCCCTTGAGGTCTACTTTCTTGAAGAGTTTAACTCCAACTTTGAAGAAACTCAACTTTCTAGTAATCGTGAAGACCCTGATGAGCTTGTTTAGGTGTGTTTGATTAGCACTGGAGCAAAAGTGAACCTCCAGAGCTAAAGTTGAGAATCCCTGCCATACATAAAGGCAAAAAGGTTCTTTTGAGAACTGATCATTGAAAGGCTCTTTAAGAAACCAAAAATGGTTCTTCTATGGCATTGCTGAGAAAACCACACAGAAACACTGGACTACTTCATGAGTGTTGTCTACAAGTCTGCTTGTTCGCAAAGGAGAACCTTTGATATCTGGATGGTATGTGAAGAGCAAAGCCAACGCTCCTAATTCCCTAAAGCCTGGATGATAGGTGTTGGATTTGAGTTGATCAGTCTAAGCTCCCTACAGTGCTTTGCTCTTAAGACCGGTGGGGCAGTTTGAGCGGAGCAGCATGGCCGAGGTTCGGCCCCTCAGCTGCTGCTGATGCAGGCAGAAAATGTGGGAACGAGAAAGAGCAAAGAACGGCACGCACACCCTGAGAAAGGAGGAGAGCGCAGAAATGTCTTACTCCGACTCCTTCTTTGCATTCGCCCTCGAAGGGGATTGAACTAATGAGCCCTACCGTTCTCCACTGGGGCCTTCCCAAGACAGCCCTTCTTCAGCAATTGGTTCCAAAGGGTTTAAAAAAAAAGCGTCTGCCACGAAGCTCCTATCTGTCTGCGAGATTACAAAGTAATAAAATAGATGGAAGGACAGGAAGGAGGCATAACAATGCATGTTATTTGCAAACACAAGAGGTTTGTGTGTACAGCTTTACAAATGATGTGATAATTTTTACGCACTCATTTTTCAAGAAATAAGAAAGAAATGAAAATAATGCTATCAGTTGAATTTGACAAACTATATTAATCAATTAACTGACTGATATTATAATATATATACTAATATTATAAGTGATGCAAATCAATGAGTGTGAATATTTGTTTATAATATAATATAAAGTCTGATACAGATCATTAAGTGTCTGAAAAACAATATTTAATTACATTTAATTTTTTTTTTACTCAAAACGATCTAAATATAAAATAATATAATAAAATATAAGGTAACAAAAATAACAATATCAGTCTGATACAGATCATTAAGTGTCTGAAAGGCAATATATAATTACATTTAATAATTTAAAAAATATATTTTTTTTTGACAAAACCATCTAAATATATAACATAATATAATATAATATAATATAACATATAATAAAATCTAACATAATATAACATAATAATATAATATATAATAAAATATAATATAATTAATATATTAGTCTGATACAGATCATTAAGTGTCTGAAAGGCAATATATAATTACATTTAATAATTTAAAAAATATATATTTTTTGACAAAATCATCTAAATATATAACATAATATAATATAATATAATTAATATATCAGTCTGATACAGATCATTAAGTGTCTGAAAACCAATATTTAATTACATTTAATAATTAAAAAGTATATTTTTGACTAACTACAACAAACTAAATCAATTGAAAACTATTACTGTGGCTGTTGAATATCTATAAAAATGTAATATGATCTAAATAATATAATTAATATAATATAATATAATAAAAATATCAGTCTGATACAGATCATTAAGTGTTTGAAAACCAATATTTAATTACATTTAATAATTAAAAATATATATATTTTTGACTTAAAACGATGTAATAATATAATATAATATAATATAATTAATATAATATAATATAATATAAAAATATCAGTTTGATATAGATCATTAAGTGTCTGAAAACCAATATTTAATTACATTTAAAAAATGTTAAAATATATTTTTGAACTAAAAAACTACAATCTATTAAAAACTGTTCTTCTATTGATTAATTTTATTATTATTATTAAAGCTACATTATACATCTCAACAAAAAGATGATAATATTGCTGTTTAATATAATATAATATAATATAATATAATGTTGGTTAGCATAATGTTCCTCAGAACGCTGAGTTTGTGTCTGTGTCTCTAACTAATCAAAATGTCCCATCTCTGTAACTAAGGAGGTGCATTGTCAAAATGACAGTGTATCTAACCACTAGACGGGGTGGGGTTCCTCAAAAGACTCAAATGTCCACTCGACGACTAAATCACCAAAGTTAATGTTCAAAGTCCAGCAACGCTAGTTTCACAGACGCCCCGTTTTATCCTCAAAAACCGAGACTGTGGCATCAAGGCGACAATCTTTTCCCTCAAAAGCTTACCCACCACCATCTCCTGACCACAAACTGAAAACACCCCGTCAGAAACAAATGTCGGATTTCCCAGGCATCAGTCAGCACAAAACAATTTCAACAAAGTCCAGAGGGACCCGAAAAAGTGACGAGGCGTGCTTCGCTCCCCTTTCCCTAGCAACAAAGATGTTTTCCAGGCAACCATTCACAAATAAACCATTCAGAGACTGAATCACACACGAAGAGGGAGCGAAAACACTTGGTGAGGCTCTTTATCCATAAATGTAACAAATTAAATCAGTTTTTTGGATGAAAGAAGCCCCACGCTTTGTTTCCTGTCATTGCCATCCGACCACTAACACATGCAATTGCCATCAGACGCTAGCTTATAAAATCAAAGACGGACGGATTTCGTGAACAACTGCCCTAACACATCTTCGTCCGCTCTTCGCGAGTGTGTGGTCTGACAAGAAAGGCTTCTTTTATTCGTATTTCTTATTCGGGGTTCCTCGGAGGGGGAACAAGGGCCTGTGTAGCAGGCAGATCTGCTTATGCTCTGCCACGCTTCCTCTGTTCTCCAAAACAGCCGTGGCACGCCGCAGTGTGTCTGGAGAGTCTGGGGGGACGAAAAGCGAGACACTTCTCTAATGACTGCCGCGCTTGGCGCAATGAATCACTTTTTCCTGAAAACATGTCCTCTAGTCCTCCATTTGCCAAACGCTACCAAGTCAACCAGGGACCAAAAGAGCTAATACTCTGAGGTCTACCTGCTGGTATAAATCATTAAAGCACTTCCTCCTCTGAGATAATGGAGCGGTTTGTATATTTCTTATAGCACAAAGGAGCAGGAATTGTTCCCTGCTTGCCACTTTCACTCGCCTCTTTAGAAGCTCGTTTAATCTGGTTGGGTTTAAGATAGAACAGAATGGATAATATATAAACACGTGATGAAGAATTAAAGCGCAGAGGGCAAACTAAAAATATAGTGTGAAAGAGATTAATAATTTACAGGCGTTAACTTAAAACTAAAAGTGCTCTAAATAAAATATTGCGCCATTGCTAGAAAGTCTTCAACGGAGCCTCGAAAACATCAAAATACTGTCGGTGTTTGATTCATTTTAGAGGTCTGAACACAAGAATTTGATTATTTTGATGGTGAAATTAAATTAAGCAATAGGTAAGATAATTTACTTTTTAGGGTTAAAAGAATGTCTTACATTCTTTTTTCTTTTTTTTTTTTTCGACTAACGAAAATCTAAATTAGTTATAATTACTAATAGTAGTAGTAGTAATAATAAAATTTGTAAAAATGTCAGTCTGTAAATACTGATATTATATTATATTATATTATATTATATATTATAATTATTTACAATGACTATAATACAATAAAATAAACTAAACAGATCATCAAGTATTTTTTGTTTTTAATTTATGTTCTTATAGCTTATAAAACAGAACTAGGTAGTTATTAAAAATTACATTCTATTGTTTTACTAACGAAAAAACTAAATTAGTTACAATTAGTAGTAGTACAGTAGTCACAGTAGTAGTAATATTAATCTTATTATTAATAATACAATTTTTTTGCAAAAATGTCAGTCTCTAAATTTTGATATTACATTACATTATATTATGTGGAGTGACTATATAATATAATATAATTTAATATAATATAATAATTAGTAATATAATTAGTATATATTATAATATAATTAGTAATATAATATAATTAGTTACAACTAGTAGTAGAAGTAGTAGTAGTATATTAATATAATATAATATAATATAATATAGATCATTAAGTTATTTATGTTCTAATAGCCAATAAAACAGAACTAGTTAATTATTAAAATACTCTTAATTGCATTCTTTTTATTTATTTATTTAGACTAACAAAAAACTAAACTAGTTACAATTACTAGTAGTAGTTGTAGCAGTCGTAATATTAATCTTACTGTAATTAATACTAAAATTTGTAAAAAATGTCAGTGTCTAAATATTGATAATGCATTATATTATTATTTAGTGACTATAATATAATACAGATTATTAGGTGATTTTGTTGTTTTTAATTATATGTTCTAATAGCAATAAAACAAGTAGTTAATTAAAAAAAATTATTTATTAATATTTTTAAACCTACAAAGGACTACAATTAGTAGTAGTCGTAGTAGTAGTAATATTAATCTTATTATTAATAATACTAAAATTTGTAAAAATGTCAGTCACTAAATATTGATATTACATTATATATAATATAATAATATAAGAAGGAAATAGTTAATTATTAAATTTTTATTTATTACACTACTTTTTTTTTACTAACGAAAAATGGAATTAGTTACAGCTACTAGTAGTAGTAGTAATATTTATTGTGTTAATATAATATAATATAATATAAAAATCTAGATGATATTGGTCAGTGCTCAGCTTGGAAGTATTTGAAGCACACTACGTTTAAATTTTAGACTTGAAAAGTTCAAATCATTTCTATAAATCAATTCACACCACCTTAAATATTTCCAAAAGTCTGAAAAAAATTGTTTATGTATTAATTTCTTAATTACGTGTTGCACAGTATAGTTTATAATGTGCATTATGAACACAAATCACCCTAGATATTCAGAGTCTGAGTTCACTTTCAAAGCCAGGGACAGCTGGGTGAATGCAAGGACAACTGGCTTTTCCCTTTTTGATCCACCAAAAGAGGTTTAAGGGTGGATTTTAGGGTGAAGTCCTAAATCAAACTAAACAATCCATTTCTGGTGTGCTTATAAGAAACAGCTCACTGAGTGACATAAGCGCACTTCTGGAACGCGTGTCGCAGAAAGGCATCCTCACACATTTGGTGACCTCGACGTTTCTCCCTCATTAACCGAGCAGCGGTTCCTGCCCTCCGTGATGAATTTCCTCCCATCTGATAGATGATCCTGCATTTGTCATGAATGCAAAACACAACTGATATTAATTCAGCTGCATGTTAATTACGTCTAATTTGATTTTAAAAGTCATGAATCATTATACCGCGCCCTCTATTCAAGCGCTCTTGTTCTTTGAGAGACCCATTTCTTCTCCCAGAGAGAGCTGTCTGTTTTCTTTCTACAATATTGTTTGCATTTTTTCGTTTGTCTGTGAAAAGGCGCATCAGTGCGCAGAGAAAGCGGTTATGCGAGCTGTGTCTAGGGCAAGACGTTGTGACTAACCAATTAACTCTCTCGTTTTTTCGCCTGCCTCTGTCGAGGAGGGCCAGAGAGACTTGGTAGCAGTGATATGACTGGTGTCGGAGAGCACATCAAAGCGGGAGGCCTGGGAGAGGCCTGCCGTTACCTTTGAACATTGGAAGAGGATTGGAGGGACAGCCAGTACTCTTCAGGCTAGACGCAGATCACAGGCTGAGCAGGCGCCCCGGCACATGCTCTTGCACCACGCTCCGTTTCAAAGGCGCCCTAACAATCCGGCCGGCGAGTCGGCACGTGATCTTGCTCTTGTACTCTCAAAGGGACTCGCAGAGGAGTGCTGCGAATAGGTAGTGGTAGGAGATTCCCTTTTAAAATTGATCTGGGATCTGCTTTTTTAAGTAATGAATAAAGGTAACAGTTTTGTTAGGGGTCTGTATCATGTAGGTAGAACGAGAGTAAAAAGCCATCTGCATCAAAGCACCCACAACTCCACAACACATACATAGAGATGAGAAACTTCACCAGTTGAAGTTGACATAATTGGAAACCTATTTCTGCTAAAGAAAAAAAAATATACAATTGCAAGATGTAGACACAGAATTCTGAGGAAAAACATCAGAATTGTGAAATGTAAACTTTTGAAAAATGAACTGTGGGATGTAAACTCAGAATTCTAAAGGGGGAAAAGTCAGATTTTTGAGATGTAAATTCAGAATTCTGACGAAAAATGTCAGAATTGTGGGATGTAAACTCAGAATTCTGAGGGAAAAGTCAGAATTGCGGGATGTAAATTTAGAAGTCTGAGGGAAAAGGTCAGAATTTTGGGCTATAAACTTAGAATTCTGATGGAAAATGTCAGAATTGCGGGATGTAAATTCAGAATTCTGAAGGAAAAGGTCAGAATTTTGAGATATAAACGGAATTCGGTGGGAAAAGGTCAGAATTTTGAGATATAAACTTAAAATTCTGACGGAAAATGTCAGAATTGCGGCATATAAATTCAGAAGTCTGAGGGAAAAGGTCAGAATTTTGAGATATAAACTTAGAATTCTGACTTAAAAAATGTCAGAATTATGAGATGTCAACTCAGAATTCTGAGGGAAAAGTCAGAATTGTGGGATGTAAATTCAGAATTCTGAAGGAAAAGTCAGAATTGTGGGACTAAATTTAATTCTGAAGGAAAAGTCAGAATTGTGGATGTAAATTTAGAATTCTGAGGGAAAAAGGTCAGAATTTTGAGATTTAAACTTGGAATTCTGTGGGAAAAATGTCAGAATTGTGGGATGTAAACTCAGAATTTGAGGGAAAAGTCAGAATTGGGGATGTAAATTTAGAAGTCTGAGGGAAAAGGTCAGAATTTTGGGCTATAAACTTAGAATTTGATGGAAAATGTCAGAATTGCGTAGATATAAACTTGGAATTCTGTGGGAAAATGTCAGAATTGCGGGATGTAAATTCAGAATTCTGAGTGAAAAGGTCAGAATTTTGGGATAAACACTTAGAATTCTGAGGGAAAAGTTGGAATTGTGGGATGTAAAACTCAGAATTCTGATGGAAAAGATCTGAATTTTGAGATATAAACTTAGAATTCTGAAGGAAAATGTCAGAATCACAGGATGTAAACTTAAATTCTGACGAAAAAAGTCAGAATTTTAAGATTTAAACCCAGAATTCTGAGGGAAAAGGTCAGAATTTTGAGATAAAAACTTAGAATTCTGACGGAAAATGTAAGAATTGTGGAATGTAAACTCAGAATTCTGAGGGAAAAGTCAGAATTGTGGGATATAAATTTAGAATTCTGAGGGAAAAGGTCAGAATTTTGAGATAAACACTTAGAATTCTGAGGGAAAAGTTGGAACTGTGGGATGTAAACTCAGAATTCTGATGGAAAAGGTTTGAATTTTGAGATACGAACTTAGAATTCTGAAGGAAAATGTCAGAATCACAGGATGTAAACTTAAATTCTGAGGAAAAATATCAGAATTTTGAGACTTAAACTCAGAATTCTGATGAAAAAAAACAGAATTGCAAGATGTAAATTCAGAATTCTGATGAAAAAAGCCTGAATTGTGAAATGTAAAGTCAGAATCCTGTGGAAAAAGGTTTGTAAACCTTTTTAAGGTAAAAACTCAAAATTGGAGGTTGCAAAAAAGTCGGAATTTGGAGATTTACATTTAGAATTCTGAGGGAAAAGTCAGAATTGTGGAATGTAAAAGTCAGAATTACGAGATATAAACTCAGAATTCTGATGGAAAAAGTCAAAATTGTGAGACACAGTTTTTAATTCGCAATTGCAACTTTGACAAAAATGTCTGAATTATGAGACATATTGGTGCCCATCTATGAAATATGAGTTCAAATCTAATCTGCAACACTTCCAGATTCCATTTCCAACTCGTTTCCACTATAGCATTAATAAATATAGCAAAAAGACTTTAGAAAACAACTTTGGAAAGCTTAAACCTCTTAAAGAGAGCGAAATGGGCTCCAGTATATTGATTTTAAGTCCCACACAGCATATAAAATAATTTCTCACAGCTAAACAATCAAGTACTGAGTCACCACAATAATAAAGCTCCATTGTCTTTTAACAGTCAAAGTACTTCACACAAATGTACAATAAATCCCAAAAATTGCATAATATTCTAAATTACACAAGTCCATTATATCAGAATTATGCTTACACAGACCGATCCATGACTAATACTGGCGTCTTATAGGCGGTCACTGAGTTAATTAATATTCAGCAAGTTTTTCTAAAATGTGAGCTGTCATCAGAAAGCTCAAATGGCCTTGCTGTGCAATGAGACTTGGATGGTGCGAATAACCAAAGTTAGCTGACCCTGTACTGTCTTCTGGATTCAATTACGTCTATCCCTCTACCACACAAAATATTAATTACTCTCATTACATTTCACACTCCCTCTGTTAAGCGCTCAGTAACGACCGCAGAAGCAGGGATCCAGCCGAGGCCTTGGTGATTGTTGCATTGTGAACTTGTGCGCCGAGGTCAAGAGAGGAGAGTCTAACATGAATTTATCTGTTCTGGACAGCTAATCCCAAATGGAACGCCTTCATGTCTGACCTATTGCACATCGATACACACCTTGGCTAGTGTTTTGGCTCAAATCTCCTGCATTTTTTCTCCCTTTCTCATTTCTCACACCTTAAATTTTGTAACCTAATAGCTGCCATGTATCTAAATGTTTCTGTAGCAATCCTCTGAAAAAACCCAACAAAAGCTTTTGTTCAGCTTCAAGGCCTTCTAGCAAAGCACAACTACGTTGTTTCACTAACTCATAAGAGCGAGGTTTTTGTGAAACGAAGTTGTTGCAATTGTTCTGGAACAAATCATTTTCCTCCTTCTTCCATTTTCCACCGCAAGTGACTCATGAGACAATTATATCTTGCTTTACCTTGGAGAAAACCGCCGAATTTAGCACATTCACGTTAGCATATACCGCACAATGATTTCCGATTTTAATTGAAACGGGAGAGAAACGACTTCTGCTCCTCCCTGCGTTACAAAAACCAAGAAGTAAATCTAATCGTCTTGGCACAACCTGATCTTTTTCTAATCATCCGGCAAATTCTGACAGAAAAAGGCTTAAGTGGGCGAAGGTGTGTGAAACAGTTTATTAACACGGACGATTATCGAGTTAAGCAGAATGGAGAGAGAGAGGGAAAGAGAGAGAGAAGGGGGGGAATGAGCTGGCAATTTGCTTGCTCTGCTTGCTCTTGCTCTTCATCTCCTCACATCTCTGGAAAAAAATGTGGAGAGGACTCCCAGGCTCACAATAAAGGAGAATACTCTCATTCACGCCCGCCAATTAAAAAGATAATTATGCAAATGTAGCATTTACTGAGTCAGCGAGTGGGCAGCCAGAGAGGCAGAGGGGGCGGCGGCGGCCAGAGGAGTAGGATTGACGCAAGTGCGCAGACATAAAAATCTCTAACACAAATGCACGTGGGTAATTCTCGTTTGGCGCAAACACTCCTACCCACCACCTCTGATTACCCTAAACATCAAAAACCACTAGCCTAAACCTGTGCTTGGAAAGCGCACAGTGGTGGGCTTTAAATGTCAATTAGCATGCAAGCCCCGCCCACTCTGTCATCTTTGAATGCGGCGGAAAGAGGCCCTCCGACAGCCACCACCTACTGCCATTGTTGGTTTTGTTAAGAGGTGGATGCATCGGATTTGGAACACGCAAGCGGCGTTTTGTTCGCATTGTCTCGACTGCGTTTAACATATCCATTAAACAAAGCACTAGATAGCTGGCAAAAGTCCTATGTGTCCAGTGCAGCTTTGATATTTTCCTTAAAACTGTCAGTAGAAAATTACTAGCTTGACATGCTTGCTATAATTGATTACCGGTAGAAGTGCTTTTATTACTACTTAGCAAGAGTATAAAAGAAATAGTTCGGATTTAAAAGGCTCGCCACTTCACAGATTCTTAAGCTTCAAGAGTAAGAACTCAAGTGTCTCAGTATGCTAATCACTCTAAAATGCTAATGAAACACAGAGAACTGACAGGATTTCAATACAATACTTTTTAAAAGACAGTGAAACTTTAAACAAAGACTTTGGCCCGTTATCATCTTACCCCTTTCAAAGAAAACAAGGAAATGGAAAAGAACAACAATAGGAGTTTTAGAAGAAGACATCAATGGCATTAAGTGGTAGAGTTGTCCAATTATAGTCAGCGCCCATATAGCGCCGTTGAACTTCAGGTGACCCAAGTTCGAGTCCTGGCTGGTGGTCTATTCTCGTCCTGTCCCCCCTCTCTCTTCCATTTCGTTTCCTGACAATATATACCATCCTATCCTAATACAAAAGGCAAAAATGCCAAAAGTAAATCTTTAGGAAGTATAGGTGTAGCCAGACAAGCGCTGATCTACACCGAGGATACCACAACCTGTGGCTTCTCTAAAGACACCCAGGGAACCCACTGTGTGCCTGACATGGAGCACTAACAAGTCACCGCAACCCCAAGTGATCCTCGGACAAAGGTCGCATCCGAAACTTGGGATCTAGTGAGGAAACAAGATTAATTCTGATGAAGAAAAAGGACAAGCATGTTTGGATGTAGCTGAATCTTTTAAAGGGAACCCCAATATTAAGACTTGTATGGCTTTATATAATGTAAATGTAAATATGTCTCTTGCTGAAATATGTAGAAGAAAACCCAAGAAAGATGCACATTATTTTTAAAAAAAATCCACATTTTATACATATTTCAAACTATGGGGGGCAGCATTATTTCTACGGAGTCAAATGGTTGCACTCGTCGAGCTACTGTCGCTACCTGTTGCTATTTTTATCACAACACAACTTGGAAAATAAAATAATCATATGATGCCACGGTGTGCTTCTTTTGGTTAATTAATTTTCAGTCGAAGAGCAACAAGAGAAGCAATGTAAGTCTTCAGTAGCTGCGTTTCCATTACCCTTCAAATTGCGCAAATAGACATTGCAAATTGAAAATACGTCTAATGGAAACGTGAATTTCGCAAAAACTATCGATCGCATGAGGTGATTTTTCAGGTAATTCGAGAAAGGAGTATTTTGCAAAACTGCAATGGAAACGGCTTGCGTACATAAGTCACATGATCATTCTTTAATGTACTATAACCTCAAAAAGAAGTGGTTCTCCACACTGCTTCTGTAAAGATAGATGCCTACGTCACCTATGATTAAAATTAATCATAGGAGACATATTTATGTTAATCATAGGATTAAAAATGGCTAGTGCGGTGGCTTTGACATACATAAACCTACCAACAACCATTGCCAAGACTTATCGCTAGAGGAAAAAATACGTTAACAAATGCACTTAGTGCTTTCCTAGCGATAAGAAGAGGAGAAAACAATGGGAATATGACTGTAAGCGAATAAAAAGACCTGTATCTTTGTTTTCTCCGCTTCAGCCCTGATGCCTTGGAGGCTTTTAGTCAACCACAGCTACTAAAAGAGCTTACAAACAGCAGAGACAAGAAACGCTAGATGCCATCCTGGCAGGATATAAACATGCCAATGCTTGTCATGACGCCATGGTCACTTAAGAAGTTTCTTAGTGTGGATTTCACTCGATATCCAGGGGCGTCTCCAACTCACTGTGGGGAAAATCGATGGTACGGAATTTGGTTTAAGCCTACGTTTATATCCATCGCCATCGGCTCTTTCAGTAGCTGTGGTCATCATATCAGCATTTTATTTTCCGTGTTTTGTATTCTGAGTTAAATTTAAGTTAATTCCAGAGTAAAAACACCAACAGGTAGCACCAGTACCTCCAACCATTTCACATCATCAAAATAATGGCACCCTCCACAGTCCAAAATATGTATAAAATGATTAAAATAACAAATCTTTCATGGGTTTTCTACTACATATTTCAGTAACAGACATAATTTACGTTATATTAAGCCATTCAAGTCTTAATACCCAGGAGGTTTAAGCATGTCGTGAGTTGGGAACTTGATATTGTTGTCCCTCAGAGAAATGAGAAAGTGTCCACAATGTTTGGGTTTGAGATCAGTTGCTCTTGAGTAGCAGTACTCAACACACACATACCTGTTAAATGGTGCTTGGCAATACCTTGACATTGGAATTTTATGTTGAATATTACAGGTAGTAATTACACGGGACATTAGGAGTTATTAAGTAACACTTGAAGCTGGCATGCATTTCTGCTGCTGTCACAACTCAGTAAATGATTCTGAAGTGAGGTTTTTTTCCTGAGTGGATGGAGTAATGGAGGATGGCTGCGCACCTTCACCTCACACCTTAAACAATCCGGATTCTCACTGACTCTAATTAGTGGCTTCTACCTGCAGTTGGTGAGAGGGATACATGCTATTACTGTATGACTCATGTAGGGAAAGCAAAAAAATATCCCAGAGTGATCCCTTTCCTGTCTTAAGCACACATACACTCACTGAGGTGCATTATTCTCTTGTTTATTCCGAAGTGTTGATGCCGCTCCAATAAAAAGACAGCTGCACTTCTGGCTTCACAATAAAGAAAGATTTCAAGATCAGCCCTTCCTTCACTATCCCACGCTGAGGGAAAGCTTACAGAAGTCAGCACTACTGCACTTGTTTGATGTTCTGTAGTACGGGGGTTCATATAGGCCGCTTAGATCAGCTTCCTGTCTGCTGAGGTGGAATCTTATAGTTGGCAAAGAAGCGAGGGATGCATGGAGCATCTATTCAGAAAGCAAATGCGATAAAAGCCTGTGGCCTAAAGTTTGTAGCCTTTGGACACTGTTTGAAACATATTGAAATATATTGTTGTACTTGTTTTGAAGGCTCAGTCAACAAGTCTCTACAAATGTTGATTGCTAGTAGCCCTTCTTTTGCAAGTCTGCTCAACTTTGGCCTTGTCCCAAATGGTGCAACTCATGTGTACTTCCAGTCCTACAAGTTTTCATTGGTTGTCCCTTTGAATGGTTGACCCTTTTGAATTTTTAGGTTTCAGAAGGATGGTTACGAATGCCCTCTGCATCTTTAGGTGTCTATGTAGGGTTTCAAGGGAAGCAAGACCACACTTGGGTTAATGACATTTGTAGTTAACCATCTCTGTTACTCTCCTCACCAAGTCTCATCGAAAACAAGTACTGTCCGGTCAATTTGACTCTTCACTGCCTGTGAAAAAGCCTCCATGTGCACGTTGTTTACTGTACCACCTCGAAACATCTCAGATCCCAGAATCTCTTTCCCTCGGGATACTTATCTGGGAATACAGCCGAGGTACCTCTACAAATTAGGTTATTACTCTGTCTTCACGTCTGCTTTCCTCGTCTGTTCCACCACAGCGCGGCTACATCTCAACACGTCTTCTTTAAAGCTTTAACAGGGGCTCTAGGCTATCGGAGGCTCCAATTACACCAGCTTTTGCAGTCCTTAATTGAAGCCCTTTGGTGTGAATTTGTTCTATTACCCGAGTCTGATAGGGAAATGAAGACAACATGGTTAAGGAGCCCTGCACCGCTGTACAGAGGGATTTCTGGCATTAATAGCGTCTGAGGGTGCGCCCGAGCTCTCGCTCTGAAAATGGCCCCTCCTGGAGTGATAATCCGTATTTTGTTGCAGTGGATGATTATAAAAGCCAACAGTCTTGCTCTGAGTCAGGCACCAGCTCTGCTTGATGAGAGAGAATTACAGAGAAAATAAAGCAGCTATTTGAGTCAACTGTTAAGGAGTGGATAAACTACGCCCCGTTAAAAGAATGGCACCGTGAATATCCTACCCAGAGCCCGTAATTACGATCAGACGTTCTTTAAATGTTTTATGAACACAATAGCCATGTTTCAATCATGCCGATAAGGACAGTCACCGCATTTGTTTTGGTACTCAAAGAATGAAAACTGAAACCAAATCAGAGGGTTAAATCTACTAAAACAACACAAATAAACAATGCAAAATGGAAACTAGGCATAAGACAATGATGTCATTTTCCGCACTAGATGAGAATGAAGTTAGTAATTTGGCCGTGATTATGGGCTGCTAAATAATTGAGTAATTACAGTTTAGATTACACTCTCTAAAACAAATGAAGTAATCCCTCTAATTTCAGATGAAGAGGATCTGCCTGAACTTTAAACCTCACATCATGTCTTCCAGATCAAAAATGCGACACCACGGTTTCCAGATCTCCAGAGTGGGTCAGATCGCACGTTTCCACCCGCGATCTGAACACATCTAAAAACAGCCACCAGACCCTCATTAAGGAAGACCCGCTTTAGAGAACATGAATTATGCAAGGCTCAGAACACTGGCCAGCGTTTCAACATCCGCCCCTCGTGTTTGATCTCGTCAAGTTTACAGCACATTTTTGCATTTATTTGGTGGCGTTTAACTAAGCAAGTTTTTTCATTTTTAGACTTTTTTTTCCAAGAATGCACATGGGGGGGCACTTGATGGGGATAAATATGGGAACCGTTTGAAAGAGAACCCAAAGGACTAATGCAACCCCCAACTTCTGTGTTCACTGGTTAATGAGAAGCTAGCCCTGGTCTTTGGCATCATAAACATTTGACTAAATATATTCCAAAGCTTGCTGGCAGGTGTCTTGGGATCTCCTCTTATCTGATTCTCTCCCTGGCGTTCTCGCCTTCGCATCTCGTAACTCAAAGGGTGATGAAACCGCTCAACTTTAGGATAGGATGGTGAATTTGGTTCGTACAAGTACAGGCCTCAAAGTTAGCACCAAGCACAACATTAAGGGTTAGATCAACCAAAAATGAAATGCGGTCATTGATTGCTCACCCTCATGTTGGTTCATAGACCTTCGTTCATTTTCGCAACGCAAAGAACGCTGTCTGACCGAGAGGACGACTTGCAATTTTTTAGTGCTGTCACTAACGACTATTTTGGTAATTGAGCAATCTGTCGATTATTCGGACGATTATCAAGTAACTGAATTATTATAATTAATTTGTTTGAGGTAATAAAAACCGACCGAAGTAAACAATAGCCTTTAAAATTACTTTAAATGCATGAATAATAGCAATGAAGCAATAATAATTAAAATAATGTTCAAATAAAGTATCAAAAGTAAGTAACACATGGTTTTATTAAACAGAAGTGTTACATAGGCCCAGTTTCCCAGCCAGGGTTTAGACTAAGCCAGGATTAGGCAATAGTTCAACTGGGACATTACAGTAATTTTTATAAATGAACCACTGGTGTGCATCTTAAAACAACAAAGAAGGCACTGATATATTTTAAGATCTGTCTGTGCAAGTTTCTTTCACTGACTGAAATAAACTTGCACTGACAGGCACCGTTTTCGAAAGTCTCAGTTTTTGAGGGTCGAAAACGCCAGAGCAGTGTAAACGATAGGCGTAACCATAGCAAAAGTTATGTTTTAAAATGAAAACACACTAGTGTAAATGTAGCCTGAGACACTCCACACATGTAAATGATAACAGTTTGTGCGGAGCAGCATTTACACCCATGTACATAACCTACATGCATGTAAAAAATTAAAGCTCTAATTAAACCTCCATCACATATATTAATTGAATTGTAGCGTTTGTGGGATTACAACAGAATTATGCTTTATTATGATTTATAAATGGGTTTAATATATCATAATATACAATTCTCATCCGTGGAATGCGCCACTTTCAGTATTTTGCCGGTTACTCAACATGCGCAAAATGCAATCAAGGATTTTTTTTTAAATCGAGTACTCGAATTGAATCAAGGAATCATAACAGCCCTACAATTTTTGCCCCAGTCTTTCTTTCTTGAACCAGAATATAGAACTGATGAACTAAAGGCATCTTTACACAGCTGATTTAAGGCTACTCTAAAGCGTGTCTGTGTCTGCTCAGAATTCAGTGTAAAGATGCAATGCCGCATTAAAGCAGACATAAAATACGCCGGGTCTGACCCACCTCAGTCCCTAGTATCAAAGGCAACGCAACGCTGTCACAGCAGCAAGTCGTCATCTGAAATCAACTGGCTTTTCCCAGTTTGTAACCTTCATTAGCCAAGGACATAAAAGTATCTCGACACATCCTAAAATGTTTAACCCAGTCAGCATCACTGTAATTCTGTACCGTTACATTCCAAAAAACATCTCCTTGCGGACGACATTTCACCCACACACGACAGTCCAGCGACATCTGCTGTCTTTCCTGAAAAGCTAACGCTAATATCAATTTTCGTTTGTTGCGTCTGCACCTGAGTGACTTCCTGGCTCTTTGAAACAAAATTCATGTGGCGATGTACCCGATGTAGTAATTCATAATTTCAAAGTGTTCTTTCCAATTTTGTTAAGAAAAAGAAAATAACTGTCAATACCACAGAAGCTAACATTGTGACAAACCGTCCAGCGCAGATACACTGCAGCACATGCAGAAAATTTAAATTTAATGCCGTTACATTTTAAAATGTTGTGTTTTTATTTATTTCGTGTTTTACATTATTTGTTCTTTTTTATATTTGTTATCTAATTTTATAGCATTTGTTTTTGTTAAAACTAATTTTAAAATTGTAGTTATTTTAAAAGATGTATGTTTCCCACTATTTTAATTCCTGTGTAAATGCACAGAAACCAAATCTGAAGCGGCATAAAACCACGAAAAAAAAACGAAGACCGTTTAATGGTGTTCTGAAGCGGCATAACCCTGGTGAAAAAAACCAGCATATGCTGGTTAGGTATGTTCTGATGCTGGTTTAAGCTGGTCCTTAGCTGGTTTATGCTGGTCCTTTGCTGGTTTATGCTGGTCATGTTGCTGGTCAAGGACCAGCATGAACCAGCAAAGGACCAGCTTAAACCAGCACCAAAACATACCTAACCAGCATCCCAGCATCAAAACATACCTACCAGCATATGCTGGTTTTTTCACCAGGGTTATGCCGCTTCAGAACAGCATTAAACGGTCTTCGTGGTTTTTTTCGTGGTTTTTGTGCTGCTTCAGATTTGGTTTCTGTGCCTTTGCTGTGTAAAGATGCCATAAGAAATGGACTTCTACGTCAGAACGCCAGCTCCCGCGTCTCAGAAACAAAATGCGTCAAAGACTGTCACGGAAGAGAAGAAATTGTTAAATAAAGTCGTTATTTTTGTTTCCTTTGCGCACAAAATGTATTCTCGTAGCTTCTTAAAATTAGGGTTGAACCACTGATGTCACATGGACTATTTTAATGATGTTCTTACTATATTTCTGGACCTTGAGTGTGTCTATGGAAGGTCTTACAAGTTTGGTGCGTAATTAATGACTGAACTTTCATTTTTGGGTGAACTAACCCTATAATGTCCTTCAAAACAGAGTGCACAATATATAAACACAAGCACAACTGCTTGTTCCACTGATAGCAAGTGTCTCAAAAAACAAAAACAAACTGTCTTATCTACAATTACACACTGTCTACAAGAGTCGAGACAAATCAAAACTAAACACTCCCCTGTCGACAGTATAAGCAGCCATCAGCGCCATGCTAGTTAAGTCACTTGACGTTTTAATTTTTATGAGCATACGAGTACCAGCCGACCCATCTGGATGTCACAAGGTATATACCGTCCAGCTCTAAAAGGAAGCGTACACCGACTGGAATCCAACCGAGAAACTGCGATTTAATCCGACAAAGAAATGTACGGAAAGACTGCAGGTAGCCGTGCAGAGTAGCGATAAAGCAGAGGCGTTCTGTGTCCAATCTATTCTCTGAAGAGCACCGCCAGGGCCTGTCAACTCCCGTCTGCCAGTCTCCAGACAAGAGCTTTCCTGTGTCGTAGAGTGACCTGTCTGACTCCCCTAGTACTGACAACCATTGATCATCACCTCTCTTTCTCCATCACTCAAAGAAAGCTTTGGCCTCAGCTTGTAAAAGCACTCAGCTAGTGGTCATCATCACTGACATCGCCAGCTTCTGTATGCCATCACTAAGGAAAGTCCAATAAACAAACACTCCGTGGCAGTGCTTTTGAGCCATTTAAATAAGTGTTGGATGTAAACACAGACGGGTTGCCATCCTGTAAAAAACGAATGCCATGGGACAAGCCCAACACTCACTTCACGTCCGAATTACCATAAATGTTAAAAAAAAGGTGCAACAGGTAATACTTCATAAAATTCAGATTTATTACAAACAAATGTGTTTTAAAAATTTTACCCTAAAAATGAAAACGACATACTTTTTTGCATTCTAAATTCGAATTCATTTAGAAAATAATTTATGAATATTTCTAAACGCTTTTACATTTTATCAGATACTGAATATAAGAAACTAATTGAGTTGATTTTAGAAGATCTTGAAGGCAAAAGCAAGGTTACACCATACATTTATGTCAAATTGAGCCTTATTGAAGGGCACCCTAGCCTACTTGCTGTATGGGCAATCGTCCCCTTAAGTCATTTCACTTTAATTTCCACATCTGATAGCACAAAGAATGGTCCCTGTAATAGGGATAAGCTCAGCATTGGCCAGAGCTAAAAATAATAAGGCTCTTGATGTTAAGAGACCAAGTTTTGTTCTCCCAAGTCATTAGCTGAGATCCCCATTACTGCCTCCATATTCCCTGAAACACAGTAGTGGGGCTGGAGAAATAGTACGCTGTGTGTTCCTCCCTTCAAAGTCACTCTCAAGAGTTAAGAGACCCAACCTAACGTCTTTGTGTCTGCGAGCAATTATACCGCGGACCTAATATATCACTTAAAACAGCTGAGATCGGCGTGAACCTTTTCTTTTATTGCTAATGAATTGATTACGGTTATTTATGGATGTGAATTCAACACAATAATGCTACTTAATGTTAATGTTATTTGAATGTTACCAAAAATAAAAATGTCTAATAATAAGGTTTATTTGCTTATAGTAGCAAACATTTACATTTTTTAAATTATAACACAAAAAAGTAAATTATATCAAAATCTCCAAATATTAATTTTTCCTATATACAGTGTTTTGTTTTTAGACTGTCACTGTTTAGGCAAAACAATACAGAATTTTAATACTGGCCATTTATCCGTCCTTGGCCATTACTTGAAAACAATTATCAGATTATTGGCCAGAATTTTTAAAAATAAATATATTGACTTCTAAAGCCACATTTACATCTACTCTGGTGTTATTTTAGTATACTTTATATACTATTACAGTTTTAATTATACTGCATTAGATTTTTTTTTCTCAGTTTTAGAATTTTTTTTATATTTATATAAATATATTTGCATATATTTATATATTTATTAGTGCTGTCGAACGATTAATCGCATCCCAAATAAAAGTTTTTGTTTACATAATATATGCGCGTGCCGTGTACTGTGAATATTTATTATGTATATATAAATACACACATATACAGTATATATTTACAAAATATTTATATTTATTTGTGTATATGTGTGTATTTATATTCATAGAATTTAATTTATACATAAATATTAATTTTTCTTTATTTTTCTTAAATATATACATGCATGGGTCTGTTTATATATACATAATAAATATACACAGTACACACACATATGTTAACAAAAACTTTTATTTTGGATGCGATTTAATTGCGATTAATCATTTGACGGCACTAATATTTATATAAATTAATTTGACATTTTTAGCATTTAGCAAGTTTTAGCATTTTCATTAGATTATTTTGTGTTTAGCTTTTTTTGTAATTTTAGTACTTAATTATTTTAGATTACTTAATTTTACTATTTTATTAGTTTATCCATTTCTATTAAGTTTAATTATTATTTCAGTTTTAGTTATCATATCAAATATACATACAATCATATAAACAATTAATGATTTGGCTTTTATTTTAGATTAAGTTTTGCAGTTTTAATTGCTTTAATTCTAATTTTAGTTTTAGTCATTTTAGTACTTCTTATTTTATTTAGTTGTCAATGTCAGCGTAAACTTTCTTACATTAATTTTAATTATTTTTATTCATTTTTCATACAGTTTTCTATTCATTTCTATTCTATTCTATTCATTACTATTGAGCTTTATTTTTATTCCATTTTTAGTAATCATATAAAATGGTAATAGTAATCATATAAACAAATCATATTTATAGTTAATTTAATAATTTGGCTATATTTAGATTAACGTCTGCTATTTTTATTAGGATTTTCTGTATTTCTATTAAGCTTTAATTAATTTTTATTTTAGTTTTAGTCATTTTAGTACTTCAACTTATTTCATTTAGTTGCCAATGCCAAGGTAACATTTCTTACATTCATTTAAATAATTTTTATTAATTTTAGATTACTTAATTTTAGATTAGGTTTTACTATTTTATTTGTTTGTCATTTCTATTAAGCTTTATTTTTATATCAGTTTTAGTAATCATATAAAATAGTAATGGCTTTTATATTATTTAAACTAATAATTTGACTTTAATTTTCCATGAAGTTTTGCTATTTTATTAGGGTTTTTTGTATTTCTATTAAGCTTTAATTCATTTTTATTTTGTTATCTTTAGTAATTTTAGTACTTCATCTTATTTCATTTAGCTGACAATGCCAAGGTAACATTTTTACATTCATTTAAATAATTTTAGTAACATTTCTTACATTCATTTAGATGTTTTATTATTTTAGATCACTTATTTTTTGATTGTTTTACTATTTTATTACTTTTTCCATTTCTATTAAGCTGTATTTTTACTTCAATTTTAGCAATCATATAAAATACTAATAGCAATCATATAAACATAAATCATATTTATATTTAATTTTATAATTTGGCTTTAAATTTAAATTAACTTTTGCTATTTTTATTAGGGGTTCTTTGTATTTCCATATTTAATCAATATTACTTTATCATATACATATTTTATACATATTTTAATTTATTTTAAATTAATTTTAGTAACATTTCTTACATTAATTTAGATAATTATTTATTAATTTTAGATTAGGTTTTACTATTTTCTTAATTTTTTAAGCTTAATTTTTATATGTTTTAGTAATCATAAAATAGTAACAGCAATCATATAAACATAAATCATATTTACATTTAATTTAATAATTTGGCTTTAAATTGAGATTAACTTTTGCTATTTTTAATTAAGGGTTCTTTGTATTTCCATATTTAATTAATTTTACTTCATCATATACATATTTTAATTTATTTTTAATTAAGGTAACATTTCTTACATTAATTTAGATGATCATTTATTAATTTTAGATGACTTAATTTTAGATTAGGTTTTACTATTTTCTTAATTTTTTAAGGTTAATTTTTATATGTTTTAGTATTCACATAAAATAGTAACAGCAATCATATAAACATAAATCATATTTATATTTAATTTAATAATTTGGCTTTAAATTTAGATTAACTTTTGCTATTTATATTAGGGGTTCTTTGTATTTCCATATTTAATTAATTTTACTTCATCATAAACATATTTGAATTTATTTTTAATTAATTAAGGTAACATTTCTTACATTAATTTAGATAATTATTTATTAATTTTAGATTAGGTTTTACTATTTTAAACTTAATTTTTTTAATATGTTTTATTGTTCATATAAAATAGTAATAGTAATCATATAAACCTAAATCATATTTATATTTAATTTAATAATTCGCCTTTACTTTTAGATATTATTTCTTGTATTTCTATTAAGATGTGATTAATTTTTATGTCAGTTTTAGTCATTTTAATACTTCATCTTATTTCAATTAGTTGACAATGCCATGTCTTACATTCACGATCATTTTTTTCATTTAGATAGTTTCGATTACTTAATTTTAGATTATTATCTATTAATCAATTTAAGCGTTATTAATAGTTTACTAATCATATAAACCTAAATCATATTTAAATTCACTTTAACAATTTGGCCTTAATTTTAGATTTACTTAGAGCTTTTTGTTTTATATTTCTATTAAGCTTTAATTCATTTTTATTTCATTTAGCATTTCTAACATTTCTAACATTCTTTTAATATCTATCTGCATCTAATATCTGTTGTAATTAACAAAAATTATTTTTAATAGTTTTAGTTTACAGTAAAAACACTGGTGTATTCACCGGTTCACACATTTGCTAAAAACACAATGTCAAAGTTATCTATGCAAATGCAAGTATATATCACAAATGTAATTAATTTGATTATAATTTTAAAAAAACTGACAGCACTTCTAATAAAAGTAATACAGTATTCATTTTCACGATCTTCACACAGTAGAACATTAAAAAAAAAAAATCTTGTTTTGCCTTCAGGTTACAACACATAAGCTAGTTCATAAAAGAATTGATAAACAGTGCGCCAAGATAACCTTGTGACCTTTACCGTTCATAAACTAACTAGCGCTCTAAAGATGTCACCTGTAGTCTGCATTTTATTGAACAACAGCGCGGCGAAGTCTACTCCAGAAGGCTGTCTGCGTCTTAAACGTTGTAGAGACTTAAAACGTCATCTTGGCCACCTGCTTATTTAGCGCTACACACCCAAAAAGTCGGTTCTTCTCTATTGACGGCAATAAAAGCTAAAAAGTTAGCCGCTATAAATGTGATGTATGTGACAGCGGCATTTCATCATTTATTGTAGCAGCGCCCAGAAACCCAGCCTTGCCCAGCGGAGCCCAGAGGAGTTCCTTTATCTCCATGATAAACTCATCTGGCATGATTTATTAACGAGAGAATCGCGCCGCTCAGCCCATGCATGAAGAAAAAAGCCTCTGGTACAATGGGATACTTTAGAGGAAGGACAGACAATGTCTGGGAAACTTTCTGAAACCGAGTCGTTCCGAACGCCACGGTGAAAAATTACGCTCGCAACAGATGTTAAAGACTTCGGGTCTGCTGATTGATGCCTGTGTGGGAAGAAACGTGTCACTAACAACCAAACTCACAGAGGCTGATGCTAAAAGAGATCCCTGAGGGACGTCTCGCGTTGTATTCGACGGACCGGACCGTATTCGTGTAAATCTGCGTCTTTGATATGTGTCGTGTTCTACCCACAATCCCCTGAGACGGTGGTCCTGCACAAAGTGACCTTGTAGGAGGCTGTTCGGGGAGCGGTGAAGCAGCTGTCTTCTCACATCAGCTCTGAGCGGCTTTCTCCTGCTCCTCAGAGTCCGACTCTGGCACCTGACTGCACAAAACAAGTCCTGCATCATTTCATTCTCTGAACTTCCATCTGCTACCAACTCAACCAAGGGGCCACTTCCTATTTTAACTTTCCTCGTGTGCTCTCTGCCTCGCTGTATGTACGAATACCCTCCAAAAATATGCTAGCGCTCATGTCAAAGCCATAGCCTGACAGTTAACAGTTATACCTCCACGGGGAACGCAGGATGGTTTAAAATCACTTTTAATAAGACAGAACCAGCTTTAGAATGAACTAAAACTGCTAAAAATCAATAGATCATATTTCTTTTTATAATATTTTCTCTCAGCAACAGTCATTTTTATTTAACCCTTACCCTAACTAGGCTTCTCATGGTCTTGGCAGAACTGATATTTTAAAAGTTTGATTTCTAGATCTGGAAAAGTCATGGAAATCGATAAAACATTCTTAGTAAAAAATAAAATAAAATACATTTTAAAAAGTCAGTGGAATTTCTATAACAAATATAATTTCTGTAGTTAAGTCAAGCTCTAAAATGATGTTTTGGGAAAAATCGATGTTTGTGAGAAAACAGAAATGTCTTTAAATTAACTAAATAAAAGAAAATAAGAGAACTAATAACAGAAAACAAAAGTATTTAAATAAATGAATAAATTAATTAATAATACGTTGTACATTGTAAATTCATTGGTTGAGGGCAAATGCTGAAGAACAAAAAGTTCTTGAAAGTTTGGGAATTAAAGAAATTACTTTTATTTTCATTTAAATAAGAGAAAACATAACAGAAAATGTATTTAAATAAATAAGTAAATAAATAGTGAAAACTGCAATAACAGAAAATCCATTTAAATAAATAAATAAAGAGAAAACTGTAACAATAACAGAAAACAGAACGAAAAACAAACAAACAAACAAATAAATAAAGAGAAACTGTAACAAATTCTTGCAAGTTTGGGAATTAAAGAATTTACTTTTATTTTAATTTAAATAAGTGAAAACGTAATAACAACAGAACAGATAATGCATTTAAATAAGTAAATAAATAAATATAAGAGAAAAGGTAACAATAACAGAAAACAGAAAATATAAATAAATAAATAAATAAATAAATAAAGAGAAAACCGTAACAATAACAGAAAACAGAAAATGTAAATAAATAAATAAATAAATAAGGAGAAAACCATAACAGTAACAGAAAACAGAAAATATAAACAAATGAATGAATAAACAAACAAGATAAAATACTAGAAAACTGTAACAATAACAGAAAATGTAAATAAATAAATAAATAAACAGAGAAAACCATAACAATAACAGAAAACAGAAAATGTAAATAAATAAATAAAGAGAAAACAGTAACAATAACAGAAAACAGAAAATGTAAATAAATAAATAAATAAATAAAGAGAAAACCGTAACAATAACAGAAAATAGAAAATGTATTTAATTAATTAAATAAATAGAAAACAGTAACAATAAAACAGAAAATGTATTAAAATAAATATATAAATAAATAAAAAAATAGAGAAAACCGTAACAATAACAGAAAACATAAAATGTAAATAAATAAATAAATAAATAAAGAGAAAACTAACAATAACAAAACAGAAAATAAATAAAGAGAAAACCGTAAGAATAACAAAACAGAAAATAAATAAATAAATAAATAAATAAATAAATAGTCATTCACTGTAAATTCGTTGGTTGGGTATGAATGCTGAAGAACATCAAGTTCTTGAAAGTTTGGGAATTAAAGAATTGACTTATTTTTTATAAAAATTATTTATAAGCATTATTTGTATTTTAATTTACAGCAGTAGTATTAACTAACCAAATATTCAATAAATAAGACTTTTTTTAGTCAATCTGCTATAAACTGATGTTAAATTATTATTATATATATATATATATTATATTGTATAAATTATTTATAATTATTGATTTATTTTAATTGAATTATTTTAATTGACTATCACTCCTGGTTTATGCATAACAGTGTTTATTAATTTCTTCATATGTTTGAGTTTCAAATGAGACATGTTGAAGCATTTATATCTTATTTACATTTAAATTTATTTTTTTAAATACATTTTTTATTTTATTTTAGTTTCGGTTAACTAAAAACCCTGCTGCTAAATAAATAAATAAAGTTTGTCATTACAACAAAAATACTAGAAATATCTCAGCTCACATGGGGGTCTTCACGTACCGTCTCGAAACCAAAAAGGTTAAGTTAACGCAAGCAATCCACACACACGGCAGCGTTGCTCTTACACGTTCGATTATGAACTCCCGTGGCACAGCAAAGTTTTCAATCTGCCGCATTACACTTCCGTGTAAATCTCAGGCAGCTTGTACGAGAGCAACACTCGATCACACATTTCACATTATAACATGCCGGCGGGTGAAATATATCAATTATGTAATAATCTTAATGGCCCAAACAGTCTCGCAAACTGCAATATCTAGATCATGACTCGCTCGTATGAGCGCGCAAACTGAGCCAGATTATCAATCACCAGACGCAATATGAGAGATGACAGGATGTTGTTATGGAGCGATATGAATTACACCACTAAAGGGAGAGACCACAAAATCATTTCCTCAGTGATTTATAACACACACACACAGGTAGGACTGCAGTGTACAGAAAGAACAATATCGTTTTGTCTTAAACATATCATCTCGTTGTCATGTGTACGAGAGAACAAATGAGATCTTGCGTAACGGTTTGTGTTCAACTCGAATTATGATTCACTGTTTTTGAAGATGTTTTACTACAACTAACGCAGACGCGAATGCATTCGGCTAATACGGATGTGGTTTTGGTGTTGACATTTTTCGCCTTTTTAATCACACAGTTCCCAATTCGATGCTTTGACTGACGGCTGCTTTTTCTTTATTGGCTGCCTGACAAGCAAACTGCAACCACAATGTGCTCTAAAGATGAACAGCTCTCATGGTAAAACATCCATGCTGCTCCATAGAGACGCTGCTGACATGACACCCACGTTACGTAGTGGAAATGCTATATCACAATCTGTCATATGTTTTGTCTCGAAGAAATCTGGATTGCAGATGGCAGCTTTCGAAAGCCCGTTCAAAACGATCAAACTTAAAATGAAAGATTAACGACGGGAAAAAACGTGCAACATTTCTCTAATGTGGTGTGACTTTTTTTACAATATGAAACAGAAGTGTAAAATACAATAGTTACTAAAATGTACATACAAATGTAATAAATGAAAAACTAAATGTAATAAATATTTATTTATGTATGAGTTTTAATTAATATTTTGAATCAGTTCAAGATATGCTAACTTAACTGACCAGTAGGCTACAGTCCATTGTTTTGTCTTATTTTTTTAAATTAATAGTTAATTATTTTATATTTTAATTTGTGTACATAAATATTTGATATTTAAATATTTTAAAAAATCTAATTTTAAAAAAAATTCTGTATTTACTGTTTTTTTTTTACTGTATTTAGTTTTCATTTATTTACATATTTTAAAAAAGTATCCAAAAATATCGAAAAAGTATAATATTAAGTAAATAACTATATATGTAACTAAAGTTTAAAAAATTAAAAATAATGAATTTTTACTGTAAATTTCATTTATTTACATGTGTACATATTCCAGAAATATCTTAAAAAAGTGTTTTCAACATTAACTTTTAATAAACGCCATATATATATATATTCTAAAAATGTGTCTACATTTTTTTAAATAATAAAAAATAAATAATATTTTTGAATATTTTAAGTGTAAATGTTTGCATATATACATATTTACACAGTCAAAATTAAGTATATATAAAAATATATAAATAAACTTAAAATATAAAAAATATAAAAAAATTTACATTTAAAAAAAAAACATGAAATTTTACTGTGATCTTATTTACACATATATTCTAAAAAAAATATCTAAAAAAAATTACCTTAAATTATATATATATATATAGAGAGAGAGTGTGAGTGTGTGTGTGTGTGTGTGTGTGTGTCTGAAGCTTAAAAACATAAAAAAAAAACATTAAAAAAAATCAAAAAAGTATTATTTACATTACATTTTTATTCTAAAAATGCATCTACATTTTTTTTTAAATAATAAAAGAATAAAGAAATAAATAAATAATATTTAAAAATATTTTAAGTGTAAATGTTTGCATATATACATATTTACACATTCAAAATTTAAAATATATATGAATATATAAATAAACCTAAAATATACAAAATAAAAAAATAAATAAAAATAAATATAAAATAAAATAAATATAAAATAAAAAAATATTTACAAATATATTTAAAAAAAAACATTAAATTAAAGCAATAAATTTTACAGATTATTTATTTACATGTATATATTTAAAAACAAAACATCTAAAAAAAATCTAAAAAGTATTATTTACATTACATTTTGATAAACACACACATACAAATACACACACAACACACTAAAAATTCATCTAAATTGTACAACTTTAATATAAAAAAAAATTGTAAAAATTATAGTCTAAATCAATGATGTTACAAATAAATAAATAAACACACACACAGAGATAAAGTTACTACATACATTTAAAAAGATTTTAAAGATGGGTTTAATCTGAAAATTTTGAAAATTGTTTAACCCAATCATTACTTGAAAGCTACAGTTCGTTGTTTTTCTCCCTTTTTTTTAACGGTTTTGTTAATAAAAGTTAAAAAGTCAATATAATTGACAATTAAATAAAAATAATTCAAACTTTCACTTTTTTACATTGTAATTTATTAACATATTTACATATTCTGAAAATGTATATACAAATGCAAAATTATTATTAACATTTAATCACATAAAATAAAAACCACTGTATAATATATACTGACGTTTTTTGTATATTTTCACCAGAATATGAAATCAAGTATGAAATCCACTTTATTGCCTTCATATGTCTTTGAACTAAAGAACTCAATAGTGTAAACACGTCATCGTTGTTAGCACGTACAACGGCGATGAAACGCGCCACTGATGATTTTAGCAGTATATAACTCGAGTCAGGAGCTGTGCGGACACGTTGACAGCCTCTGCAGAACGTATTTCCGCGCAGGGGCTTTTTTTAACCGCCTTGTTGGCTGTGATGGTACGAGCAACCGAGGAGCCAAGTCAAGCAGGGGAGGACTGCCAAAGAAGTGTCTGGCACCAGCCTCAGTCCTCTCCTGCTGGATCTGTCGCTTCTGCGGAGGAACGAAAACCTCGGGCCATTATTGTACCCCAACTCTTCCGTTTGACTTTAGCCTAATCCTCTCTTCACAGGTAAGAGCCACTTAACTTCAAGTTATTCAACAGAGTATGCACCAAAATTCAAATCAAACAGCCTTTCTAGGGAAGCAGCTACTGCTCATACTCATACTCATAAAACATGCTCATATTTACATGACAAACATCTCGTTTTCTCAGACCCTAGCTGTGAACACACGTGCTCTGTCACCATTAACCTTGACATTGACGTCACGGGTTGCAACACTTCCAATACAAGCGGAAAGAGGGCAAAAAACTACTCAGACCATGTCTAAACTAACTTGTGATGCACTGTGGGTAAATGCAGTGTAAATATTCACAAATGCTAAGGTGCAAAATTGAGTGTGACTTTGTTCCTGTCCTCTCTATTCATCAGTTTGCAATGAAGACAAAAATAAAATGCATACCAGCAAAATGTCCCAGTTTACCTTATTAAAACACATTTGTGAGACACTAATAATGTTATGTGATGCATTGTAGGTAAACAATGTATCACATAACATTATGCCACATAATCACTGAGACTTTTATACCTGTGTGAAAATATTTACAAACGTGTTTTAGATGCCGATACGCAAATTCCAGTCTGGATTGCATAATTTCCATTATCTGTACTCTTTCTGTCATATTAAACAAAAACAAACAAATAAATAGGCGAACAAACAAATCAATGAATCGAGAAATTGTCTTCGTTCAATTTAAAATGCTTATGTGTGCAAAAATAATGTTATGAAGCGCATAAATACACATAAAAATACATTTTTGCCCAACAGACACCAGTGCGCAAGTTCGAGTCTGACTCACAACATTTGTGTTACCTGTCCTCTTTCTATCAAAAAAAGTTTCAAAAAGCATGACAATAAAATAATAATAATAAAAATAATAACTTTTAATAATAAAAAATATATTATCATTTAACTTAAAATGCATATGCGCAAAAAAACAATGTTGTGAAGCACTTGTGGTGCATTTTGGGTACACTTTTTTTGAAACAGACACCCAACAGACACCCTTTACACTTTACGCAAGTTCGAGTCTGGCTTGCAACATTTCTGTTACCTGTCCTCTTTCTATCAATCAAGTTTCAAATAGCACAATAAAATAAAATAAAATAAAAACAACTTTTAATTAAAAATAATAATAATAATTGAACTTAAAATGCATATGTGCACAAAACCAATGTTTTAAAGCACTTAAAAATATACACACACAAAAAAAAAATAATAATTGCCCAGCAGACACCTGTACGCAAGTTTGAGTCTGGCTCACAACATTTGTGTTACCTGTCCTCTTTCTATCAATCAAGTTTCAAAAAGCACAATAAAAAAATAAAAAATAAAATAAAATAAAATAAAATAAAACTTTTAATTAAAAAATAATAATAATAATAATAATAATTGAACTTAAAATGCATATGTGCACAAAAACAATGTTATAAAGCACTTAAAAATATACGCAAAAAAAAACATTTCTGTTACCTGTCCTCTTTCTATCAATCAAGTTTTAAAAAGCACAACAATAAAGTCTTCATTAAAAAATAATAATAATAAAATAAAATAAAAAACTTAAAACTTAACTTAAAATGTATATGATAAAATAAAGTCTTAATTTACAAAAAAAAGTGTGTTTTAGTGTGAAAATATTCACAATCATTAACTTTTGCCCAAAAGACACTAGTACGCAAACTTGAATCTGGCTCGCAACATTTCTGCTACAAGTCCTGTTTCTATCAATTAAGTTTTAAAAGCACAACAATAAAATAAAGTCTTAATTTATTAAAAAAAAAAAATAAAATCCAAAAACAATGTTATGATTTTGGGCTAAACGGTGTAAAAAAAAAATTCACAAACATACTGCTACGTAAACACTGCTATGCAAGTTTAAGTCTTGCTGACATAATGACCAGTTCTTTTGCTATTTTCTATTTTCTAAGTTGCAAAAAGCCCAAAATTAAAGATTAGACCAAGAAAATATCCCAACTAATCATAACATGCATATGCGAAAACAATGTTATGATACACTTGTGGTGCATTTAGGGTAAGATTTTTTGTACAAGTGTGAAATCATTCAAGCGGCAAGAATGTCAAATATAATATTAAAAAATAATGTCAAAAATAAAAATAAAAAATGGTAATTTCAACTGCATTTGTTGCTTAAGTGATGCATTATGGGTAAACAGAGCTGCATAAGCTTTGGGTGTTTCCGTACAGTGTGAAAATATTCACAAACGGCAGTTTTTGCACAATAGACACTAGTCTTGCTCGCATAATGACCAGTCCTTTTTCTATCAATCATGTTACGATAAGCCCAAAATTAAAGATTAGACCAAGAAAATATCCCAACTAATTCTAAAATGCATATGCGCAAACAATGTTATGAAACACTTGTGGTGCATTTAGGGTAAGAATTTTTGTACAAGTGTGAAATATTAACATCAAGTGGCAAGAATGTCAAATATAATAATAAAAAATGATAATTTCAACTGCATTTGGTACTTAAGTAGTGCATTATGGGTAAACAGAAAAACATTAACAATTTTTAAGGGTAAACAAAAATTATAGGGAAAACAGAGAAATATTAACAATTTTTCTTTGTTACATAAGCTTTGGGTGTTTCCGTACAGTGTGAAAATATTCACAAACGGCAGTTTTTGTGCAATAAACACTGCTACGCAAGTTGAAGTCTTGCTTGCATAATAACCAGTTCTTTTTTTTATCAATCAACTTGCAAAAAGACCAAAATTAATGTGTAGACCAAGAAAATTTGTGGTGCATTTTGGGTAAAAAAATCTGTACAAGTGTGAAATATTAATTTTTTTTAACAACATCATTCAAGCGGCAAGAATGTCAAAAATAAAAATAAAAAAACGGTAATTTCAATTGCATTTGGTGCTTAAGTGATGCATTATGGGTAAACAGTTACATAAGCTTTGGGTGTTTCCGTACAGTGTGAAAATATTTTTCACAATAGACACTAGTCTTGCTCGCATAATGACCAGTCCTTTTTCTATCAATCATGTTGCGAAAAGCCCAAAATTAAAGATTAGACCAAGAAAATATCCCAACTAATCATAAAATCCATATGCGCAAGCAATGAAACACTTGTGGTGCATTTTGGGTAAGAATTTTTGTACAAGTGCGAAATATTAACAATTTTTTTGAACAGCATCATTCAAGCGGCAAGAATGTCAAAAAAAAAAATGGTAACTTCAACTACATTTGTTGCTTAAGTGATGCATTATGGGTAAACAAAGTTACATAAGCTATGGGTGTTTCCGTACAGTGTGAAAATATTCACAAACGGCAGTTTATGAACCACGTACGTGTTCACAGACCGGTGCGCTCTCGTTTTCCTCAAAAGTCTCTCACGGAATGACACGAGGAAAAGCGAGGCATCAGTTTGTTACGGAGGACCGAAATAAATTCCTCAGCGGAATTGCACAAACTTTCTTGTGGGTGACCCTCTCCCTGCGCCACAGCTGCAGCAGGAGGAGTAATGGGACGAGCGCTTTCCGGCAGTTAAAGACAAAAACGGCACGTTTCGCAATTGTTCTCTGAAGCGAGATTACTCCCCCGGGGGCTGAGACGGGTAACCTCTCTGTGCTTCCCTTCGAATTTAAAAGACTGCAGATTAATAAATCATAATCCCCAAGTTACTACGACAACCCAGGACTGTTCCGTCACCTTTTTTGTGTTGGATCTCAAACCCGCGGATCCCAGGAGGCTGGGCATATCCAGGCTGCATAGGGAAAAAACAAAAAAAAAAAACAAACAGGTGGCATAAACCTCAGCGGGGCCTCTCGCGCAGCTCCGCGCCCAGGCTCCCTCACTCTACCTCGTGTCAAACATGGGTTTGAAAGGCTTGGGTGCCGTATTCCTCTCTCTTTCTTTCTTTCCCACCTCCGTTCCCTCGCTACGCGTGTTTAGCTGCCACTGGGAACCCGGCTCCAGGTGTTCATTGACTTGCATGAAGACAGAGTTAAGTTCTCACGCTTCTGTATGCGCTGACAAAAACCTGACGTGCGAGAATCGATCTGTTGTAGTTAATATGCTCGCAGCATTCTTTCACCTCAGTGATAACTGTCTCTGCAAAAAAAAGGCTGCGGAGAAAGAACAATGTCTGTTTTAATGAGGAACTTCCAATGATTGTGGACACAAGGTAGTTGGTTCTAACAGACGTAGAAGAATGGACTGCAAGAGAGAGAGCTGCTCGGAGGTGCCGGCGAAAGTGAGGTGCTGTCGTTTTCAAGGACACTCCGTATCCCTGGGTACTTGTTGAAGAGGAGGAATTTTATTAACCCCAGTGGCTCGGCCTTCCATTTCTTCATCTCGGCGAAGCAAAAACCGTCAAACCATTATATCACGGCATTGCTTTGAATGGCGAGAGCTAATTTGACTGGGGAGAAATTGCTCTACGCGAGGTCAAGATAATGCCACAACAATAGCAGAAATGGGCCATCGTAAAAATAACTGGACGGGTAGAACAAAACTTTTAGAAACGCAAAGTGCTCCATTTTTTCTGGGACAGCGTAGACCGGCATGACTAGATAGAGTGAGCCCCATTGAGTATAAGAGAAGCAAATGATTATACTCCAAAGTGAAGTGAACGTCTGAAGCTGAGGTACAAAAGTTTCGGTAGTATTTTTAAACTTTTGCAGAGGAGGTGACTTTAAAAACTCCTTGGTTTTAAAGCATCTCTGATAAATTTGCTCCTAAAACTGCCTTATCATGGTAATAAGGGTGTCTATACACCAGAGCTGAAGTTGCGTCAGAGAAAACGAATCAATTGATTTAAAGTTTACGGAAACGACGCTCCACTCAAAAGTTCATTATAATGCACTCTGACATCTGTTGACCAATGAGAATTTTAGAGCAGGCTTTTCTTTTGGAAAACCAATGCTCAATTTTTGATCTAACACAGCTCTTTCCACAACCTCAAAACAGACTTCAGGCATTCCTAACAGTTGCATTTTGAGAGTCTATTTTCAGCTGGCTTTCCAGTAAAACTTATCTCAACATACTGGAAGCAAGATGCTTTTACTTAAGAAGTAAAACTGTGCATGATAATAAGTATTCAATTTTCAAAGCAGAAATTCGATTGAATGAGGTTCATGCTTAAAACACGAAACAAGTTGGCGATGTGTGAAAGAGAAATGACGGAAGTGACTGTTAATAAAATGAAAAATTGCATTAAAATATTCCACTTTAGATTTAGCTGTTGGATAATAAAATCCAATACAATATAGTATTTTTCAGGAAATTATTTTACAGATTTTTTAAGGAAATGCATTTTTAGCAACACAATTACTAACAAAATTTTTCAGCAGACAGACTTTTTCCAAGGTCACTGTTCAAAGGTAACCAGTCTTAAAAGTTGTTTTAACTAATTACTGGTTTTCTAGTTATTCTAGTCACTGCCAATGCCGTCTGCGCCTTGCTGCGTGTACTAAAACTTCAGCTAGGAGACAGTGCCTTTCCTCATGTCTTTGTCGTACAGGACATGGCAGTATGACAACATCCTGACAACCCCCCTGCTCTTCACAGGCGACACGAGACTCCAGTGATCCACTATAATTAACCCTGGTCCGAGTCCAGCCCAGGTAGAGAGTGAAAGAGCAGAGACTGCCAACGCGTCTGCCAGACGGTCCGCATTCCCCAGCGGTCCTTCTCTGCGCGGGAGACGCTTTGACACTCTCCTCCGCGTGTCTGCGTGCGATAGATTCAGCAGACAGCTCCATTCCAACCTACTCCATCTGCGGCAGTCATTATTAGATCGTCGGCAGGGTGACTCCCCGGTCCTGCCCCGCAGTTTCTTTGTGTAACAGGAATCGCGCCGGTTAAATAAATAAAGAGCGCGTGAAAGGATTTGGCTACTGTTTGAATATCTGACTTGGGTTTAAAGCCGGGCAGAAAACAGTCAGACAAGGGAGACAAAAATGGTCCATATCAGAAATGTTCAGCTCCTCTTTCAGGGCGGAGAAGCGTGGAAAAGCACGCAATGAGAAAACAATGACAAGTTAATTATAAAAGACAAAAATGGCGGTGAAAGATTAGTTAGTATTCAAATCCGTTTCTGTGTCTGGGGAGTGAGGAAGGCTTAGCGATGCTTAAAGATCTGCGGGCGAAATACACTTTCAAGTCTTTCCTGTACCAATTGCCCTCTGCTTTTTTATTTGATATCATCACTAACATTTATGTCTAGGGATGGACGGAGTCCATAAGCTGCTCATTGTCTTCAGTTTGACCAGGTGCTTGGCACCAAATCGCAGCCGTCACACTGCCAGCAGCGGTTGGCTTCAGCGCAGTTCTGCAAATATATCATTCTCCTCCGGTCCTGCGAGGAGACGCAGAGGAAGAGCACATTACAAACAGGTATAACAACGAGGAGACTAGCGTAATGGTTTCTGTAAGCTTGCCACACACTTTTGGAGTAAAAACGACTGAAAACGTCTGATTCTCCCACTCAAAGTGATCTAAAATCTAACTTTAGATATATAGTTGTTTCTGAATACTATATCTTAACAGAAAACCTTTAAATAAGCCACTAGTAGGTTAATTTTCCTGAAGTTTAAACACTGTCTGTCTCTGAGGCGTTATCAAAACATTGCTCTGTTTGTTGAGAATTCCGACCAGCCAGACATAGCAACAATGGTTCAACCAATGGCATGAGTTTGGGGGTGGGGCTATAACCAATTGCAGGGAGCGAGTGTTCAGGAAACTTATTCGAAAGTCATTTTTTCTGATCAGTTTTTGTTTGAGAAATCCGTCGAGTTCTCGGAATTGATTTGAAATAGTCCTTTGAATTTTTTTGAAACAGTCATTTTTTTCAAATCTGTTTTTGTTTGAGAATTCTGAGCAGCCAGATATAGCAACCATGGCTAATCCAAAGGCATGAGTTTCGGGGAGGAGCTGTGTGCTACTCTGATTAATTGCAGAAAGGGAGTGTTTGGGAAACTTGTTTGTAACTTTTCAATTCTGTTTTTGTTTGAGAATTCCGTCCAGTTCTCGGAATTGATTTAAAACAGTCATTTTAATTTTTTAAAATGTTATTTTTTTAAATCGATTTTTATTTGAGAATTCCGACCAGCTAAACATAGCAACAATGGCTCCTCTGGCCAATTGCAGACAGGGAGTATTCGGGAAACTTATTTGAAACAGTTATCTTTTTTCAGATCTGTTTTTGCTTGAGAATTCCGACCAGCCAGACATAGCAACAATTGCTCAACCAATGACATGAGTTTGGGGGCGGGGCTATATGGTCCTCTGAACAATTGCAGATGAACAGTGTTCGGGAAACTTGTTTGAAACAGTGTTTGTTTTTTGTTTTTTTTTGAGAATTCTAACCAGCCAGACACAGCAACGATTTCTCAACCAATGAAATGAGTTTGGGGGTGGGGCTATATGGTCCTCTGACCAATTGCAGACGAAGAGTGTTCAGGAAACTTGTTTGAAACAGTGTTTTTTTTTTTATTGAAAATTCTGACCAGCCAGACATGAGTTTGCGGCAGGGCTACATGCTCCTCTGACAAATTTCATACGTGTAATGTTTGAGAAAGTAGTCTGAAACAGTCTTTTTTTTTTTAAATCTGTTTTTGTTTCAGAATGTCATCCAGGCAGACACAGCAACAATTGTTCAACCAATGGCATGAGTTTGGGGGCGGAGCTATGTGCTCCTCTGAACAATTGCAGACAGGGTGTGTTCAGAAAACTTGTTCGAAATTGTAATTTTTTCAAATCTGTTTTTGTTTGAGAATTTCAACCAGCCAGACATAGCAACAACTGCTCAAACAATGGCACGAGTTTGGGTCAGGGTTATGTGCTCCTCTGACCAACTGCAGACAGGGAGTAATCGGGAAACTTGTTTGAAACAATCTTTTTTTTTTCAAATCTGTTTTTGTTGGAGAATTACAACTAGCCAGACACAGCAACAATGGCTCAACCAACGCATGAGTTTGAGGGCAGGGCTATTTGCTCCTTTGACCAATTGGAAATTTGTTTATAGCAATCATATTTTCAGACAGGGAGTGTTCGGGAAACTCATTTTTTTTTAATCTGTTTTTAAGAATTCCGACCAGTTCTCAGGACTGATTTGAAACAGTCATTTTTTTTTTTTTTTTTTCAAATCTATGTTTGAGAATTCCGACCAGCCAGACACAGCAACAATGGCTAATCCAGTGGCATGAGTTGGGGGCGGAGCTATGTACTCCTCTGACCAATTGCAAATTGTTCTGAAAACTTTTTTTGCCAGTCAGTGCTGTTTTCCAATTCTATTTAGCGAAGCTAATTGTACAGAAACTACACTCTTCAGATTTAAAAACAATAAAAACATATTATTCTTCACTGACTTATTATCCTATTACACCTAAATAAATACAGATGTTCACCACTGGCTTTTTCATACAGCACCAAAGATCCAAACACACACCCTTATTCACCCATGGGACTAAAAAATACAGTCCAGTCTCTCTCTCCTTTGTTCAGCTGGACTTTTGCTACAGCAAACTCAGCAAATAAGATAAGAATTCAAAATTCAATTATGTAGCGCTAAACAAGATAATAATACAAATCCTACAGAAAGCACAGTGTGCTAAGAAGTCAACCGTGCATCTGTGCTCCGACAGGCAGCTAATTTATTAGCACTACAAATGCTGAATTTAAATACACTGACAAGATGACCCATGTGTTGAGAGGAATCGCTAGCTTGCATTGTTCCTCCCAAATAATCTCAGTATTACACCTACCTAATGTGTAAAATAATCTGCCAGTGTTCATGTACAACTGGACTGAAGGGTATAACATAAAATGCCAGAGCCAAAGAAATCAAGTACATAAATAAATCAAAAGTTCAAAAGTCTGGGGGCAGTAAGTTAAGCTAAGTCAGTAATTAAGTTGCACATCTTTCTATTGCAATGTGATCTCTGGTTGTGTGCATTAACAAACAAAGTCTGGCTCTTATGAGCAAGACATTTCAAATGAACTGGTTGCAAAGACTTAATTCCCTCAAAAATACCAAGAGAATGTTTAATAGAATCATTAAGGGGCATGAATCTATATGTGCAACCAGAATTGTTAAACTCCTTATGGTTCCCTTCTCTGAAAATCAATCACAGTATTAAAAATTAAAAGCTTTTGAGAAAACTTAGTGTTTTCTTTATCAAATATCGCTGTCACTTACAAACTTCTTCTAAAGAAATAAGCAGAAACATAGAGGGTAAGATATTGCTATAATGCCAATTTGTGACAACCTCTCAATCTCACAACTCCGGAGCTCATTTTTGGCCTAGCGGCAAGTTAGCAGGTTCATGCGCATAATACAAGTTTAAGTCGTTGTGTTTAGATAAATCTCACTCTCCAAAACTCCCAAAAGATTCGCTTTCGCTGCGAAGCTTAGGGTTAGAGGTCGAGTATCTTTGGGACTTCAAACAAAAAGTTTATGAATGTGGCATTTGAATCTAGCAAGACTTTTAACTATCCATTTCCTGATCCCATTTCCACCTCTTTACCTGTCTTCACAATCCCCTACAATAAAAGTGCCAAAAATCCCCTTTTCTCAAGCAAGTGCTCACTAAATGAACCAAAGGGTCTGGTAGAGGTCTCAAAGAGACATGAAGGTCAAGGTCTTCTCCAAGAAGTTTCTTTTGAGAAGTTCCCCAACCTACAGCTCACCTCCACAGGTAGACACGCGTTATATCGCACGTACACTCACGTTCAAGTTGATATACACAATTAGAGCTTTGGTGCATTGTGAAGAAGATAAGGACAAAAAAAAAGTGCCAGTGAACTGATTCCGTGTCCATGGCGCTGGGTCAAAAAAGCCTCAGCGTTTAAAAGGAAGGTTATAAATACTCTGTGCACTCTGAGTCAGCTGTGCACAAAATACCCTTCTGTTCCTCCTGTCACCTCCTGGTACCTTCACGCTATGTGGACATATCGGAGCAGCGAGGGAAGGAGGGATGAAGAGAGGGGGAGAGATGAGAGGGAATGGGGGGGACCAGGGGGCGAGGGATAAATTAGCCAAACCACTTAGGTGATTTCAACTAAAATTAGCCATACTGCCTGTGGGCTCCATCAATTCTCAACTTCCTGAAACTCTGACAAGCATGGGGCAACTTTCTCCCAGTGCCCCGGAGAGCTGACGCTCCCTCCCCTTTCCTCCTCCCGTTTGTGGAAGAGACTCTCCTCCACGATCAACATCTTTCGACTTCTCTCTTAGCAGTGAGGATGGACTAGTCAGACTTGAACATTTTGAACCAAGAAACAGTTACAGTTTGCATGCCAAAGTACGCTTCATTATGTTTAACTTTTAC
Source organism: Labeo catla (assembly GCA_012976165.1). Lineage (NCBI taxonomy): Eukaryota > Metazoa > Chordata > Actinopteri > Cypriniformes > Cyprinidae > Labeo > Labeo catla. The sequence continues at coordinate 565,960 of VONZ01000243.1, forward strand.
ACAAAGTTCCAAAAGGACCGTTTTTGGTTCTCCAGAACAATTTTTGTGTGGAGAACATTCCAAAAAACCTAAAGAACCTTTTGTGCAATGGAAAGGTTTCATAGATGTCAAAGGTTCTTCATGGAACCATCAATGGCAATAAAAAAAATCTTCATTTCTAAAAGTATAGAAACATCTCAAAACACTCGGTCCCAATGTCTAGCCCAGGGGTGCCCAAACTCGATCCTTGAGGGCCGGTGTCCTGCAGAGTTTAGTTCCAACTTGCCTCAACACACCTGCCAGGAATATTATAGTATGCCTAGTAAGAGCTTGATTAGCTGGTTCAGGTGTGTCTAATTGCGGCTGGAGCTAAACTTTGCAAGGACTGCGGTTTGGGCACCCCTGGTGTAGCCACTTTAGAAAGCAAAAACTTCCTATGTCGGAGTCCATTACTCAGGGTGTCCAATCCTGCTCCTGGAGGTGCTACCTTTCTGCAGAGTTCAGTTCCAACCCTAATAAAACACACCTGAATCAGCTAATCAAGAGTTTTGGGATCACTAGAAACTTGTTGGAGTAGTTTGAAGATTCTGCAGGAAGGTGGAACCTTTGCCACTAACATAGATGTTTGGTTGGATTCTGATCCTACTGATGCGATTACACAGGGATATACAAGGCTAGCTAGTTGACTAGTTCTTCAGGCGACCCATTGACTAGTCAATTTCCAGGCCTTCCATTGGGACGAGTCAGTTTCCAGGCCTCCAAGTGGGTTGAGTCCATTTCTAGGCCTCCCAGTGGGACAAAGGATGGACATGTTTAAGGACTGCACACCCTTGCCCTAAAGAAAGATGCTTGATGGGGTCTGTTCCTATTCGCATAGTTTTACTGGGCTATAACTAGGCTAACTAGTCCTTCTTACAACCCTCAGACTTGTCAATTTTTAAAACGCACTTCCACATCACTTGCTCCGTCTGCAAAACAGACCATACGGCTTATACGAGACGTTCGCAAGATTTCCGTATTCGGGCCTCCCAGTGGGACAAGGGATGGACATGTTTCATTCAGCCCAAACGGCACAGATGTGCCCATAAACCCGCGTCACGGCCCGTCTCGGAAAAACGCACCACGCTGTATGATTAAGGAAGACAAATGACTGTGAAGAGCTGTTCTCTCTCGCCCTCTGATTCAAAGAGACGGTTGAGTGAAACCACTCTCTCCGAGACTGCACCAATATGTGCCGCTCTGCCTCACATGCTCCCTGCCTCTCTCTCTCTTTTTCCCAGGTGTTCCTTCCGTCTGTTGACTCACTCGGAGCTCGTAGAACTGAAACCACATGCTTTCACTCCCGTCTTGCCTCTACCGGGTCATTCGACAAAGCGGGTGTCATTTGTCTTTCTAAGGATTTATTCTAAAAATGAATATCTAATGAAAATTCTGTCATTTATTACTCACCCTCATGCCGTCCCAAACCCGTAAGACCTTCGTTCATCTTCGGAACACAAATTAAGATATTTTTGATGAAATCCAAAAGTTTTCTGACCCTGCAACTACCACGTTCAAGGCCTACCAAGGATGGACATCGTTAAAATAGTCCATGTGACATCAGTGGTTCAACCTTAATTTCATGAAGCTACGAAAATACTTTCTGTGCATAAAGAAAACAAAAACAACTACTTTATTCAACAATTCTTCTCCCCCACATTCTGTGACACGCATTTATGAGTGTGGTGTAGCTGATGCAAGAGCCAGCGTTCTGCCGAAACTGTTGAATAAAGTTGCTATTTTTGTGTTCTTTGCGCACAAAAAGTATTTTTCACTTCTTGTTGAACAAAAAAGTCTATTTCAATTGAATGACTCTACCGCTTCCTCAATTCTTCAACATTACCATTTCATCAGGCCACTGCCATTTTAATAGGGGTTGCGCCAACAGAGATCCCGAATGCTGAATCAGATTTAATTTTGCAAGTGTCAACGACTCCAAAAGAATGTCACTGATAGCTTTGTCCTTGCGGTGTACCAGGATGTGTTCGCCCTTCAAAATACAAGAAAAACCGGGCGGCATATGGGGCAACGTTTATGCCCACCTGGTTCCCACAGGCGCCCTCTCTCTCTGCCCATACCAAATGGCCAGTCCTAGTCTCTATCTTAACAGACAGGTGGCCAACCTGCCCTGAAAAATTAATTTCACATTTATTGTTAGTGTGTGTCAGGCCTCTCTCTGGACAGCTTGTACAACGGGGCCGTATCCCATATGGTGCCCTATGTAAACCAATTCATCACCAATTCCAGAAAGATAATGATAGTTCAGATTAATATTCAAATACAGGTACAATATGTAATTACAAGCATGTGTGAGTTGTTCAGTTTAAAATGAGTTTGTTTTATGCAAAAATGGCTGTGGGAAATGTTCACGGTATTACACACTCGTACGTGCATGCTCAAAACAAACTCAAAAAGCCAGAAAATGTGCTGCTTTGACTCGCTTTGACATATAATCAGACACGCGTACATGGCTATAGAAAAAAAAAAACACTGACAGCTTTGGTTTCCTGCCTGACTGCCTAACCAGACCCACAGACCCCAAACAGATGAAGATGAAGACATTTCCGACTGGCCGTCGTAGTGTGCTCAAACCAGCCGAGCAGACGAAACTGACCTATTCCTTAATCGCTTTTAATGAAGACAATGTGAGCTGGCGGTTCCGCTGAGACGGCGCTCGCTTAAGCGGCTCCCAGATCGGAGAACAGCCACAAAAATGAAGCTGACGAATCCTAATTCAGGAATTGTAAATTCTGAATCGCTCTCCTCCCAGTATACCTTTCCCCCACAGACTACCATATCCGTTTGTCCAATTAATGGGAATATTACTCCAATTAAAATGTCACATTCAACATGAATTTCATGTGAGATGACAATGGCTTTGTGAGCTTGTTAAATTCTTCAGCACAGGAAGAACCACTGCCAAAACCATAATTATAAAACTGCACAAAATAATTTATTTAGACAATTTAGCGTCATTAAATGTGACAGCTTCGTGATAACAAGCCCAAACAAAACTTCACACTGTACGACAGAGCCAATGGAATGGATTTTATTTAGATTCAATAAGAGTGAATGTAATTACGGAATATAAGAGCTGATGTTTGCAATTAAATAAGGAAATCTATTTGTTTGGTTATATTGCGCTATGATTCAAAAATGTCTAACGGGGTAAGTGTGAACATGTGCAAGATATTATAAACCCACGTTGGATTTAATAATCCACTGATGTTAAAGTCAGCATGAAACTAATTTATTATCGAAAAATGTGAGAGAACACTCAAAGAGAAAAATAAAGTTCATTTATTGATCAAGGATGTACTGGAACATGAAAAGTGGTCGCTGTATTAGTAAGAGCTTTTAAAACAGGGTTCCAAAGGAATGCCAGGAGACCACAGTCAATGCATTACAAAAACGCTGCATTTTTAGGTCCGTGAAAGTTTATTATACACTACCGTTCAAAAAGTTTAGAATCAGTATGATTTGTTCTTTAAAAAATGAAAGCTTTCATTCAGCAAGGATGCATTAAACTGGCAAAAAAGTGACAGTAAAGACCTATATAATTACCTTTTCTATTTCAACTATTGTTATTTTGAACTTTCTATTCAAAGAAACCTGAGGAAAAAAACAAACCGTTTTCACCATAAATAAATAAATACACAGCACAACCTTTTTTAAAATTGATAATTAATGTTTCTTGAGTTGAGTATTAAATCAACATCATTAAAATAATTTCTGAAGGACCAAGCAACACAGAAAACTAAGGAGTAATAATCCTGAAAATTCAGCTTCAGCTTTGCATCACAGGAATGAATTGCAGTTATTTTAAATTGCAATAATATTTCACAATATTTCTGTTGTTACTGTATTTTTGATTAAATAAATGCAGCCTTGGTGAACAAAACAGACTTTTCAGAAACATAAAAAAATTAAACTTTTGAATGACACCTTAGTAATTACATAACAATTTCATACATAGCAATTTAGTAAGTTAGTACATAGTAGTTACATAGTAATTACATAGTAATTCAATTTAATAGCACTGAATAATAAGCAAATTTGCATATAGTTAAATACAGTGTCTTACGACATAAATAGAAATTATACTTTAAGTTTCACCTTACAATTCATGTCTTTGTAGATCTTTCCTGCAAAACAGTGTAGGAATTTATTGTAAAAATACATTTTAAAATGTTAGGGGAAAAACACTTTAAAATGTTACATGGAAAATATTTAATAAATTATTTTCTTTGGTTTTATCATCATGGCAACACTAAAACTATATACTTAATTCTGGAAACAAGTATAAATGTATAAATGTATATATATATATATATATATATATATATATATATATATATATATATATAAATAAAAGTAAACATTAAATAAGAACAAATTTGATTTCATGTTGGCTATAATATCATACAAGGCATATACTGTACAAGTGGCTAAATTAAGATAGCACTATGATTTGGCACCTTTGTACAGTGTTATACAGCTGGTTGTCCATTTATCAGCTCTACCTGTGATGTGAGACCCTCTCTGTATGCCTCTCTAGTCCTAAACACCACTGAGCACCTGTAATTTGTCAGCAGTGCCGTTCAGACAGCCTGCCAGACATACAGGGGGTCAACCTAAATTAAAACCTTTTGATCGCGCCGCTGTTCAACATTAGAAAGCTCGCTGCCGCTTTTCACCAATTATGCAACCGTCAACATCTGTTTGTTCCTTGCCGTCTTAGTGCTTGGCCCGCAAAGCTGTAATGTTACGCAAGTAAGCCGCCCATCTCAGATCTGGGTCTAAACTAAACATTGCGACTAACCACAAGTAGCGCTAACAATAACACTGCATGTAGACGTTAGACGAAAACCAAACCGAGTCTCGCTGGAACAATAGAGCGACTTTCTATAGTTCCTGCAGGAAGAGAGTTAACTTCAACACGTATGAAAATAGATTTATTTTCCTTATGACCTCCACTCTCTCTGGCTCGGGCTGAATTCTTTGCAAATATATGCAGACAAATGGTCCGATCTCTAAGGGGAACATTCTCTGGGAATATCAGAGCGTTCCTTACCTCACATTATATTTCGGGCTTTATCTATTGTTTGTGTCTGACAAGGTGCTCCACTGAATCGGTCCGGCTGTTATATCAAATTCAGTGTAATAACCTCCGGCCTACTTTCGGGAGAAGGAAAAAATGAGAGAGAGAGACGGAGGAAAGTCGTAAGACAAGGGAGAAGTTACGATGAATAAGAGAGGAGACTTCCAAGGACACGCTGGACTTCCTAATGGAGTCTCCAGGAGCGGCGATGTTGGCCCGGAACGAGGTGAAGAGGACAAACAGGATTCCTGGCCAGCCGCGGAGGAACTCCGAGGTCAAAGGTCAAGAACATCCCATGCTCACTTCACTGTGAGCGAGTAAAGGGAGCAGAACTGATTGAAAACGCTTTATGGCTGTGAGATTTATAACCAGCTTTATTATAAGAGCCAAAATCTGCCAAGCGGTAATAACGCAACAACAGTTTAATAAAGTGATTTTTCACTATCATTTACAACAGGATCTGTATTTTCATGGGATTGGATAAAATATTTTTGTAGTAAGAGAATAAAAACAACTCTATGCATCAAAACCACAAAAATGAACAATTTTCAAAAGGTGACAAATTTGCGACAGCTGAATATAACATTTTTGACAAGCCAAACATGTCAGTCAGAGAAAATTGTAATATAGTTAAGCCATGGCTTAAAATTCATTTCATAAGATAACTACAATGAACTACGCAAAAAGCATGTAAAACATCTCCAGCATGTTTTACACTACCCAAAAATTAGGGTTGCCCCCTTAATAGTCGACTAACTGTTAGTCAATGAGAAGAGGCTTGGTCGACCAAAATTGTATTATTCGTTTAGTCGCGGAAATCAAATGAAATTGTAATCGGTTTCAGAGGGGTGGGATAGACCTTTCTATAAACCAAACAAAATTAAAATTCTGCGATGTAAATGCGTTAAACCAACTGCTTTGCATCTACTTTAAGCAGGACAGGTGTCAGTGGGGAGCTGTTCGCAGGCCATGCCCTCCTGTCCATCCTCTCCTTGCTAAAAGTGATAGATTTCGAAAGCGAAAGTGAAACCGGTAAAACAGCGCACATAAGAAAGAGACTGCGCACTTTTGTAACCATCAGCAACTGCGCGTGATCACACGCTTTAAATCATTGTTCAGTAACTTTTGGAGAAGAAATTGTGTATTTGTTCCATTTAAGTACAGTAAAACTTTTTAGTATCACAATGCAATTCATTTCAGAGCTGTGTTAGAGGGTCATACTGTTATTTTATCCCTTACTGGTTTAACATTCAGAAATTAGGGCGATTTGATGATATGTGTTGATTAGCTGGCTGAGATCAAGCTATATTGTGTTTATCATTTTATCTGGTAGATATAACAGTGCAACTTAGTTATTAGAAACTGCAAATGAAAAATCTATTTGGTTCTGTGTGTGGTACAATAGAAGATGGCCGTATGATTTCTATTGCGCTCAAATACAAAAAACACAAGGGATTCAAATATTAGTCCGTTTATTCTAAGCAAGTACAAGCAGCTATTAAAAATATTAACGCAAAAACTGGCGTTTTTTGCTCTGGTGATTTATATTTGCTGTCAGTTGTACACTATTAGCCCCAAAATTGAAGCCGCCAACATATATAAACACCATGTCGGATTAGATAACATTTCATGCAATGATGGGAATAACGGCGTTACTATAATTTATTATAATATTATTATAGTTTTATTTTTCAGTTCATCTGAATGGATGTGCAGCATACCTGTATTTGACGAATCGTAAACTGTAGTGTGAAGGCACAGGACTAGCCGTCACTTTCACACACAAAGAAAGATACAGAGCTAGAGAGCCTTATACCATGCAGATCTGACACGCTACATGTAAACAATATTCTTTGTTGTATTTTCCTCTTGAAATAACAGAGTTCCTTCAGAGTTCTTCAGCTTTTAAGAACTGCCGGTTTCTCCGGTAGTAGGCGGAACTAATGAGCAAACCGCAAACTCATTGGCTGGCACTCACCTATTATCGTTCCTGTTCTGATTTCAGCAAATCAGTTTGAGCGAACGCAGAGAACATGATTAATATTCATGAACCCAGCAGCTCATTAATCCTTAGTGCGTTTTATATTGTTATTAATAGTAGAATTCATAGTAGTTATGTTATTTTTTTTCCTTTTTTATAGAAACACTAAATGACAAACAATATCTTAAGCACCAAGCTCATATATATATATATATATATATATATATATATATATATATATAAATAAAATTATATATCATATTATTTATACATACATATATACATAATGTACGTCAGTATAAATTTGTTTCGTTATTTTTGGGTTTTACTTCTCTTCAATTGTTTGGAAGATTAAGGCAAATATCAAACATTAATAAAATGTTAGTTAATGTAGTTATATCTTCCAATAAAAAAAATGACGCATTTTTACACATTCGACGCATTTTTTTTTATGCATTTGACGCATTTTTTACCTTTAATTGGCAGATTTTGAGCCATAACCATTTATGAGAGTCGGGTCACAGCGTAAGAGTTTTGACACGAAAAGAACGAGCCTGCAAATTCAGTCATAATGTGACAATATGGAACTTCTGATGGTTTGTTTTGTCATCTGCACAGATTACAGCCATGTTTTGATGGAACGCTCCAGGTTGAGTTTGTAGAAATGCACATGCTGTTGTTTTTGGCAATGGCTGAGGCTCACGGGAGATTTATGACACTTTAGAAATATATAGCTTGTCAAGTGGAGGCACTTTCAACAGAAAATGCTTATTTTCCCTATTAGACCTCTCCAGCGCACTTCAGAAGCACACGCGCACGCTCGCACATCAATGGACTACATCAAAAGCCGCTCTGAGTAATAGAGTGGCAAATGCTTCAGTACACAGAACTGTAAATGAACACAGACCTGTCTGGATTGAAGTTTAAACACCGCTCACATATTTTACACAATTATAGATTTTGATTAAAAATCTGATGAAATGATATGAAACTTTCTGCCTGCACATAACCTGAAAATAACCTGCCATAATAATTCAATCAGCTTGGACCTGTAATATACGTAGTAAAAGCACAGTATATAATATAGTATATAACACTAACTTTCATAGAAAACGTAAAAAGAAATATATTAAGATGTATTCTAAAATGTATTATATTGTGATAAAGACTGCAGAATAAGGTTTTTTTCTTTTAAAACCAATTAACACTTTTTTGAAACTGATCAAATGTGACAGAGACAATGATGTCCTTGTCTTTGTAAATATCCATGGACTGGAGACATATGTGTAACAATGTTTTATTGCCAAATTTATCATTGACATCCAAAATTAACCCATTTTAAGTAACGTTTCACCCAAACTGATGTACGGTATTTAATTTCAAACTACTTCCTCCTCTCTTGCTGCCATCTTGAGCTTTGGGCCTATGACAATTCCATATGCCTCCATCAAAACAAGCACTCGAGGGCTTTATTGGTAAACCATCAACTTTTAGTTGAAAGTAAAACAAATGACAGACGTTCGGGCCCCTTGGCGTCACAGAGCACGGGCATCGCAGCAAAGACATGCAGTTCGACAAAAGCCCGGCCAAGCCTGAGCTGGATAGAGGTAAAAGACGCTCCTCCTCAAACGAGCGCATCGTTCTTCAAAAGCCTCCTGCTATTACCGGCTCTTCATCAAGTCACTCGAGGGGCCGGTTTACCCCCATCGGGCCGCCTGGAGCTGCCGGCCAGCCCGCGTCCCTGCGAGGAGCTGCCGCGAGGGGAGAGATGGGGCTCGGACCCGATGGGTCCTCCGAGCCGGGTCCGTGCCGCACGGCTGAGGCTCCCGCCAATTCCCAGTCCAACTGTCACTGCTGGCACGGGCCTCCACCCCTTCAAGCACATAATCTGTGCTTGCATGGCTGTTAAAGCCCTCCGCCATCATCACACAGCCCTTCTCCGTCGCACACACGCGAGACTGCAGAGCATTGTCTGCGACTGTGCGCTTCTGTCATCAGATATGAAAGGAAACAAAAGAATTCTACAGTGTTTCTTGTTTCTTGATCTGTAACAGGAAAACTTTGGTGCATTTGTCGTCCTACAATTCAAACCGCACAAGAGCGCTGATTCTAAAAATAGAGCGCTTGCATCAGATATTCTTATGTTATTACAAATAATAGATAAAGACGACCGCACCCATGCAGATGTGAGTGGAAAGCACGTAACGTGCTTGGCTTCACTCAAAATGTTGACAGGACTGAAGAATTCTACAATCAAATTGTTCAAAGATTCACTGTCAGTCTGCAGGTATTTCACCACTAATTTCCCAGTTTGTAGCTCAGTCTTCAGGTGTGCTCACATTTATGATTTCTTAGCAAAATTTAGTGGGAAAATCAGTCATTTCATCAGGAATCCAAGCAATCATGACTTAAGGTTAAAAAGCTGCCCACAAAGATTTCAAATGTGTTAAAGTTGGTAGCGTGGATTCGCCATGTTGACCAATAGAAATCTGCTAGGTTTGAAAGTGATTTCTGTGTACGCTACAATATTGACAATGGAAATACTGCACATTTTTTGTCAAATAATAAAAAAGTTAAATAAAGTATGTTTAAATAAACTATGCATTGCAATACCAAAAAACAAAAACCGAAAAAAAGAAAAAGAAACCAAAAATAACGTTTTAGTAATTAAATTTGAATAAATTGGTCATTTAACTTGGTATGGTGTTTAGGGTGTCGTATTCACAGGTGAAAATGATTTATAATAAGGTTCTTCAGCAGTGAGCCACCTCAGACATTTCAGCCAAAAAAGGATTTTTAGAAAAAAATTTCCAGGTGCCAAAATTGTTGTTGCATCACCACTATTAAATATGCTGGACAATTTTAACAAGTTTTGTTCCAATTATGATTCCATATAATGGTTCCACTAGCAATTATTTTTATTGTTCAGTACTTGATTTTGATTGGCTGACAGATCAAAGGTGTTGATGACTTCTTATAATGCAGCTATAAAAATATAGTTACAGATCATGTCCATAACTACAGTTTCATATTTAAAAAAAAAAATTCATTTAATAGGATAGAAATGACAAAATAGTAAAAGTAATTTTAGAGTTCCATATTTTTTACCAAATTATTTAAGTTAATATGATAGAAATTACAATATATTTAGCATAAATTTTGGGTTCCATATTTTTTTAAAGTCATTTTAGGGTTCCATATTTGTACCAAATTATTTCGGTTAATAGAAATGACAAAACATTGTGGAAGTAATTTTAGAGCTCCATATTTGTACCAAATTATTTCAGTTTGGTAACAGAAATGATAAATTTAATTTTAGTTACATATTTTTACAAATTATGTCAGTTAATAGAACTTACAAAATATTTAATTCAATTTTAGAGTTCCATATTTTACCAAATTTTGTTCAGCTAATAGGATAGAAATGACAAAATACTGAAAGTAATTTTATAGTTCCATATTTATTGCCAAATTATTTCACGTAATAAGATAGAAATGACAAAATATTAAAAGCAGTTTTAGAGTTCCATATTTTTACCAAATTATTTCAGTTAATAGAACTGACAAAATATTGAATTCAATTTTTGAGTTCTATACTTTACCAAATTATTTCAGCTAATAGAACAGAAACGACAAAATATTGAAAGCAGTTTTAGAGTTCCATATTTTTACCAAATTATTTCAGTTGATAGGATAGAGATGACAAAATATTAAAAGTAATTTTAAAGTTCCACTTTTTTCCCTATTTATTTTAGATTATAGGACAGAAATAATAAAATATTGACAGTCATTTTAGAGTTCCACATTTTTACCAAATTATTTCAGATAATAGAAATGATAAGATATTAAAAGTAATTTTAGAGTTACATATTTTTACAAATTTTGTTCAGCTAATAGAATAGAAATGACAAAATATTAAAAGTAATTTTTATAGTTCCATATTTTTACCAAATTATTTCAGTTAATAGATCTGACAAAATATTGAATTGAATTTTAGAGTTCCATACTTTACCAAATTATTTCAGCTATTAGGATAGAAATGACAAAATACTGAAAATAATTTTAGAGTTCCATATTTTACCAAATTATTTCAGGTAATAAGATAGAAATTACAAAATATTGAAAGCAATTTTAGAGTTCCATATTTTTACCAAATTATTTCAGTTAAAAGGACAGAGATGACAAAATATTAAAAGTAATTTTAAAGTTCCACTTTTTTCTCTATTTATTTTAGATAATAGGACAGAAATGACAAAATATTGACAGTCATTTTAGAGTTCCATATTTTTACCAAATTATTTCAGATAATAGGATAGAAAAGACAAAATACCGAAAGTAATTTTGGAAACAAAATGTAAAATCTATAGAAAATACACACTATTCTTTAATAACTGCACAGAAAAGCCTCCTGAAATATCACTTTCAATTTAGTATTGGAGAGTGACTTTTTTTAAACAAGAATCGAAATCAATAGCAGTACACATATTTCAGTTTGCAAACAACAATGTACGTAGAACATTTGATCGCTACGTTATTGAAAATTTAAAAAAAAAGTCAGCATTAATAATTTCACTTTTGCACCATTGCCACATGAAACCCGCAAACACCTTGTAATAAAATTCTGATTTCAAGCTCACAAACCAGCTAGAACACTTCATTTGCCATCATGATGCAGAAAAATGTAAACGTTCAAGAAACACTAACAGGTTCTTTATTGCCAATTCAAACAACTGATGAGTAATACCTCTTTCAGAATCAGATCCAATACAAATCAACTCAATCTACTCCCTCACAAACATCCTTAATAATACTACATTCTCATATTTTGTAAAGCCAGCATTCAAAGTGTCACAGTGTCCACCGCATCAATATCCGACGCATGGAAGACTTCCCGCTGCCATCCTTCTCTCCACATCTCCCAGTGACAGAGCGCTAATGTCGCACGCATCCAGGTGAGAGCGCGGCGCGTCACGGAGCGAAAAAATGGCCGAGCTCGCCATGCTCAGCCGTCTCCTTTAATTGGGTAAAACAAAGTAATTTGAGTGCAGCGCAGGGGGGCGTGAGGGGCTAAATGACAGGACAGAAGGTCAACGCTTCTCCCTTACTCCACCAAGCGTCATCCACCAACACGCCCAGCATGATTTTGAGTTAATATTGAGATCTATTATCCAACAGCCCTCCGCCATCTGCCCCACACGTGCACGCCGGCTCAGGCAATCAACTGTACGTGCTGAGAGACAGGGCTACAGTGCATTTTTCAGCTACTGTATGCGTGCAATGCATTATGGGTCTTTTTGTCTTGTCACGCGGTTTAGTCAAGAGACTTCACTGCATCTTTTGTTGCGGCATGACAGCTGTGATCTCTGACTTAGTCATCTATTACTAAATAAATTCAGCCTTGGTGAGCATACAATAAGAGACTTTGCTTAAAAACATAAAAAGAACATCTTAATTTGTACAAACATTTAACCTACATTGTGTATGCGATATGGCTGTATATCGGCACACTGTGATTACCTACTCTGGGAATTGACGGTTCTCCATAACCATGAATGCTAAGCTCCAGGGGCATTTTGAGCGATGCCAGCCCCACGTATCCTCACTGTGGCAGGCATGGGAGTAGAATGGCATGCCTAAAAAATCTTAAAACTACATTCCGTGACACAAAAACAATATTATTTATAAAATTATAGTGGATTTGCGCATCCACCAACACCACAGAACACCACGGTTGGAGTTCTGGTATCATTAGAATATCACACTCCTCTCAGCCAATCAGATTCAAGAAGCAAAAAAAACTGTTGTACAGCTGAGGTCAAAAGTTTGCACCCCCTTTTAGAATCATAATTTTTTTTAATTATTTTACCAACATAAGAGGTATCATCCAAAAAGTATGTTATTGCTTATTTAGTACTGACATGAATAAGATATTTCACATAAAATATGTTTACATCTAGTCCACAACAGAAAATAATAGTTGATTTTTTTTTAAAAAGACTCGTTTCAAAAGTTTACATCCCCTTGATCCTTAATACTGTGTTGTTACCTGAATGATCCACAGCTGTGTTTTTTGTTTAGTGATAGTTGTTCATGAGTCCCTTGTTTGTCCTGAACAGTTAAACTGCCCGCTTTTCTTCAGACAAATTCTTCAGGTCCCGCAAATTCTTTCCAGCATTTTTGTGTGTTTGAACCCTTTTCCAACAAAGACTGTATGATTCTTCTTTTCACACTGAGGACAACTGAGGGACTCATATGCAACTATTACAGAAGGTTCAAACACTTACTGATGCTCCAGAAGGGAAAACGATGCATTAAAAGCTGGGGGTGAAAACTTTGGAATTTAGAGATCAGGGTAAATTTAACTTATTTTGTCCTTCTGAGAAACAAGTAAGTATCTTCTATAGCTTCTGAAGGGCTGTACTACATGAAAAAATATGGTATTTAGGCAAAATAAGAAAAATGTAAACATCTTCATTCTGTCCAAAAGTTTCACCCCCCTGGCTATTAATGCATCGTTTTGCCTTCTGGAGCATCAGTAAGCGTTTGAACCTTCTGTAATAGTTGCATTTGAGTTCCTCAGTTGTTCTCAGTGTGAAAAGATGGATCTCAAAATCATTTCTATGAAGAACAGCAGGCAGTTTAACTGTTCAGGACAAACAAGGGACTCATAAACAACTAAAAAAAAAAAAAAAACAGATGTGGATCGTTCAGGTAACAACACAGTATTAGGAATCAACCGTATGTAAACCTTTGAACAGAGTCATTTTTATGAATTCAACTATTATTGTCTCTTGTGGACTACATGTAAGCATCTTCCATGTGAAATATCTTATTCAGGTCAGTACTACATAAAAAAATAACATGCATTTCGTATGATGCCTCATATTCTGGTAAAATAATTAACATTTTGCAGATGTAAACTTTTGATCTACTGTATATCTCCCAAGTACTGTGTAATACTGTATTGTGCCACATCAATATATATAGATCCATTAAAATCTCTGTGAAAGCAGCCTAAAAATTTGTTCTGCCCCCAGTTTTATGAGATATTCCACAGTGCAAAATACACTGACAAAAAAAACTCTCACGCTTATCATGTACAATGGAGTAACAAGCTATTTGTGGCAAAAAGACAAATCGAGTGGTTTTCAAGGAACCTTTCCAAGAGCATTCAGCGAAGGGTCAGGAAGAACAACGGTGGATCCTTTAGGGAGGTCACGCTGGTGTGTCGACAAAGTATGAAGATTACGCCGCTGCAAGATAACCGGAGCAGTGCCTCAGGTGCACACACACAGTGAGCGCATTGGTTTCAACACAGAGCTATTTCCACATTCCTCTGGCCGCTGGCCTGCTCAGATGTTTCAACAAAGCAGCTGTGGTTTTCAATGAAAGGAAGAAATAACAGAGAAAGAAAAATGTTTAGGGGAGTTACTTCAAACAGATGAATACTTCACATACCAAGTCCGCCACCGTGCGCATCAAAGCTATTCAAATTGAATATTTCGTTTTGTAATATACGTCAAATTTACCTGTAAATGCTGTGTGAGCTTATTGAATTACAAAAGAACATTGCATCTCTCTTCCGTGATCTACTTTGGTTAGAGAAAAGATGTATATTGCTCAAAACATAGGGTTAAAAATTTAAACAAATCATAAAACCTCAAATCACATTTCTTGTGCTGAGGTGATCTGAAGCAAAGAAAAAAAAACAAACAAATAAGATTTACACTAAAAAAGGAACCAAGGTATGATAATATAACAGAGAGGGGGGTGAATACTTTTGACTTGGGCTAGTAAGAAAACAACCAAGACCACTCTGAACACCTTAGCAACTGCATATCAATGCCTTTCTCAACACCCTAGCATTGTGACGGCAAGTTACAGCTAATGCACTTTGCCGCTGCTACAAATGACTGCCTGTATATGTTGTTTTTCTTCCAGGTGCGGCTCATGCTCAGATCTGGAGATGTGCAACGCTTTGGGCTATGTTGGCACAACCTTCCTGGGAATAATCCTTTAATGTGTCCCATGAATTTGCATGAAGCGTTTTGAGCGGGCGGGGGTTGCTTCTCACCTATGAGCAAGTGTGTACCACAGGGCTCGGTGCTAGGCCCGATGCCTTTAGGGCTCAATCAGGTGTTATATGTCTGTTTTTGGACACCACCATCAATCTCCCCCTGTCCATTTGCTCTCCCACGTGGGATCAAATCACCACCCTCAAGTACGTACTTAAGCATCGCGTCCCAGCTGCCAGCTTTTGTACTCTGATGGTACTTATTTTTCAGTTCTTTGTTACACCCAGCATTGGTTTCCTGATGAACAAATTGGTGGTAAAGCTCATATTAGAAGGATGGTGTAAATGTGGCATCTTATTCAATCAGTTTCAAAAGAAACAGAGGAGGCAGTGCAAATGAGCTAATTGACATTTTCACTAACAGACATCTTCACCCTTATGATTTCTGCACATGGCTCACAGCTTAGAGCTACGGTTGGCTTCCAACTTACTCGTCTTATCAGGGCACTACAGTGTGACTGAAAACTACTGCGTGTGACTATGAAAAAATATTTAGGAGCACCATGTGCGACTGACCTGATCAGCATATTTGTGTTTGTGCTGAGGGGAGCTTTAAACATTGTGAGATCGCGAATAACTGTTTTTAATGATTATTAAGTGAGTTTGTAAATGAAATATTGATTTAATACAACTGTTAAATAAACAAGAAGATAATATTAAAGGACTAACATTGTCTAACTATAAGACTATTGCATGATTTTGCTCTATTTCGTCATCAAAAAAAGTTTGAGAAGTCACAACTGAGCTGCTGCGCATCTCCATTTAAACACAGCAATGCATTTTTAAATGAATCTAATGAGTCAATGATTTAATTTCCCATTCATAAAGACAGTCATTTGCTTTATTCCTGAATAAATCAGCCGTTCGAACAAATCAAATGAATGAATGAATCAGTAATTAAATCACTGACTTGCTGCCACCTACTGGCATATTTAGTTTTTTAAAGTACCTTTTCAGTTATTTAAATCATTTAATACTTCTGTATTCAAAATTGTATATGTAAAACATTCATCTCAACATGAATTTATATATTTGATTGCACTCATGCCACCTCTGAGCCTTATTAAACATGAAAATACACCTACAAGCCACTTTTGTGTTTTTCTATGCCACCTCTGTAGTACAAATTAATTTTCTTAATACTGATTTCATTTGATTGGTAACTTATTCTTACTCTACTTGTTCTTATTCTGAAATTTTAAAAAGCTTAAAAAATATAATTTTTAAGAAAAATTGGCGTAAGAGATTAAATACTTTTATTAAAGTTCGAAAAATGCCATTACAAAGGTAAAAACAAAATTCTTCTGTAAATCACTTTAAGGAGTCAAATATCACCTCATAATGGGAAGGCTAATTTTTGATCAGATTTTTTGATTATTGATTAAAAGGTGCTCCTAAAATTTTGACTGTGCTCCTAAATTTTTGAAGTTAGCGTAGCGAAGTGAGCCCTGCTTTTTCATCAAAACAATTGTCAACAATTTGGATATAACAGACTAAAGCAGTGCTATAAAAAAAAATACTGCATTATGTATACCACAGAAAGCTGGATAATCTGCTTTTTTGCATGATCAGACGCCAGTCATGCTTAACACATTTACATGCTGCATTCATGACTCATTACCTTTATTGAAGTCCTGGGTACTGAGTGAACGACAAGTAATTCAGTCATCTCGACAGACTCAAGTATCGTGGAAACAACTGCGCAACCGTGCATTTTTGTTCACCGAGGGGTTCTTTTTATTCGTTTTTCTCTTCGGCGCTGAGTGATAGAGCACGCAGCTCTGAACATTAGGCCTCGGGCCACAAGGAGGGCGAAAGTGAGTGGGGAACCTATGTTGACACCTCGCTGGCTCCGTTAATCCGACCTGTGAGTGATGGCCGAGAGTTTGAAAGGCACTTTGTCCAATTAGAACCGCGCAGCAAATTTCCACCTGGCCCTGACAGAGATGAAGTGGCTCTTTTGAGAAGACACAGTGGCTTCCAGCCAGGTAAGAGAGAAGTCCAAAAGGTTCTAGTCCAGCTAGCAATTAACAAACGTCCACTGGACAACCCCCTAAATGCAAATTGAAATATAATGAGAATTCTCGCTATCAATTAAAGCCAAAGATTGTCATTTACCTCAGCGCCTTTCAAAAGCAGACAAACTGCCATGTACGGCGTTAACACCGCGGCGAAGGGTCAATCACTGTCACAGGGAAGGAAGTCGCCGAGCAGCGCATGGCAAATGGACTCCCGCTGATACAAATGACAGATGTGTCTAATAAATAGCCTGGCACGTAATAATTTCAACTCTACCCATTTTCCTAAAGTGTGTCTGCAGACCAGAGGTGTAATTTCAACCGTATAAATGTGAAAAATCAAACACTCATTCAACATTCAGCTTATTCCCTCAGCGCTGCAGCAGCGGGCCATTAAACTACTTGAGAGAGGCCAGCTTTCCTGTGCCTGACTACTTTGTGTCAGCATTTTCATGCACATCATGTGTTATAATCATTCCCTAAACTAAATTAGCCTGATTTTTGAAGCCAATTTACAAATTAAACCTTCAAAAGGAAAAGTTCACCCAGAAAAAAACAAAAGTGCTCTCATTTATTCGCCCTCATGTGATTTCAATTCCATATGCTGATCCTTTATCATGACCAGACAACCAAGAAACTGATGAGTGAACAATGAAATCAATTTCAGTCTGTTCAACTTCTGAAGACTTGACAAACAGCATAGTTGTAAGAATTACGTTCATGGAGATTTTCGCTGTTTCTAAAGCTTGACAGGTCATAGTCATTATGAAATGTCATCGTATGGAGATCTATTTGAAGAAATTATGTTCCAAAAAACAAAAAAAACAGCCTACGGCTTTAGATGGTGAATAAATAGCTGATTTTTTGAATGAAGTATTCATTTACGGAAATCACAACAGCTTGTGCTCCTAAAATGACGAAACAGATGATTTGATAGACAAATTCAGAAAGTATCTTGCTGTTTGAGTAGATGCATATCAAGAATAGTCAAATTTGCATTCGCTCCATGTAACACATCCTTTAGATGAGTTTCAGATGAAGTTTTGTCGAGTTTCCTCAAACACAGTGGCACCATTGTGCTCCATCGAACTTTTCTTCGTTAAAATGCAATCAATTGTTATACGTCTACCAGCCATGTGGCAAAAACCTCAATCTTTTAATTTGAAATTAATGCAGCAATTATAATGGGGTCTCGGAATAATTTCACATTTCAAAACCCTTGAACATTAACTGATGGCTTCCATCTTCCCAATTCTGTATGTCTATTTCTGTCTGTCACGTAAAAATAGGGTTTTAATAACCTGACATGGGGTTAATTATTGCATCCCGGGCACCACATTAGGAAAATAAAGCGGTAAAACACTGATCGATAAGGCTGATAAACTTTGGCCTGAAGACAGAGGGACGCGATTGGTCCAGCAAACACGACAGTGGTAGAGCCCCGTTCTCCATCACTGCCAGCGTCCAGTGGAAACGTCGTTCTCAATCACTGCTCCATCAATTTCATCCATCTAAAAGCTGAGATTAACTATTCATTACATAAAAGAGAAATCTCATCTTCTGTTTATGACATCACATGAAAAGACTGGGTCACAAGTTAACAATCTAAAGTTTCCAACAGTCTCGCGGACTTTGTAAATCGTGATTACTCAAAGGCCGAATGCAGTCTGGGTAAAACAAAAGTGCTCAGAATCAATGCAGTAGTCTTTTGGTTTGTGGTTACATTGTTACATCATGTGGTGAATGAACAAACGAAAACAATACTCATAAAATACACATTTAAAGAGATAGTTCAACCAAAAATGAAAACTGTCATAATTTATTCACCCTCAAGTCGTTCCAAACCCGTTTGAGTTTCTTTCCTCTGTTAAACAAAAAAAAAGATTTTAAGCACATAAAAAGTAGTTACTTTAATACTAAAATGAATATAACCGCCAATCAATTAATAAATTAATGCTCTGCAATTACAAAATTTTTTATTTTGGATTTGAGTAATCGTGATTAATCACAATTAATCGCGATTAATCAAATCCAAAATAAAAGTTTTTGTTTACATAATATATGTGTGTACTGTGTATATTAATTACGTATATATAAATACACACACATAGAGTATATATTTTGAAAATATTTACATGTATTTACATGTATATATTTTTATAGGTATAATTAATATTATATATAAATACATTTAATATATAAACATAACATATTTTTCCATGCATGTGTGGATGGCACGGCACACCCTATGAAAAAATGTTCTTTAAATGTTCTCCAAAAATATAGATTTATGGAGCATCAAATTTTGTGTGAAAATAAATCATAAAGTCGTTTATTTTGTTTAAAAATCTCATAAATGTATGAGGTGGCAAAAGGAGTACTGATACAAATACATGAGTTAAAACAATGTTTTTTTTTTTTAATAATGTCTAAGTTAATACTTGTTTAAAACAATCACTTTAGCAAAGTCTGTACTATTTTCTGCTTATTTGGTAAATAAAAGAATTAATTTTTGTTCAATAAATACACTGTCATTAAAATATGTTAATATAAAACATATTTTAAAATACAGAAACAAAATCATTTTAAAATGTAAAGATTTTGAAAGAATTAAAGGAGCTCCCATAGTAATTAAATATAGATTTACAGTAGTAACAACAAAATATATTTTATTATATGATAAAATATGATGGTTTCATTCTAAACATTATCTCTAAGATGGACACCCAACATAATATATGATATTTACCATCTGAATCTAACAATGTCATATCAACAAATGGAAAAGTCAGCCTTCTATTAATTATCATGTTAAGTATTGTGCCTTTTAGCCCCAACAGCAGGGGCACTTTTTACCCCAAATACCATATTTTTAAATATTCGTTTGTTGTTTAAAAACTGCTGCTTTAATTATCTTAAAAAAAACTAATTTAGAAAATCATTAAGAAAACCTTTGTCTCAAGATATATTCAAAAATGTTAGCGATTCTCATTTGCTACTTAAATCTACAACATCTTAAAAACAACAAATATTAGATCAAGCAAGCACAGAATCAACGTTGAGCTGCTACCCGCGATCGTGTCAGAGATCAGGCAAATTTACACATGTATCTTGAAAAGCAATGGTTTAAAAAGTGCTTTTTTTCTGCCATCTGGTGGTTTAGAGGAAAATAATATCAAAGGCGCTTTTTACACCTTTAGCACCGTTGTACCCTATACATAATAAACATACACAGTACACACACATACATTATGTAAACAAAAACTTTTATTTTGGATGCGATTAATCGTGATTAATCATTGCAGAGCACTACAATAAATACAACAAAGTCTTTCTACAATATTGAGTACACAAATTAGCTATGGCAAACATATTAATGCGTCTAATACAAAATTAGGGACAATCAGAAATAATTCCTTTTTTATGTTTATCTCTAAATTAGAAGTTTTTTTTTTTCATCCTATGGCTTACAATGATTATTTCACTGAAAATCTACTGAAACCATTGCTATTGAATAAAAAATAAATACGTAAACATATGCATGTCTAAATATGAACAACTTTAACTTTTTGAAATATGTAAAATATTTAACTTTTTAAATAAAGGTGTATTCTCAATGTCATATTAGCTTTTCATGTAGTAAAATTGGTATCAAGAATCGTGAATATTTTTTTTGTTATTGCCAACTGAGATTTTGGCATCATGACAAGCCTTAATTATTCAAATTAAGCTGATAAATGAACAGAAGTGCACATGGCTTCATTTAACATAATTTAATAAGTACCTAAAAGGATAATGGTAGAATAAATGGTGAAATCTCAGCCTGAGAGAGTTAAGTTGAAGGTCAGGAAGGACAAACCAAGTCCTCGGCAAACCTTGTCCCCTCCCAAGCACTGTAAGACATTTAAATAAGAATGAACTAATGGATTCACATCCAATGTGACTCTACATGATTAATAGTTATGGGCATTGTTTAACCACTCTGGTCCACTGGTTCACTGTAATTGGTGAACAAAAAAAAACTAGCGAGTGAGTCTCTGATATTAATAATTAGCTGGCTGAATCGTCACAGGAAAGAAGCGAGTCTGTCCAAGCCTGCACGATTTTAATCAAAGACTGAAAATAGGAGCTGATTATAATCTGCATTGAGAAGTCACCGGGGGTGTTTGAAGAATACGACATGCCCGGATGTGAGGATAATTTGATTAAGAGCTTGCCGCACCTGAAGGGACAGAATTTCAGTCTCTTTTTAACTCTATTTACTGGATTAGGCGCCGCTTCTTAATCATATATGAATAATCAAGTACATTGAGTGACACTAATTCAAAACAGGGCTTATCTTTTTGATCAGCCCGATTTTTATTTGTTAGGGGACCCGGAATTGTTTTAACAGGGGAAGGATGAGCAGTCACTTAACTTAGTCATCTGAACGCGTGTTAAAACGAGTCAAAATCAATTATACGCCGAAATGGCTGAATAAATGAAAATTACATGCGTGAAACACGTCTGGGGCTGTAAGAGCTAAAAATTAAATTTGATACGAGTGAGTGAAGAATAGGTGTTTGCGTAATTCATAAGACAAAGAGACACTATGAAAAAAAAAAGTGAGACGCACACACAAATGCGTGAATTACAAGCCAGACGTTGTGACTTCAATGACTCGGAATTCACGGCAAATACACGCACAGAAAATGTCAAGCCAAGTTCAGGAAATGGCCTACTTTAGCATGTCCCTCCTGTGTCTCCATACTTGCGTTTATGAGAATGGTAAACACATCTTGTGAGGCAACATTTTAAGATGAAAAGCAGACATTACACAACTTCTGTGTCCATTACAAAAGAGCGAGACAAAATGGAAACAAAGCATCTTCTTGTTGCCTTACGCAGAATTTGGCTCATCTTAAGTTTGGCTTAAGCTCAGCTTGAAAGTCCTAACCTCTAAACCTAGCTATGACATGACAAAAACAAAAATTAAATTGTTAAACTACTCACTTTTAAAAATCACATTCTGCTCAAATCATCATTTCTGCTCAAGTTCTTTAAAGTAAAAAAAAAAAAACATTGTATAAGTTATTAAGCCTGGTCTTAGACAACGTATCGTAAAGGTAAAAACATAAAAAATAAACTTAAGAAATTCAAAAAAAATACAATCTAAGGATTTTGATATTTTTTTTTTAATCAAAAACAAGACATTTCATTTCAAATCATTTTGTATCGTACTTTACATTTTGTCAGTGTGGTAAAGTCCATCCTCAACCCATCTTACTTCCACAATGTGAGATCTTTCTGTGCAAAACATGAGAAAAAAATTAAGATTTACATACAAAAACTGAGCCAGATTTACTAAGACCATGCAAAATCAATGCATTAATAGCTATTTGGTTATTGGTTAATATTAGCCATTAGCAGACACAGCCAAAATGAGGAACAAAGAAAAGAGTTAGACATTAAACTGAATGTGCCACATGCAAAGAAGGTCTGGGAATTGCTAGATAGTAAACATTGCTCTTTTACAGGAGCTAGCAATTGTAGAAATCTGTACAAATTAATCAAATGTCAAAAACCAATACAAACTCAATGAATATTTTAGGGTCTCCAACAATTCCGAACGGTTTACTATATTATTGCATAAAATGCTCATTTATAACTGTTTTTTTAGTGCTTGTGACAATGAATTCAATAAGTAGAACTATTCATAACTATTCTGACATAAATGCTTCAAATCAAGGACTACAAACGTTCATGATACCATTTATATAAATTACAATTCAACAACTGAAGCCATTCATAGAAATCAATTCAACAAGTAAAAACATACTTATGTAAAACTTACATAAACCTACAAACTTATGTAAATTGTCGCAATCAATTAAACTAAACTATCAGTCAATCAACTAAACTATTTAGAAAACTACTTATAATATATTTGTTTTACATTTATTTTTCAAACATAAATTGTTACAATCAATTCAATGACTATAACTACTCGTGAGGCATTTGTTTAAACTGTCAATCAATTCAACAACTAAAACATTCATAAAATTGTCAAATTCAATGTCTAAAACCACTAATAAATCCATTTTTGCATAAATTATGCTTAAAACTCTCACAAATCGAATAAACCAAAACTATAAAATCAATCAACTACTATAAAACTATTCAGAAAACTATTTATAGAACTCTCAAATTCTCTTTACAACACACACCAAAAACAAAAAGAAACTATTAAACTTACACTTCAGTGACATTTCCTCTTAATTTTTACGTTTCTACCCAAGTTCTTGGTCAAATGTTAAGGCTACACTGCAAAAAACAACCTTACAACAAGATATTTCGGAAAACTACTTATGCTAATTTTTAGATTGTCTTTATAACAGCTTGAAAGATTTTGAATCTTTACAAATGAATCAGATCACAAGTCAGTACAATTTCAATCCACACTCTGAGGTAAAATTAACTATATTCTTCTTTCTGAATGCTTTCAAGTTAATAGTTTGCATTAATTTGACATTAAAAACAGACTGCTGCACTTTGCGTTAGATATCTTGAGTAGTTTGGGCCTAAGGAAATCCCACTGAGAAATCCTGTCGACCTTGGTCATCACTTGGCCCAAAGGAGAGGCCCATTTCCAGTTCCTTCACCTCAGCATCACGTCCCCACTACACCCACAGGCCTAGTTAGGTCACAGCCCACAACATTAAATTTAGACCTCTTTAAAGGCTTCCCATAATGCATCAGGACTTCATTAATTCATTACTATTTAAACTGTCCATCTCAGATATTAACTTCTGTAAATGGGCCGTAGATCTGAGACATCCCCCGCCGCTGGAGATGTTGCATCAAAATCTGGTTCTTGTCACCAGCCGAGAGCATATTTGCCAGACCCAGTTTGGCCACTGGTGGCTTTAACTCCAAAATAAGCTCTCCCATCAGAGCAAAACTTTTTAGTTCAAAGCGGGTAAACTTTGTCTAATTTGGAAGCCACCACATTAATTATCCATGAAATATCAATATAGTAGATGTGGGGCACATCTTACTTCTGGTAAACTTCAAATGCAGTTTAAAATCGTAAGATTTAAGCTACCTTGGGTAGTAGTTATTTGAAACGCTTGCCAAAATGTTTTTCACACCATATGCAAACTTTTCAACTTTTCAAGACCTACTTTCCTATAAAAAACGTGAGAACTTCAACTGCAATGAAATTTATCCTGTTGCATACCAAAACTGAAAAGTTCTCCCATCTATCACTACAAAGTAGATCACGGTGCGTGTTTGGTTCAATCCAAGGTATTTTTTTTTATGGTGTAATTTAAAAATGTCATTGGTTGTCCTTGACGCATTCATCCATAAAACAACCATTGGGCCTCATTAATGAGAAATAAGCAAAAGAAAAAAAAAAAAGTTAATCATTCATGAAATTTTTCTTGTGATAGTTTTTGGATTGAACTGAATTCAGTGTAAATCACTGCAAAACCATTAAAGTCATAAACAGTCACAATAAATTCAATGAGTCCAACTAAAGCATTAAAACATCTGTAAATTGGCAATTAATTCATTGACCAAAGCCATTCATAAAACTATTCTTACATAAATTGTTAAAAACATTTAGAAAATCATTCTTATATAAACCATGACAATTCAATTATTCTAACTAAAACGTAAAAACACTTGTAAATTGGCAATTAAATCTACAACTAAAACTTTTTGTATTAGTTTCGTACTATATACACTACCGTTCAAAAGTTTGGGGTCAGTAAGACTTGTAATAGTCTTTAAAGAAGTCTCTTATGCTCATCAAGGCTGCATTTATTTGATTAAAAATATAGAAAAAAAACAGTAATATTGCAAAATGTTTTTACAATATAAAATAATGTTTTTTATTTTAACATACTTTAAAATAGAATTTATTCCTGTGATGAAAAGCTGAATTTTTATCAGCTGTTACTCCAGTCTTAAGTGTCACATGATCCTTCAGAAATCATTCTAATATGCAGATTTATTATTAGAATGATCAATGTTGGATAATATCAACAGTTGTGCTGCCAAATATTTTTTGGAACCTGTGATTTTTTTTTTTTTTTTTCAGGATTCTTTCATGAATAACAAGTTTAAAAAGTACAGTGTTTATTCAAAATATAAATATTTTATAACAATGTAAATTATTTATTATTAACTTTTAATAAACTTTTAATTATTAACTTAATACATCCTTGGTGAATAAAAGTATTAATTTCTTAAAAAAAAAAAAAAAAGAAAAGAAACAATAAAAATGTACTGACCCCAAACTTTTGAACGGTAGTGTATGTTTTTTCCAAATCACTTCAAATGTTCATGAAACCATTTTTATGATTCACAATCAATTAAATCCCGCAATCAATTAAACTAAAACTATCAAACTATTCTTGTGCAATTTTTTTAAATCAATGAGTACAAAAGGTCCAGAAACCATATTATGCAAATCACAATTCAACAACTGAAGCCATTTTTGAAACTATTTGTATGAAATTGGTAAACAATTCAACAGATTTACAAACGTACAAATGTATCACAATCATATAAACTGTCGCAATCAATGAAACTAAAACTATCAAATTATTCTTGGCTAATTTTTTCAAATCAGTAAGTACAAATGTTTATGAAACAAAAACTATTTACATAAACATACAAACTTACGTAAAACTGTCACAATCAATTAAACTAAAACTATCAAACTAAACTTTTTTTAATTAATAAGTATAAAAGTTCATGAAACCATTTTACGTAAATCACAATTCAACAACTGAAATCATTTGTGAAACTACGTATATGAAGTAGTTAAACAACAAATAAAAACCATTTACATAAATGTACAAACTTACATAAATTGTCCCAATCAATTAAACTAAAACTATCAAACTATTCTTACACAATTTTTTTCAAATCAATTAGTACAAAAGTTCATGATACCATTTTACGTAAATCACAATTCAACATCTGAAATCATTTGTGAAACTATTTGTGAAATTGTTAAGCAATTTAACAAACAAGCAATTACGTAAACGTACAAACTTGTGTAAATTGTCGCAATTAAATGAACTAAAACTATCAAACAATTCTTGTGTAATTTTTCAAATCAATGAGTACAAAAGTTCGTAAAACCATTTTTGGAAATAATTCAACAACTGATAATTTCTTGCTTCTTTTTTTTCCAAATCAATGAGTACAAAAGCTTATGAAACTATTTTATGTAAAGTCACTATTCAAGAACTGAAATAATTTGTGAAACTATTATGAAATTGTTAAACAACTCAAATGAAAATCATTCATGTACACGTAAAAACTTACGAAAATTGTTGCAATCAATTAAACTAAAACTATCAAACTATTCTTGTGCATTATTTTTAAATTAACGAGTAGAAACGTTCATAAAAAATTATGTAAATAAAAATTCAACAACTGAAATCGTTTGTGAAACTATATGAAATTGTTAATTCAACAAATAAAAAACACTACATAAACGTACAAACTTACAAAAAGTGTTGCGACCAATTAAACTAAAACCATCAATCCAGTCTTGCGCATTTTTTTTTTTTCTTCAAATAAATGAGCACAAAAGTGAAACAATTTTATGTAATCCACAATTCAACCACTGAAATCATTTGTGAAACTGCTGGAATTGTTAATTAATTCAACAAGTAAAAACGTATTTACACAAACTTACAAACTTACAAACTTACAAACTTACGCAAACTGTCGCAATCAACTGCAACTATTCAAAAAACTACACAATTCTTAAATTTACTTTTCAAATTCTGAAAACATACAGAAAAATGAAAATTGTTACAATCAATTTAATGAGTATAACTATTCATAAAGCACTTTTGTGTAAATTGTTGATCAGTTCAACAACTAAAATTCATAAAATTGTCAATCAATTCAATATCTAAAACCAGTGACAAAACCATTCTTACATAAATGGTTGCAGTCAGTGAGCAAAACCACTCATAAATTATTGCAGTAAAACTATTCATAAAACCTCTCTTACATAGCAATCAATGATGATTTTAAGATTGTTTATGAACAATTTACACAAATTCATTGTTCTAGCATTTTAAATCCCAATGCCTGCACATTGATTGAATCAAATGTCATCTATTAAAAACATGTTAATATGATTAAACATTATGCTTCTTTCAAATTTATACATGCCACTACAACTGAAAGTCTCATGATATCTATAGATTTACAATATCTTCACTCCAAAGGTTATTTTATAATGTCTGACTGGTCAGACTCTCGTGGACTTTGAGTTGTGTTGTATAGCAATAATTTCATGTGAAACGCTGAGACCGGTTTCAGGGCTTCTAAGAGATATTGATTGTTCCCAGCTTCAGCGTGTTGTTCTGCCCTGTTTATCTAATATAAACCGCATCAGTGATCAGTCTCTTAAACCAGTAGAGCACTCAGCGAGAATCTGACGTATCTTTGGGGGAAAGGCGCATTGGAAAGTTAACTGATTGTTTATGGTAGATCACACACGAAATACGTTAAATGACATCGCTTAACCTTTCAGCAAACACATCGTACAAACAGCCGTCTTAAACCGTAGCATGGTGTGATACATCACACCTCTGATGATCAAAAACAAGAAGGGGAGGGAGGCATCATTATGTCAGGAGGAAGGCTGCCAAACAGTGATCCTCATTTTGGGTTCTTCACTCCAGGATGTTGGCCTGGCTTTCGCCTGGCATCACAACACAACTTGGCTTTGCACAACCAAGTTGGTGTTTTCAGCTGATTTGAGACTAGTCGATCATTTTTGGATGGCTCTTAGAAATCTCAAGAAATGTCTGGTTCGTATATACGAAAAATCAAATAAAGAATGTATTACAAATATTTGCATGTAACCTCATTTAAGAACTTAAATGAGATTTTTGTTTGTTCCAAACCCGTAAGACCTTTGTTTATCTTCAGAACACAAATTAAGATGCCATGAGAGTACCACGTTAAAGTTGTTATTTTTGTTTTCTATACACACAAAATGTATTCTCATAGCTTCATAACATTACGGTTGAACCACTGATGTCGCATGGATTATTTTAACGTTATTATTTTAAAAATGTGAATTAAAGGTAGTACAATAAATAATCATGATGATAGAATAAATCAATTTTGTGGCATTACGGTCATTTTGTCATTGTGGTAATGAGAAATTACACTGTAAATAAAGTATTTTAAGTTGTAAACAAAACAAAGGTTACTAGTTTTTTTTTTTTTAAACAAGAAAATACTATTTAAGTCTTATCACTTTAAAATGTCATGTTAAATTCAATGTGTTACTTGCCGTTCCATAATCATTTATGAAATTTTATAACAATTTCTCTGTGAAAAGCGTTTTTTCCCCTCTAGTGTAGCTTTTTTAAAGAGCTTTTGACAGCAAATATTCTTATAAAAATAAATATGTTAATTCTGGCAGCCATAAAAATATATTAGTGCCGTCAAACGATTAATCACGATTAATCACATCCTAAAAAAAAAGTTTTTGTTTACATAATATATATGTGTATACTGTGTATATGTATTATGTATATATAGACACACATACAGTATATATTTGACAAATTTTACATGCATTTACATGTATATACTTATATTCATATAACTGATATTATATATACATTTTTTAATGTATAAACATAACATATTTCTTAAACATATGCATGCATGTGTGTGCATTTATATATATATATATATATATATATATATACTGTATACACACATATATTTCATAAACGTAAACTTTTATTTTGGATGCGATTAATTGTGATTAATCGCGATTAATCGTTTGACAGCACTAAACTATATACAAATTTCATCAAATTTTGTTTCTTTTTTTCTTCGAAGCTTTATAATTCCTGTACCCATTTATTAATAACATAAAACAAACTCATACTCGTATGGATTTGCAAAGACACTAGTAAATGATGACAAAATGCCAATTTTTGAGAGAACCAATGCTTTGTAACACAATGGCCCTTTACTTCAGATCAAGATTAGTGGACGCAACTGCTTCCAGATAAGCACAAAAGGGTGAGTTCCTCTACGAGGCTGTTGAAGCGGAGGGAAATCCTAATCCCTGCTATTTGAGAATGTCAGTGGCTCCTGGAAGCATGGCTGTCAGATAAAGCTGCACACCAGCTCCGGACTAAAGGAGCTTTTTGGTACAGAAACCTTGTTTAGAGGCCTCCACTCCTCTACGGCCCATCCGTCTTCTGTCATCGCTGGGTAAACATCCGCCGCCGCTCCTGCCCACAACCCTCGCAGTAAAACAGCGCTGGCGGCAGCGTTAACGGTCCACAGACTGGGGCCAGTGACTGGAGCCCGTACCATGCTGGGGTTTTCAGCAGCGTGTTGCTGACCAGCCAACAAAAACAACTGCCACGGCCAGACTACCATTAAGAGGTGTCTGCTCCATTAAAAGCAGCATGTTACTGCATATCTGCATCCAGACTGACGTATGCCAACTTGTTAAAGGAATAGTTCATCCAAAAGTGAAAATCCTGTCATTGTTTACTCACTCTCATGTTGTTCAAAACCTGTGCAACAGAAAAAAGGTATAAAATCTAAACAAGGTACTCATATTTATACTTTAGCTACTAATATATACCTTTAAAGTACCAATATGCACCTTTAGGGGTTAATAAGACACAAAGGTGTATCTTTTCAAACAGTACCATCCCAGTATCAACTTTTATCTTTTTCATATAATGACAGTAAAAAAAAAAAAAAAACATTTTAATTTAAAAATGTGCAGAAGGATGCACTGATGCACTATTTTTAATGGCTGTTAAATGGCTAAGCATGTTCATGTAAGCTTATTTTTTTGTTATTTTTACATGATAACATTTACAATGCTTAATGAATGTTGCATTAAATTTGATTTGCAACTACAACAGTGTGCACACAATTTTTGTTTTTATATTTAATATTTAATATTAGCTTTTCTTTATTCCTGCACACCTGGCAATATGATTTATAAGGAGTTGCAATTTCATGTATACTTTTGCTAAATAAATAAATAAATAAATAAATGTTTTTTAATTAATTATTATTATTATTATTATTATTTTGTAGCAATATTTAGTGTGAAAAGCCTTTTAAGCATAAATAAATAAAGTATTTAATACAATGTTTTTGTTTTGTAACAATTCACAATTCATGTTTTTACTTACTGCTTTGTAACAATATTTATTGTGAATTGCCCTTTAAGCATAAACAGACAAACAAACAAACAAACAAATAAATATGTTTAATGCAATCTTACTTTTTTTACTTACTGTTTTGGATTAATATTTATTGTGAAAAGCCCTTTAAGAATAAATAAATACAGTAAGTAAATAAATAAATAAAATAAATAAGTTTAACGGGGTCTTTCTTTTTTTACTTACTGTCGGAACAATATTTATTGTGAAAAGCCTTTTAAGCATCATTTTAAAATAAATAAATAAATAAACACATTTTTACCTGCTGTTTTGGAATGATATATATTGTGAAAAGCCCTTTAAGTATAATTTTATTACCATAAAAAATAAATAAATGACCATAATAACATAAAAGCTATTTTTTTATTAATCTATATTATTCATCATATCATCATTGTGATTCATTGTGATACCTTTAATTCAGACATGTAATACCAAACTAAGGTATTACAGTAACAAGAATGTAATATGATAAACTTTTACAGTAACTTGAATTACAATCAAGCCTTAGTAGTAAAAATAAAATTGTTAGTATGGTAATAAATATGGTTAGAATGTGGGGGAAATTATTAACTATTATGGAAATTATGTCAAATGCAAAATATAATCAAGAAAGTGTTTACCCAAAAACTAATATTAATAATGTGTTATTTTTCAATCAGTCATTTAACACAATTCAATTAAAAACTCAGCACATCATTAAAATAATAACTGAATAATAAAATAATAACTGATTTGAATTAATGAGTAAATTAAGATAAAAGTATTTAAAGTACATTCTTTGTGATCAATTGAATATTTTATTAATATTTAAAAAAAATTTTTTTAAATAATTAATTTATTAAAATATTTAATATGTATTCAAATAATCAAATATTTATATCAAAAATAACAATAACAAGTCAGTTATTTATTTTTGAAAACATGTTGCTTTCCAAAGGTTTTCACATGGAGATATTTGTCTGTCTTATATGTAAATAAGTTAATTCGTTAGTTAATTAATTAATTGCTTAATTAAAACAAGAGGTCCGAATAGGGAACATCTTTTGGATGAACAATTTCTTTTAAACCCAGTCAGGGTAGGATAATGTTGAATGTTACAGTGAACAGGTTCAGCTGGAGCACATCGGTCGCTGTGACGTTAAACACCGGTGTCACTGCACAATATCTGTTAGGCTAATTGCGGGGTTTGAATAAAAGGGCTCAGCTTGGCTCATTCAGCCGCTAAAATATCCCCCCTGCTGGAAAGAGTCAATCAGCACACCGCCAGGTGACAGATTTCACCATCACACTCTGACACCGAGGCTGGGAGCAAGCAAAATATTGTTGTCTGCCATGCCAACTAATAAGTAATTATAGGCTAGTCCTTCACAGATGGCAGACCCCACAGTCATTCCTCTGTCTTCCAATAAAGGAGAAATTAAGTTAAGGCACTGCACCGCACATGTGCATCCGCAATGCCAACAAATGCGAGTCTAAACAAACGCCGGCCGTGCCTGAGAGTCAACTGGAAGGAGCCCATTAAAACATGCTCATGACACTGCAAATCTACTCAACGTGATTGATGCAAAGCCTCTGCTTCCTGCGCACACGTGTGATTGTGGAGGTGTGCAATAGGCAAAAGGTTGGAAGGCAGAGCTTTGCTTACAGTTTTTCCCAATCGGAACTATCAAGGTAGATGTCTTTACAAGACCTTGAAAAAACTAAATTACAATTTTCTTTCAATTTACTCACCCCTATGTCATCTATGTTCATGTCTTTCTTTCTTTAGTCAAAAAGAAATTAAGGTTTTTGAGGAAAACATTTCAGGATTTTTCTCTATATAGTTGACTTCAATGGGGATCAGTGCGTTGAAGGCCCAAATTGCAGTTTTTCTGTGCAGCTCTACACAATTCCAGTTGAGAAATAAGAGACTTATCTAGCAAAACGATTAGCTGGACTTCACGCTTTACGTAATCAAGTTGGAAAGGTCTCACATGGCGTACAGTAGGTGGAAGTACCGCCCCAGTGTTCACAAAGCGAACATGCAAAGAAAGTCAAATGCCCTTTACAAAAAAAAGGTAAAACAATGATGTCAGACAATTTTGGAGTTGGAGGAGAAAATGAGATGAAGCTGTTCTCCCTACCCTACCTTTTTGAACCGAAGTAGACAGATGGAGAACTAACCACGAATGACCTTTCCAACATAATTACGTAATGCATAAAGTCATAGACACACATCACAAGGCGAGCATTTGTGGTTAAAAAGTATTACAGTTGAAGTCAAAAGTCTACATACACCTTGCAGAATCTGCAAAATGTTAACTATTTTACCAAAATAAGAGGGATCATATAAAAATGCATGTTATTTTTTTTAGTACTGACCTGAATAAGATAAAGATGTTTACATATAGTCTACAAGAGAAAATAATAGCTGAATTTATAAAAATGACCATGTTCAAAAGTTTACATACACTTGATTCTTAATACCATATTGTTACCTGAATGATCCACAGCTGTGTTTTCTTGTTTGGTGATAGTTGTTCATGAGTCCCTTGTTTGTCCTGTACAGTTAAACTGCCTGCTGTTCTTCAGAAAAATCATTCAGGTTCTACAAATTCTTTGGTTTTTCAGCATTTTTGTGTAATTGAACCCTTTCTAACAATGACTGTATGATTTTGAGATCCATCTTTTCACACTGAGGACAACTGAGGGACTCATATGCAACTATTACAAAAGGTTCAAAACACTCACTGATCTTTCAGAAAGAAATACGATGCATTAAGAGCCAGGGGGTGAAAACTTTTGAACAGAATGAAGATGTGTACATTTGTCTTATTTTTCCTGAATATCATTTTTTTAGCACTGCCCTTCAGAAGATACTTGCATGCTTCCCTGAAGACAAAATAAATCTTCAAATTCCAAAAATTTTTACCCCCTGGTTCTTAATGCATAGTTTTTCCTTCTGGAGCATCAGTGAGTGTTTGAACCTTCTGTAATAGTCGCATATGAGTCCCTCAGTTGTCCTCAGTGTAAAAAAGATGGATCTCAAAATCATACAGTCATTGTTAGAAAGGGTTCAATTACACAAAAATGCTGAAAAACCAAAGAATTTGTAGAACCTGAAGGATTTTTCAGAAGAAGAGCAGGCAATTTACTTGTTCAGGACAAACAAGGGACTCATGAACAACTATCACTAAACAAAAACACAGCTGTGGATCATTCAGGTAACAACACAGTATTAAGAATCTAGCGCATGTAAACTTTTAAACAGGGTTATTTTTATAAACTCAACTATTATTTTCTCTTGTGGACTATATGTAAATGTCTTTTATGTGAAATATCATATTCAGGTCAATACTAAAAAAAAAATAACATGCATTTTGTGATAACATGATCCCTTATTTTGGTAAAATAATTAACATTTTTGCGGATTCTGCAAGGTTTATGTAAACTTTTGGCTTCATCTGTAAGTTGTATTTATTTATTTATTTATTTATTTAGAAAACGAATGATCATTTCATTAGATAAGACCCTTATTCCTCCACTGGGATTGTGTAGAGCTCTTTGAAGCTGCATTGAAACTGCAATTTGGACTTTCAACCCATTGATCCCCATTGAAGTCCACTATATGGAGAAAGATCCTCGAATGTTTTCTCAAAAACCTTAACTCATATTGACGCCATTTAAGAAACTTACGGTGTTTTGTCTTTGTTGTTTTGGGGCTTAACAGACAAGTCACTACACTCTGATTATATAGAAAATAGCTGAAGTAAGATTCTTCAAAAACACTTTTTGAATGACATGAGGCTGAGTAAATGATGACAGAATTTTAGGGTTAACCCTGACACCTACCCAGTTAACAAAACCAAATCTTACTCTACACTTTTTTTTTTTTTTTTTAAATATTGCAACTGTATCCAATTGCATTTAACATACAAGTAAATGAAAGCAAAAGACCTTCATAAGATCAAAAACCCTAAAAAAAGCTACAAGCCTGAATCTCCATAGCCAAAAACAGCATTAACTGACTGTTTTCAAACTCCCTCGAGTGCTGGAGGATGCCAAATGTAGTAATAACACACTCTCTAAGTGATTTAAGCATTCGTGTGTTTGCCTGTCTGACCCCCTGTTATCCTTCAAGAACCTCCTTTAAACATGATGTCAAGTGTCAACACTCGGCGTTAAAACAGCATTGTGACGCTCTTCAGCATTGTCTTTTGATTACTAGAAGGTCAAATGTGAAGTTTGCAGCTCTGAGTTCTTTGTGGATGTGGACAAGCACAGGTAAAAATAATAACAGACAAAAACATGGAACGGTCAAAGGCCATGTGTGGGCAAAAGGGAAAATTTGTTTCTTACTAAAAGTCTTCACATCCAGATGTTGGTTTCTGTGGACAAAGCTAAGTGTACCGTCTGAACAACACACTATAATTTGGAGAATGCTTC
This sequence comes from Labeo catla, assembly GCA_012976165.1. Taxonomy (NCBI): domain Eukaryota; kingdom Metazoa; phylum Chordata; class Actinopteri; order Cypriniformes; family Cyprinidae; genus Labeo; species Labeo catla. The sequence continues at coordinate 600,821 of VONZ01000243.1, forward strand.
AGATGTTTGACAAAAAAAACTAAGCCACAATGTCTGATCATTTACTTTGTTTTGTTAAATCATTTTAGATGTGTGCAATAAACCTATATATGTATCTGAAATAGGACTACATAGAATGAAGTAAATGTAAACAAAAAGATTTTTGCTGAAAGTTAACTTTAATTGTGGAATCTCATTTCTGCCACTGAATAAAAACTAAAAAAAAAAAGTAATTGCAAATTTTTCTCTCACAATTTTGACTTTTCACAGAACTGCATGATACAAACTCACAATTCTGACTTTTTTCCTCAGAATTATGATATAAACTTGCAAATGTGAGAAATAAAGTCACAATTTTGAGAAATAAAGTTGCAATTCTGAGAAATAAACAAGCAATTTTGAGAAATGAAGCTGCAATTCTGAGAAATAAAGTCCCAATTGTAAGAAATAAAGTCGCAATTCTAAGAAACTAACTCAGAATTCTGAGAAATGAAGTCGCAATTTTGAGAAATGAATTTGCAACTTTGAGAAATAAACTCGCAATTCTGAGAAATAAAGTCCCAATTGTGAGAAATAAACTCACAATTCTAAGAATTAAACTCACAATTCTGAGGAACCAAGTTGCAATTCTGAGAAACAAAGTTGCAAATTCGAAAAAAAAAAAAAAAAGGGCAATTCTGAAAAATAAAGTCGCGATTCTGAGGAATGAAGTCGCAATTTTGGGAAATGAATTTGCAATTCTGAGAAATTAAGTCACAATTCTAAGAAATAAACTCAATTCTGAGAAATGAAGTCAAAATTTTGAGAAATAAAGTTGCAATTTTGAGAAATAAAGTTGCAATTCTGAGCAATAAAGTCACAATTCTGAGGAATGAAGTGGCAATTTTGAGAAATTAAATTGCAATTCTGAGAAATTAAGTCACAATTGTAAGATTTTTATTTTGCGAAGCTTTTATCTCGCAAGTCTGACTTTATGACTCACAATTGTGAATTTATATCAAGCAATTCTGAGAAAGAAAAAAAAAGTCAGAACTGCGAGATGTAAAAGATGTAAACAATTTTGAGGGTAAAGAGTCAAATAAGAACACCAAATGATAAGAAAAATAATAATAAATAGAATACAGGTTACAGAAAGAGAAAAAGAACGGGTGTGGACTACTTTCCTGAGATTTTCTTTCCGTAAGTGTCAACACATATGTAATATTTGTATAAAAATGAGTCTACTGGATGACATTCAGATCAAATGACACATTTCTTACATAAACATCAAGTCTCACAGCCAAAAAGGTACCAAACAATATGAATGTGACCTTAAATAAAAGTTCAGTTTAAGGTTCTCAAAATGTCTTATACATTTCCTTAATGAAAGAAGCAGAAAAATATATTTGGTTTGAACTTGCATATGCAGGTAATATTTTATAAAAATGAGTCTACTGGATGACATTTAGGTCAAACAACTCGTTTGTTACGTAAACATTAGGTTTCACTGCGAAAAAGGTGCCAAAAAATATGAATCAGATCAAAAACAAAGGGCGGTTTAAGGTTGTCTTTCCTTAAATTATTTCATACTTTCTTAATAAAAGATGGAAAAAGTTGCTTTGAGCTTGAATAATAACTCCATCTAATTTTAAAAGCATACAAGACAAATTTCAATTAAAAGAAACAGAGTTGCTATAATTTTCTTCATAAATGTAACCGGTCATCCTAACTCTTCCAAGAGCCTCGGTTATATTCGCTTTTCACTGGAGATCAAAGCAATGCGGTTTGCTTCATTTCATAGATCCGCTGAAAGTGGTTAATTCATCCGTGTGCCGAGATTGCCTCCGACACCCACAATCACAGCCAATGCAGCCAAAGCTAAATAAACTCACTGACACACCACAAGCAAAACCACAAACTGCTTGTGGTTAACTAATAATAAAGCAGTTTCACATGTGGTGTCCTACTGTGCGTAATTATGAGATCTGACTAAACCGCAATTTTAAGTGTTTAAGCAGCCAAAATATGATTAACAGTCACAGCTGCTAAAACGTGTACTTGAGTGCGACATTGATATTTACAGTCTGAAAAAATAATAATAATGTATATGATCCAAAGATACCATAAGCTATAACAACAAATCATCAAGCATTTAAAATCAAGCTTCATTATTACAATATATGCGGTCTCTCTCATACTGTATCTATCAGGGCTGTGCAATTAATCTGAAAAATATTCAACATGATGACAGCTAATACAGCAATGCATTTACATGCATGTTGAATCATGCATCTGTGACGTGTTTTTTTGCACCAGTTGAACTTCGTAACAACGTTGCACAAATGGATACAATGACCAATAGCCTTATCAAAGTATTCCAGAATTTATGATGCTAAAAGAGTCGGTGTTAAGTTGACTGTTTATCCAACAAACAGGAAAAAGTAGTGTCTTTGCTAAATAGTATAAATGATTATTGATATGTTTATTCAAATTAAGAATTAAGAGTAAAGCAGAATCTGGACAAAATGAGACGTACAATAAAACTTGAGGTCAAAAGTAAAAGATTTAAAATCATAAAATGCGCTATGTATGCTATTGTGTGTTAAAGTATATTTAAATTTTTAAAAAATGGAATAAGTTAAAAAAAAAACCTGGACCTTCCTTGAACTTATGTTGACAATTTATTCACAGCAATAATTCAATAATTCAAAAACAGTTCTCAGATTGTTTTGCACAAATTAATTTCAATGCCAAATGTATTACCTAAAATTAATAATTGTGTGTGTCTTTTATTATTTTTTGTTTTTTTTAGTCATTCAGCCCTATCCTGCTGAAAAAAAACTGCTAAAATTAAATAAATAAATAAATAAATATTTTTGTTCTTTATATATAGAAAATTTTGAACATTATTTTATTATGAATTTTTACTTTAATAAAGTATTATTAATAAAATGATATTACATTTTGGATATCATAATTTCAGTCCAGCTTTTCTACACTTTTGCCACTCCAATATGCAAAATACCTAAAATTAATAATTGTGTGTAATATTTTTCTGAATTAAAATGTATTGTTTAAAATAAATAAATACATACATACACACAATTTTGACCTTTGTATAGAGAAAGTTTTGAACATTATTTTTATGAATTTTTATTTTGAATGATTTTAATAAAGTATTATTACTATTGTAACTATTACTATTGTATTATAACTATTGTATGATATCCATTACATGGATATCATAATTTCAGTCCAAGTTTTCTCAACTTTTGCCACTCCAATATGCAAAATACCTAAACTTAACAATTTTTATTTTATTTTATTTTATTTAGTTTTGTTTTGTTTTGTTTTGTTTTATGATAGTCATGCAACCCTACACTGCTGGAAAAAACTTTAGGAAATTTTTTGGGGAAAAAAAAATGTATATAGAACATTTTGATTTTATATACAACATTTTAGAATATTACATTCTGGATATCATAATTCCATCTTTTCTGTTTTTGCCACTTCAATATGCAAAATAGGGGAGAGCAGGGATGAAAGTAACACGGAACTAAAGTAACAATCTGATTTTCTCAGAGCCCAGACTAAATTTGCTTTCCAAGCTATGACAGCACATTCAGCACTGTTTCCTGTTTCCTTCGTCATTGTTTCCTGCGGTTCGGTGCGGAAAGCAGTTTTCGAATACAAGAAGTAAATTATGAAAACTGTAATTTTTTTTTTTTTTCAAATTAGTTGTTTTGTTTCTTGTTTCATGTGTCACAGTAATGATCAATCTACATGTTATTTAGTATTGTAATACATCCTGAAGTTTGGCTTTTCAGAGTTTTTAGCATAGAAGTAAATTAGATTTAAATGTCAGGAGTTCCTGTCGGGACAAAAGGTCGGTTCGGTGCGGAAAACAAGAGTAACACAATAAAAATCTAACTTGTGTTACTCTGACCCACCTGTGTGTTACTTTCGTCCCAACCAACGGGGTCAAAAGTAACAATGTGCAACTTATGTTCAAACTGAAATTATACTGAAGTCTTTCTACATTTTTACAAAATACCACCTGGTATTAACAGACAGCAAAAATATATCTCTGTCAACAATTTTATCTTTTTAAATTAAGTTTTTCTGAAAAATGGTACTTTCCTCCTCGCTCTCTTATACCTAATATTATTATTCATTTTTTTATTTGGATTTATCATAATCATGCAGCTCTACCCTGCTGAAAAAAAAAAACCCTGATAAAAGTAAAATATATTGTAAAAATAAATAAATAAATAAATAGATAGCTATACACATATACAAGTTTGAACATTATTTTATTATAAATTGTTCATTTTAATAAAGTATTGTTACTATTACAATATTTCATTTTGGATAACATAATTTCAGTCCAACTTTTCTTAACTTCCGCCACTCCATTATACAACTGTAATCTTTATCTCTAGCTGTTTGGTATATTGTCCATTAGCATTTTATTGGTTTGATTTTATGGTGGATTTTAATTTATGAGTCAACAAAGGTGTGGTTAACAATACTTAAATATCATTCCTTCTATAATGTGAATCTTAATCACATCTCCAAACATGAGTTCTGTAGGGTTTTTAAGCAAAAACGTTGCTAAACAAGGACTACAACTTCAAATCGGACGCGAATTTGTGTGCTCCTTCAATCAGAAATCTTTGTATCGCTTCTACAGCAACTAACATAAACGCTTTCAAATACATGAGACTGTGTCTCATTTTTGCCATAGAACCAAATGTCTCTGACATCATTTATTTTAGTCATGAATCAAATCGCTCCATTCTTAAGCGGCCTACAAACTGACGTCACGACCGCACAGGTCTATTGACTCTACTGGTGTGTTTGTTGCAAAAGTCTTGCGAAAGCAAAGTGGATCTGAAGAGAGCCGAAGAGAACAGTCCCGCTGAACACTTTGTTTCTCATCGCCCATTCACACAAGGGTTACATAACAGGGCTGAGGCGTTCTTTCTTTCGCCTTTCCCTTCCAGATGCACTTTAGTCCTGCTGTAAAGGGTGGGGGTGAATATGGGTCAGCAGGTTAGGAGTGTCTCAAAGTCAATCTCCTTTTTTAAAAAAAAAGCATAGACTTGCCTAAAAACTCCCATCCGGACAGTGCCTCCCATACCTGCCTTTTCTGACTGCTATTACATAACTGCACAGTGCTGGGAAAGTACCAAGCAACAAAAGTGAAACAACGGCTAGAGAAAGGACTCGAGATTTATTAGAGATTCGCAAAATTTGTTTTCGCTATTCAACGTCATTTCGTTTCGTACTCAACATGAATAATTTAGATTTCAAGAACTTGTTACGCGCGCGCTGACTTCACAGTCCAGCGGTAATGTTTTTGTTTACAAAGTGGACCGGAGTTTTTAAATACATTTTGTTTAATAAACCAATATCAAAACAAGACGACATTGTGAACAGTATTACACACATTCGCCACCGTGCAGTCACACAAAACACACTCCGAACCGCAGACTTCGACATTACAGATATCGAATGATTTTCCCTGCTCTGTTTATGGCAAAACTTGTTACATAACCAGCTTACATTCCACATTCACCATATCAGCCTCTAAATATACCCTTCAGCGCGACGCACAACAACCTGAGCAGACATTCAACGCTACTTTATACAGTATCGTGTCACTTGTTCACTTTTTGTCTGTATAATCGCAGAAACATTTTGCACTGAACTTGGATGAGTTGAATGGAGCCAAAGAAGGGGGAGTGGCTAAAAAGCTACTGTCTGTACTGTACAACATTCATATTTAGACATATCTTAATTAAAATCAGACATTAAAGCATTGTGAAAAGTCCGAATGCCTTTGAATGTATTTATTAAGTATTTAAATGCGCCCAACTACAGCGCATTGATCAAAGGCATGCTAACAACTAATGAATGAAATATAAAATAGGCTACACTTTTAAAAAAACAAACAAATCAGCATATATCAAAACAAAAACAGAATTTTATAATTGCATTAGTCTCATTTAAAAAAAAAATACAGTGTACATAAGTTGGGCTTACGTAGGTATACACATTATAACATTCTCATCTCCGCCTATGCGTATATATATATATTACTTATAACACTATTTTTGATTTAGAAATTAACTTGCAGGTAGTAAAATTTAGATTTTTTTAGGATAAACGCATATGTTTATTTTTTAGTCTTCAGTGTCAGTGCTGACATACATCCAACAACAATGGCAGGATCGTTCGCTTATACGAGCACATCAACTCTAAAAGCATCTTAATTCCTATATATTTCCTAAACGCCGTCTGTTCTTATTCGCCATGCGCTTTTCCAGTGAGCCAAACGCGCTGGAATGATTTTTACGCGCCGAGCGCGCCATTTAAGTTGAAATGAATTCACTTTGAAGTTTTGCTCATCAATACTACGGAGAATCAATCTCGTATCGATTCCAAAGAATCACTGTCTCTCACCTCTGTTGGTGCTGGAGCAGCTCTGCCGGCGCACCGGGGCTTGGTGCTCAGCTTTGCGGAGGGTCTCCAGGTTTACCGGGGTTTCCCTGACCGGGGTAACCGGCTCTGAGACGCCGTTGCCCGGGTCGCTCGCTGGATCTGGAGGGGACTCCATGTTGTGCTTTCTTTTGGAGCTATTGCTGCTGGTGTATCACGATGCGCCGCGATGCGATTCAGAGCTCAGAGGTTTGCTGTAGCTATGTATTTTTCTAGCAGAAGTAAGAAATGTTGAACAGGCGAGTGTAGACAGAGGTGGGTGTGTAGGTTTGATTGTCCACTGGCAGCGCTAGAGAGAAGCTCCAGTGCAGCCGCTCAACAGGGACACACTGTCAATAGCCGATGAATGGATGTGTGTGAGACCTATTAACACTGGCACTTTCATGTCTTTGCCCGTCTTCTAATGACACAGGCGCACATTTTCGCTTTAAAACACATAATGCGTCATCCACAAGACACAAACTGCACAAATTAAACAATCCTGACAGGATTCTATGCTATATCTTTTTAGTATCCCTGCACCTACATCTTTGGTTTATGAGCCGTGGCAAAAAAAGTATATATGAGAGCTGAAGTTTTACCTAGTCAAATACTTCTTACAGAAATATTAATGCATAAAAAAATCGAAATAAAACAAAATAAATTATATATGTGTGCAGCATTTTTTTTTACTTATGTTTGGTTGCTCTATAAATTAGAATTTTAATGATGCATTTATATTTTTTATTTATTTGTAAATACATACCAATTTTAAGTCATTCTTCACATTTTTGAGTAGCTGATCCATTGATATTCTTATTTAAAATATTATTTTTATAATTTTTTTTTACTTTGTATTTTTTTGTTACAAGCCATACATTTTAATACCCAGTTTTTGTCTGTCAGCTGTTTATGGTGAATTCATGCAAAAAAGGAGTGAAAACTGGAATATTAACATATGCATAAATATACTGAACAATTGCTGGACACACTAGTGTTATATAACTAATGTAAGATTTATGCATTACATATCAAAGCTTGGCCATGTAAATGGCTATATTATCATCATACAACTTTTTAACCTCAAAATGGTTGTGGATCCTGTGAGATACAAACATAAATGTGACCCTGGACCACAAAACCAGTCATAAGTAGCTCGGGTATATTTGTAGCAATAGCTAATAATATACTGTATGGGTCAAAATTATTGATTTTTCTTTTATGCCCAAAAACCATTAGGATATTAAGTAAACATCATGTTCCATGACGATATTTTGTACATTTCCTACTGTACATATATCAAAACTTAATTTTTGAATAGTAATATGCATTGCTAAGAACTCCATTTAGACAACTTTAAAGGCGATTTTCTCAGTATTTTGATTTTTTGCACCCTCAGATTTCAGATTTTCAAATATTGTGCTATCCTAACAAACCATACCTCAATGGAAAGCTTATTTATTCAGCTTTCAGATGATTTATAAATCTCAATTTAAAAAAAATGTATCCTTATGACTGGTTTTGTGAAAGAAAGAAAGAAAGAAAGAAAGAAAGAAAGAAAGAGCACCTCCAGCAACTACTAAAGTCAGGTTAATTTGTATAAGAAATCCATTCAAGGTATTTCTGCTTGTTAAAGGGTTTAAAAAATTCAAGATACAGTGTTTATTTAATGCACATTCTTAACAAAATTTCCCAAATATAACTCATAATCTGTTGATATGAAAATACTGCACATGATACTTCTATACTCTTTCTTATACTCTATTTAACCGATTACTGTGTAAAAAATATCTTGCACCTAGCCCCAAATGTAGCTTATGTACTGTCTGACAAAATAAGTGAAGTGTTGCTCTGGTTAGGTTTGTTTAATCAGTGTAAGAGCGCAGTAGATTAAGTTGGTCTGAGCTCTGACTTCAGCTGTTGATCAAAGCCTCAACACCCGTCGCCTTCAGCGAAAGCAAAGTTTTATAGCAGCATGTTAAGGGTGTGTTTTGATACCAAACATTGGCAGACTTGAGGGCCCCTTATTAATGAAATATTTCGTTTGGTGTCAGAGCAGTCGCGGGTTCTCCCGGCGGCATTATAAACAACATGCCTGCCGCATGTGATCAGCGCGGAAGAGACACGCCCCCTCAGAGCAAAGCACGTGGACTTTGGCATGGTCTTGCAACTTGGATTACCAATGCTAAACGAGTCAGGTTCACCGCCTGCACGATTACGTCAAAGTGCTTACGTTTAGTTGAAAGGTCAAAACGGAACTAAAGGCTGCAACAGTTTGCACGCAGAAAACTGTCAAGCTGTCAAAACACATGAGAAATAAGGGTTACAATCCTGTCAGCATTTACTCACCTTCATGTTGCTTCAAACCCTTTTCACCCGTTAGTCCGATGAAAGTGACTGCGAACGAACCGTCATAAAAAACCAAAACATTTTAAAAAAAAATCAAAAATGTAATCTATACGAATGGTTAACAATATTCAAAGACTTTAGAAACCGAATAACTTGATATTTAAGTCGCTGTTTACTCATAAACTAATGTAATATTCTGCCACAGCGCGTAATTTTGTTCACGTCAGCCTTTTCAAATTTGGCGCGGAGGTGATTCGCGTAGCTCGGACGCAATTGGTTCTCGCTGGTCTCGTGATCGATCACGACGTGCCTAAAGCTTGCGGTCCAAAACACTTGTTTAGTGCATAGCGGAAATTAATTAACGTGGTAGAATAAGCCAAATCTGGTGGCCAATAATTAATTCAATAGATACAGCAATGTAAAAATGTCTTTAAAACTCAAAATACACAAATGTAATGCATTTGAAATGATATATCACATAACTAGTTAGAGTGGGCGCAGCCATTTGTAAACTTTATGGGTGTGGCTTCTGGTCTCATCCAGTTATTTTTAGCTGTACAAAACAATCGTTTTGCTGCTTGCTATTGCAAATTGCGGTGTCTTACCATATTACTTTAATGTATTATCTTAATTATGAACACACTGGTTTGCAAACAGTTTTACCATTTACTGGATGTTGATATTCTTCTGGATATTTCCCTATAGCAGCTAATGAACTGGAAGTCTCGCCTATAGGCTTACATCCTTGTTGAAGAATAATGGGGATAGTTTAGTACATAAGATGAAATATTCCTCTTTGTGATTTCACTTGGTTATTAAGCGATTAAGTTTACTAAACAGGGCAAATTAGCACGAAAGCGCAATTCCAAAACAGTGCTGATGGGAAGGGAAATTTCTGCGGAGACTCAACATCTCATTTACATATCGACCAACACAGTATACCAAACGCAGCGCAAATTAGTGTAGTCGCAAATACAGAAGTAAAGAAGCCACAGTACATTGAAAAGGCCAAAAAATTAAGTTTTGCTAGACATGTTGATACACCTGGTATTGCATGACTCCTAGCTGAGGGTTCCAAGTCATCTTTTATGTCCTGAAGCAAATTAAAAATAACATAGCTTCTTAAATTATATGTTCGAATCATGTGTTTTTCTCTCATTTCAAATAAATAATGCATGTGGAAAAATCATCTCCCTTCTACCACGCGCTCTATTTTTTCTGTGGTGCCTCCTCCTAGCAATAATTGCAGCCATTTCAAGCACAAAATAGTTTGACATGCTTTTTTGGGCGTTAATAATGGCACAAAGCAAGTAATCTGACAAGCACAAGCATTAGTAAAAAGCGTTGCTTGATTCATTTGAATACTCTCCACCAATAAATTTTGCGTCTGAAAGGGAAACTCCTACAAATGCATATTCATTAAGGTCGGACGCAAAAATAACTGTGTCCACGCCTTTTCAGCGCTAATTCTTCACTTCACGTCTTTAGTAAAACCTGACAGTACAATTTTAATGCCAAAAAAACGATTTGCGCTAACGCAAGCTGTTAGTAAAACTGGCCTAAAATTAGTGTGTAAATGTCAACAGACTTTGACCCCATATAGTTGGCCTATTTGGACACTCAAGCCAAGTATGAAGGTCTTTGCATTAGGCCTATATAACAAAATATAAAACTAAATGCCATTAAGCACACTTTTCAGTCAAGTTATTTTAGTAAAACACATCTGTTAGGTTTCAAATTATAGTAGAAGAAGTATTTGGAAACCGTCTTGTGAAAGGTTAGTGGAACATGTTAATTTGATGAACTACACCTGTGTGAACTTGGAACTAACTTCATATATCCACTAAAAATGGCCAGTTGGTTAGAAGTCATTGCTAAAATGACGGGGAAAAATGAAGTTAGTTCCGAGGAAAGCTCTAGGATTAAAGTGTCATATTGATATATCTCCAGAACAAGAACTTTTTTTGATGCCATGTTGCCACATGGACTTTGGTGAAAAACACTTTCATTCTAGATAAACATCTGATGGTCTGACAGAGGATCCTTTGCAGTGAATGGGTGCCATCAGAACGAAAGTCCAAACAGCTGATAAAAAACATCACAATAATCCACAACTAATCCACACGACTCTGTTAACATCTTGTGATGCGAAAAGTTGTGTTTGTAAGAAACTTGCGTTTGTAACTTGGTCAGCGAGTAATGTAATGATAAATTTCTCCAAATCTAATCAGGAAACAGACTCATCTACATGTTGGATGGCCTGAGGGTGAGTACATTTTCAGCACAGTTTCATTTTTGGGTGAACTATTTCTTTAAGCTCCTTTGGTAAACCTAGCGTGATGTTAAAGTTACATTTTGTACATCTACAAATTGTCTTGACAGGTTAAAATAACCCGACACCAATCTTCTGCTTATCAGCCTGTAATTACTGTGATTTCAGACCCATCGTAACCATCTGAAAATGCTGCACTATGAATCTTTTTTTCAGATTTGATCAGCTGTTTCTGGCATGCCTCTCACAAGGTTTGGAGACGGTGTGTTTACACTGACGATGGCCTCCAGCCATGTTATAATCCAGCTTCAAACTGTATGGCAAGACATCAAGAGCGCCCGAACATTTGACTGTTTTCAGCCACCTCGTTTTCACAATAAGGAATCGACTTTGACATGCTACAGTAACATTTCTCTTTAAAATTGTTCATCTCAGGAAGAAAACAATTGCTTGTTGTGCTTTTCTGTACATAATGGCAACGGTTGTTATTTCACTTAGGGAATGGATTCAGAGAGAATAAATAACAGGGAAGAAATCTTACTTGGAAAAAAAGACAGCAAAAAGACAGTATAAATCAAGCACATCTGCTAAAGAATGTAGAATTGCACAGCATAATTATAAACAATTACTTATAACTTTTAAACAGTTACTTATAAACTTATAAACAATTCAACTGTAATCATATGATATCTGTCAAGCTACTTTTTATGAACTGCTTCGCTAAAACAACCCCTTTTTTCTAATAATATAATATAATATAATATAATATAACATAATATGCAACTACATTTTTTATGGAAAAAAATATCAAAATGATTTAACATGTATTTAAAATTCTATATGATTTTATATTACTTTACATATTGCATATATTAATATTACATTAGAAACTGAAAATAAATGATATGTAATCAAAAATAAAATAAAAAAAGAATATATAATTGTTTAAATAATACTTCCATAATTATATTAAAAATAAACTACATATAATTTCAAATTAATGTATAGCATAAGGTCAATAGGCCACAATGTTTTAAAATAAATTAAATTGATATAACATATATATATATATATATATATATATATATCTATAATACTATGTATTGTTACATATCACATATATTATAAATTATGAACTATGTATTATGTAATTTAAAATAATATATAATTGTAAATAAAATTGTATATAACATTTTATAAAATATTATTATAGTACTATGTATTGTTATATATCACATATACTATAAATTATGAACTATGTACCATGCAATTTTAAATAATATATAATTGTACATAAAATTGTATATAACATTTTATAAAATTTATATATATATATATATATAATTATTATTATTATAATTATAGTATAGTATAGTATAGTATAAGGTCAATAGGCCACAATGTTTTAAAATAAATTTAATTAATGTAATATTTATATTTAAAATATTACATAAAATGTTTTAACACAACAAGTTTAAATTTAAGATTAATTTAAAACAACATATAATATATATATAACACTTCATGGAATATTATTATTTTAAATTATATTTTATTATTATGTTTCTTATATATCACACATTGTGGCCTATTGACCTTTGCCACTTTAATTTGAAATCCTATATAGTTTTTTTCTTCTCATGACCGTTATTGATCTGCCGCTGACACATGATGATAAAGTGACTGTTATTTATTTATTTATTGTCAGTTATGGCTGATCTGTATGGCCAGTCATTTGTCATTTGAAAGTGAAAATATTCATTTTAATCAACCAATCATTCTGAATTAGATCAGCGTGAAGCTTCTGTTGTGCATCTGTCATCAGAATCGCATTATCCTTTTTTCTGCTATTATTATTTCCCATTACTAGACTACTATTTGTCTAATCTTTGTGTGTTTTTCCCCCCAAAATTATCTCTACATACTCTGCTTGGCCTGTTGACTTCAGGTCCCTTGATTTAAAAGCGTTTTATAATGTCTGGATGCTCCTCGCTATGATTGCTTACATGTTTTCTCATTTACTCTTTATAACAAGCCTGTCAGGCAAATAATGCCTCTCATTTCTTCTCATTTTAGAGATGATAGTCAGCTCAGCGGTGACGAAAGATAAATCGCAGAGGTGTTTCTGTGTGGAATTGCACTTCTATGGTATTAAAAGATGAAAATATGGTGGTCCAATTTCAAATAAGTCAATCTCGTGATGGTTTTTAAAAATAATTCTTGCTGGAAAGTCAACATGAAATAGTGTTTGCCACCTATTCATTTACATAATGTGATATCTTTTGAAAAACAGGATATTAAATGGGAAAAAATTTAAGTATTTTATTTGTACTGATTCTGTGCTTATTATACTGAATTTATGACGGATACTTATTTATCCATTGTGATATTTATTGTTTTTACAACCACTTTCTCTAGTCTTGCTGCTGTCACGTTTCATAATACAGTAGCAGGATCTAATAACATGTACTAATAAAGTTGCAAGGCTGTTGAACAAATCAAAACCCGTTTGCACAACCATCATCGCCTTTAAGGGTGTGTAATTTGGTAGCTCTCCAAACCACATCTCCTGTACCCAGATAATTGGCCCCATTACAGCATTGGCCCAGTCATACGGTTTCTACCTCTCGTGGTCTTTACAGAATTAGAAGCAGTGAAAAGCAAGGTGTTATGGAACATTGACAAAACAACATATTACATTTACACTGACTAAAACCACAAACGGTGTCTGTCAGAATGGCCATTACAGATCCATTTTCCTCTTACTTCATATTTTTCCCCCCTCCATTTGAGGAGATAATCTGCACCTTTGGCTTTTATCTTCAACAGACCATTTTCATTATCTTACAACAATGCGTATTGATTTTGGAGTAATTATGGCTCCCTCACGAATCTGAATTTGAAAATGTAATTTTGAATGAATTCACACACTGTTGCGTTGGTGGAAGCGTATGAACTTGTTCTCTCTCATCTCGTAGTGACACTCCCTTTCTCTGAAGGTATTAAACATCCTCATTAACTGGCTTCTAGTTAATGAGGGGCATACGAATTAAGCACCATAATGTCTAGACGGTTCGCAGTGATGTGTAAAGAAATGACGATGTGGGTCTGGTTGTGTGTACTTCATATAAGACAGGTTTTATCAGTTTTCTGACATTGTTTGTTTAGTATTGCTCGACGGGTGCGGTTGTACTTTTTCAATGAGTAGATAATGCTGAAATACAGGTCAAATATTCTTATGCTTTCAAAATCATCATACCTACGCCATATACATAGTACACCTAAATAAATATTTATACAAAACTAGTTATGCAAGTTTACCTTTAACACAGAATGCAATATGACTTCAAATTTAAAATTAGCATGAAATAGTGATTCGCAGCTTATTTTACTTCCACAGTGTCATGTAGCCTATCTGTGAGTGAAACCGAATATTCAATGCAATAAATTGAGAATTAAGAACATAGAGAATTGATTAGGTAATGAAAAGTGGGTGTTACCTACCATAACTGTTACATGTTCCTTGTGTCTTGTCTGGACTTTTATTTTAAAGTATTTCCTGTGCTAGCCTTCTCACCCTGCACATTACAGAATGACTGACCAAAACTTGCATCTAGCAGTAGCAGTAGACCTGGTGAGTGCACTCTACTACATTTTTCAAGATGGCACCATCCTGGGCCACTAAACCTGTCTCAAGGACTGTCTCAAGTCCAGTTTGGCGTATTCACCGTTGATGTTAGTGCAGCAGCTGGCATCTCAAGCTCTGCCTCTTTTGCACTCTCAAGCCCTTTGTCCTTAATGCTCTCCTGTTGTCTTCAGCTCTCTTAAGCCCAGCATCCTCAGTGCTCTTAAGCCCAGCATCCTTAGCGCTCTCAAGCCCGGGGTCCTCAGTGCTCTTAAGACCAGCATCCTCAGCACTCTCAAGCTCTCAGTGCTCTTAAGCCCAGCATCCAGCTCTCAAGCCTGGGTCCTCAGTGCTCTTAAGACCAGCATCCTCAGAGCTCTCAAGCCTGGCGCCCTCAGCACTCTTAAGCCCCCAGCAGCATCTCAGCCCAGCTCCTCTCAAGCATCCTCAGTGCTCTTAAGACCAGCATCCTCAGAGCTCTCAAGCCTGTTGTCCTCAGCTCTTAAGCCCAGTATCCTCAGTCTTTCAATCCCTGCATCCTTAGCGCCTCTCAAGCCTGGGGTCCCTCAGCACTCTCAAGCCCAGTGTCCTAAGTGCTCTCAAGCCCAGTGTCCTCAGTGTTCCCAGTGTTCTCAAGCCCGGCATCTTTTAGCTATCAAGCCTGTTGTCCTTAGCTCTTAAGCCCAGCATCCTCTTCTCTCAAGCCTGGGGTCCCCAGTGCTCTTAAGACCAGCATCCTCAGCCTCAAGTCCGGGTCCTCAGTGCCTTAAGCCCAGCATCCTAGCCTCAAGTCTGGGGTCCCTAGTGCTCTTAAGACCAGCATCCTCAGCTCTCAAGCCCGGGGTCCTCAGTGCTCTTAAGCCCAGCCTTAGCTCTCAAGCCCAGGGTCCTCAGTGCTCTTAAGACCAGCATCCTCAGAGCTCTCAAGCCTGGCCCTCAGCTTTAAGCCCAGCATCCTCAGCCTCAAGCCCTGCATCCTCAGTGCTCTTAAGACCAGCATCCTCAGCCTCAAGCCCGGGGTCCTCAGTGCTCTTAAGCCCAGCTTCCTTAGCTCTCAAGCCCAGGGTCCTCAGTGCTCTTAAGACCAGCATCCTCAGAGCTCTCAAGCCTGGCGTCCTCAGCACTCTTAAGCCCAGCATCCTCAAGCTCTCAAGCCCTGCATCCTCAGTGCTCTTAAGACCAGCATCCTTAGAGCTCTCAAGCCTGTTGTCCTCAGCCTTTTAAGCCCAGTATCTTCAGTCTTCTCAATCCCTGCATCCTTAGCTCTCAAGCCTGGGTCCTAAGTGCTCTGAAGCCCAGTGTCCTCAGTGTTCCCAGTGTTCTCAAGCCCAGCATCTTTAGCTATCAAGCCTGTTGTCCCTTAAGCCCAGCATCCTCTTCGGCTCTCAAGCCTGGGGTCCCAGCACTCTCAAGCCCAGTGTCCCGGTGTTCCCAGTGTTCTCAAGCCCGCATTTTTAGCTTATCAAGCCTGTTGTCCTAGCTCTTAAGCCCAGCATCCCTCTGCCTCAAGCCTGGGTCCTCAGCACTCTCCAAGCCCAGTGTACTAAGAGCTCTCAAGCCTGGGTCCTCAGCTTTCTTAAGCCCGTTCTCAAGCCCGGCATCCTCAAGCTCTTAAGCCCAGCATCCTCAGCTCTCAAGACTGTTGTCCCTCATTGCTCTTAAGCCCAGCATCCTAGCGCTCTCAATCCCGCATCCCCACTCTTAAGTTAACACTCTCAAGCCCAGTGTCCTCAGCGCCGTGTCCTGAGCTCTCAAGCCCAACCTCAAAGCCTCTCAAACCCGGCCCTCAGCCCTAAGCCAAGCATCCCAGTTCTCAAGCTCCAGCGTCCCTCAGCTCCCAAGTCCAGTGTCCTCAGCACTCTCAAGTCTGGGTCCTCAAGCTCTTAAGCCCAGCATTCTAAGCACTCTCAAGCCTGTTGTCCCAGTTAAGCCCAAGCATTCTCCAGCACTCTCTGTTTCTCTAGCTTTCAGCCCAGCATCCTCAGCACTCTCAATCTCCATCCTTAACACTCTCAAGCCCAGTGTCCCTTGCACTCAACCCTGTGTCCTGAGTGCAAGTCTGGCCCTCAGCCCAAACCCGGTGTCCTGCCCAGCATTTGTTTGTTTATTGGTTCCCATTGATTAGTCTCCTTGGATGTGTCTCATTATCTTGTTAAGCTTCATAGCTCCCTGTGTATATATAGCCCTTGGGTTTCACTTGTTGTTTGTCAGTTATTATTTCCTGTAATGCTTATCTTTGTGGTTTCCTTGTTCTTGTTTTTGTTTAATTTCATTTGTTAAATACCCTGCACCTAGATCCATGTCTCTAACTGCCTTCTCTGCCTGCACATTACAATAACAGAGCCATTGGAGAGGTTTTGAAAAAAGCGTTGTTAAAAAATTCATTAGTTCATTAATTAGCATTTGTTGTTTTTTAGCTACTACCCAACTACTCAGTGTTGAAAGGAATAGTTAAAAGGAATAGTTCTCCCAAAAATGATAATTTGCTGAAAATGTACTCACCCTCACTGGAGAATTTAAGAAATTACTTAAATTGAAAAAAAAAAAAAAAACTACAAAATTACTACAAAATTTTAAAAAATTTTAAAAAATTACTTGCTAAATATTTTTAATGAAAATATATAGAGGGAAATGACCAAAACACAACTAAATTACTAAAACTTAAACAACAATTAAAATTAAAACTGACTAAAATTACACTGAGGCCAACAAAGTCACATCTATTTTTTGAGCATTGGAAGCTTTTATTAATTGCCAAGGTATAAAAACATAACTACTGACTAAATCTAAATAAAAATTATAATGAAAGCAATGTATCAGTTATAGCAAAATCATATAGGAAAGCATAATTCAGCAAAATAAATTAAAAGAGTAGCTCAGGTTTATAGTTTTAAGACCTTCGGAGTTCGCTGAGGATAAAGTATCTTGAATGTGTTGCTAAATTTCTTTTTCAAAAACAATAAATAAGGGATTTGTATTAATTTGCTACAATGAATGTGAAATTTGGCGAGGAGCAATAAAAGATTAATAATAAAGTACTCATCATTTACTCGTTGTTTTTCTTTGGAGTAATGTGCACTGATGAATTGTGCACACTAAGACCAAGAAAGTGTTTTAAGACATGGCCAGTTTATGTTTTAAATTAAGCAATTTGGTTTTGAAAGACTCAACAGTCGAAAATCATTTACGGAAGAACCTCAATTAATTTAAGAACTGTTTATTGTGCCATTCTGTATGTAAAATCTTTCAACCTTCCTTTGGAAGCAGAGTTTATACAAGTTTCCAAACATTTGGTTCCATCCTCAGCCCATAAACAAAATAATGAGAAAATATGACTTTGAATTCCTCTCAATCATCCCTCTTTTCTGGAGGTTTACACAAATCCAAACAGTCCAGGGAGGGATTCATTAAAAAGAAGAACTAGTGACTTTCTTTTACAATATTGCACATTTTTTCGCAACAAACACAATTCAGTGTAATTTCCCAAAGTGCCCAGCTTTTTCCTGCTGCTTTATGTTTCCACATGCTGTTAGCAGTAAGTGGAATGACCACAAGAATCTCAACAGCTTAAACTTCTCAATATTTTCCTATAAACTGAAGCGGGAGGCCGGTTACAGAAGAGGTTGTGAAGATCTTAAGATGCCTGTGGTCTGCTTGGCCTTTGAAAAGTAAATTAAAAGTGAATTGACTGCAAAACGATGACAAAGCATTTTAAAATGACCATAAAGTTGTCTAAATATGACGGGTTGGCTTGTAAGTAAACTAATGTGGAAACAAAGTGCGTGTGCCTGAGTGATTTGAACATGAGATCACAATGAACAGAGGCTAGAGTGGGGAAAACTACAAATATTACGTCATTGAAAAAACAACAGCTATTGTTTAACCAAAGGCAGACTCTGGGTTGCTGTTAGCATAATACTAGTACAGTACACACAAATTTGGGTAAACATATTCCCCCCTTTTTTTAATAAATAGAACTAATTTGATTACCTCTAATGTTGAATATTTAAAGAAAGAAAATTAAGTAACATCATGTAAGCAACTGTGCTGTTTTATTCTGAATATCAACACATGGGTGCACGTAAACCAGCAGGTTTTATGTGTTTTGGATGAATAAGTTGAATGAATGATTCAGTTTGTAGGTACTAATTAGAAAAAGTAATTACTTTTACAGCCGTTACAAATGTATATTCAATATCGTATGAATGTGTGTATGAGTGTAATCTGACCTACCACTGTCAGTTCCATTGCTTCACTGCCATTCCCAACTCCTTTCCCAAAGCCTCATGGGATAGTAAAGCATCCATTGGATGCGTACTTCTGAATCTCATTTTATCTCCAGTATTTTTGCCTATTGTTTTATAAATACTGTGAATTCGAACATGCTACACTTTTCACACATTATTTTCTTCCTGTAATATATTAGAATCATGCGTATTTGAATTTAACCACATTCGCTTGTTTTGTTTCTGCATGAATTACTAATTTAAACAAATCGCTTGTTTGGCTCCAGAATGAATCTGTTTTTGAATGAATCAGCTGAGTGAATGATTCAGTGGTTCATTCATAAACAGTCACAAATTTAGTTCCTGAATGAATCAGTGTTTTGAACAAATCACAACAGTCACGCAGGGTTGCCAGGTCTGTGAATCAAAACCTGTCCAACTGCTATTCAAAACTAACCCAAAACTAGCCCAAATACATATTTTCCCCTCCAACGAAATACCGAAAAGGATGGGGCCGGTTTGGATTACTTTAACCAACAGCAACAGTGTAAAAGTAGCCCAAGCCTATCGTAAAATAGCAGAAATAGTAATACTAATCACATGTTTCATTCCTGAATTAATCAGTGTTTTGAACAAATTGCTTGAGTGAATTAATTATTATTAATAATTAATTAATTCACTCTTATAGAGAACAGTTTGTTTGACTCCTGAATGAAACTGTTTTCGAATTAATCAGTTGAGGGAATGATTCAATGGCTCATTCATAAAATTCACAAATTTAGTTTCTAAATGAATGAGTGTTTTGAACGAATCACAACAGTCACAAGCAGGGTTGCCAGGTCTGTGAATCAAAATGCTACTCAAAACTAACCCAAAACTAGCCAGATGGTATTTTTTTCCCCACGTTTTTTCCTCTCCGTCGAAATGCTGTTCTGGGGATGGGGTGGATGTGGGCGCAGTTTGGATCACTTTAACCCATAGTAACAGTGTAAACGTAGCCCAGTTCCATGGTAAAACTGCAGACTTGGCCACACTTGTCACAAGTTTCATTCCTGAATAAATCAGTGTTTTGAACTAATCACTTGAGTGAATTAATTAATGACTCATTTTTAACTAAAGCAGTTTGTTTGGCTCCTGAATGAATCTATTTTTGAATTAATCAGTTGAGTGAACGATTCAGTGAGTTATTCATAAACATTTACAAATTAGTTCCTGAATGAATCAGTTTTAAATGAATTACAACAGTCACAAGCAGGGTTTCTAGATCTGGAAATCAAAACCAGCCTACCTGCTATTCAAAACTAACCCAAAACTAGCCAGATCGCATTTTTCCCCCTACTTTTTCTCCATCAAAATACTGTTTCGGGGGGTGGAGGCGGTTTGGATCTCTCCAACCACAGCAACAGTGTAAAAGTAGCCCAATTTTATGGTAGAACTACAGATTTGCAACACTAGTCTCAAGTTTCATTCCTGAATGAATGAGTTTTGAACAAATCACTTGAGTGAATTAATTAATGACTCACTCTTAAAGAGAGCAGTTTGTTTGGCTTCTGAATGAATCTGTTTTTGAATGAATCTGTTGAGTTATTCATAAACAGTCACAAATTTAGTTCCTCAATGAATGAGTGTTTTGAACAAATCACAGCAGTCACAAGCAGGGTTGCCAGGTCTGGGAATCAAAATCAGCCCAACTGCTACTCAAATGCACCCAAAACTAGCCAGTTTGTATTTTTCTCTTCACGTTTTTCCTCTCCATCGAAATGCTGTTCTGGGGGTGGGGGGTGTGGGCACAGTTTGGATCACTTTATTTAACCCACAGCAACAGTGTAAACGTAGCCCAGTTCCATGGTAAAACTCAGACTTGGCAACACTTGTCACAAGTTTCATTCCTGAATGAATCAGTGTTTTGAACGAATTAATTAATGACTCACTCTTAAAGAGAGCAGTTTATTTGGCTGCTGAATGAATATGTTTTTAAATGAATCATTTGAGCGAATGATTTAGTGAGTTATTCATGAACATTCACAAATTTATTTCCTGAATGAATCAGTGTTTTGAACGAATCACAGCTATCACAACCAGGGTTGCCAGGTCTGTGAATCAAAGTCAACCCAACTGCTATTCAAAACGAATCCAAGACTAGCCTGATCGTGTTTTTTTCCACATTTTCCTTCCATCCCGGGGGTTGGCTGGAGGGCTTTAACCCACAGCATGAATCAGTGTTCAGAACAAATCACTTACGTGAATTAATTAATGACTCACTCTTAAAGAGAGCAGTTTGGCTCTGGAATTAATCTGTTTTTGAAATAATCAGTTGTTATGCCCAGTCTAGGGAAGAGACGCAACATGAAAGGACTAACCAGGGCAACAGACTTTCTTTACAAAAAATGTTTATTGGGAGGTTAGGTTCGGGAGCTAACAAGGCCAAAAAAACAAACAAAAATCCTGATTTTCAAACGTCTACATTACCTACTCAAAAATGAAAAGAAAAAAAATAAAATACAATCCCCTTCCCTAACTTCTAAAACATAGAACAAAAGAATGCTCAAAAAAGAAATGGCGTCAGACTCCCTACTGTCCCCCAATTTCAATAGTTACAGTATTTACAAGAATGTGTCAAACATCAAATTTAGAGGGCAATCCAAAAATCAGCGTCAAACGAGTCAAATAAGTCTAATACACCGGTAAATCATTGATAAGATACTTGCAGCTAGATAAGCAAACAAGCAAACAGAACTCTAGGCTCCCAATTCTCTCTCTACACAAAACACAATGCTCAGTTTACAAAATGGCAACCAACCGCTGAGGAAGTGATGTCGTGACTTTTAAATGTCTTTAGACCAATCAGAGGACGGTAGTAATCAGCTTTAGACCAATCAGAGGACTGTAGTAATCAGCTTGCAGGAGCCAATCCGGTAGCTTTTCTTTGGGAGAAAGCAGATACACAGACACACAACACAGCAGAATAACCACAGTTTTGTAACACCCCCACACACAAGAGTAAACATGGTTACAAGTTTACATATGACACCTGGATAAAGAATCTGCAATAACATTGTCAACACCTTTCTTGTATTTAATTTGCAACTTAAAGCTTTGGCAAATGAGTGCCCAGCGCATCAGTCTTTGATTCTTGTTACACATTCGTTGAAGAAAAACAAGTGGATTATGATCAGTGTATACATCAACAGGTTGAAAACTAGAGCCAACATACACTTCAAAATGTTGCAGAGCTAATAAAAGAGCTAGTGCTTCTTTTTCGATGGTACTATAGTTTAACTGATGACGATTGAATTTTTTTGAATAAAAACATACAGGATGGTCGATTCCATAGTCATCTTCTTGTAGGAGGACAGCCCCGGCACCGGTACCACTGGCATCCACTTCAAGTTTAAACGGTCTTGAGAAGTCTGGGGCAGCGAGGACAGGAGCATTACACAACAAAGTCTTTAGAGATTCAAAGGCAATCTCACATTTAGTGTCCCAGTTAAAAGAAACAGCTTTGCGAAGGATATCTGTAAGAGGTTTTACAACATCAGAAAAATTTTTGCAGAAATTTCTGTAATATCCAGCCATTCCCAGGAAGCGCCTGAGATCTCTTTTAGATTTGGGTACAGGAAACTCAACAATGGCCTGAACTTTGGCTTCTAAAGGACGGACGGTACCATGGCCAACCTCTT
Organism: Labeo catla; assembly: GCA_012976165.1. Taxonomy (NCBI): domain Eukaryota; kingdom Metazoa; phylum Chordata; class Actinopteri; order Cypriniformes; family Cyprinidae; genus Labeo; species Labeo catla. The sequence continues at coordinate 623,414 of VONZ01000243.1, forward strand.
TACCCAAATATGTGACTGTGGCATGACAGAACTCACATTTTGCTAAATTAAGTGTAAGATTAGCAGCTTGAAACCTTGAGAACACTTCCTCCAAGGTCTGCAGGTGACTGTTCCAAGTATCTGAGTAACACACTACATCATCCAGATACGCTTCACAATGTTTCACATTAGCCAAGACTTGATTCATCAAGCGTTGGAAGGTGGCTGGAGCATTTTTGAGACCAAAAGGTAGAACTTTATACTGCAGAAAGGCATCTGGTGTAACAAAGGCTGAGATCTCTGAAGCACGCTCAGTAAGTGGTACCTGCCAATACCCTTTAAGTAAATCCAATTTGGTGACAAACTTAGCCTTTCCAACACGATCAACACAATCTTCCATTCTGGGAAGAGGGTAGGAGTCGGATTTAGTTAATTGATTAACCTTGCGGTAATCAGTGCAAAAGCGTGAAGTTCCATCAGGTTTTGGGACCAACAAACATGGAGAACACCATGGACTACAGCTTGGCACAGCTAGACCATTTTCCACTAGATACCGGGTTTCTCTTTCCATAATTTCACGTTTGGCAGGATTCACACGATAAGCATTCTGCTTAACAGGAGGATGATCACCAACATCAATATCATGCATCAACACATTACTCACTGTAGGTACATCTGAGAAAAGAGAAGAATACTTATTAATTAACTGTATAAGTTCACTTTGAGATGAACTTGACAGGTGGGAGAGTTTTGAATGGAGGGTTACTAGAGCCTCAGAATTTTGCAAACGAGCTCCAGAAAGACAAGCACTTCCTAAATGAAGGCCATCCACACAAGGAGAATATTCTGAAGCAACCACATCTACAGAAGTTACGGCAGCAGGAGTTAACACCGAAGGAGGGGCAGAGTCTTTAGTGTCAGGACGAGAGACATACAATTTAAGCATATTAATGTGGCATACACGAGTCTTTCTCCTTCTTTCAGGGGTTCCCACTACATAATCAGTGTCACTTAACTTTGCTTCAATCACATACGGTCCTGTAAACTTTGCCTGTAGAGCAGAGCCTGGCAATGGCAATAACACCAGAACTTGATCACCAACCTTGAATGAGCGTCGCACAGACCTTTTATCATACCTGCCTTTCATTCGGGTCTGGGAGTTTGCTAAGGACTTCTGTGCTAGTTGCCACACTAAATGTAAACGTTCACGGAATGAACTTACGTGATCCAACACATTCTTTTGAGAGGCATCTGTCTGACTTACAGAAAGTAGCTGCTCTTGTAACACCTTTAATGGTCCACGAAGAGAATGCCCAAAGACTAACTCAGCTGGACTGAATCCCAGTGACTCCTGCATGGTATTGCGAACAGCAAACAACAGAAGAGGGATCTCTTCATCCCAGTCTTTCTGATGTTGGAGGCAATAGGTTCTGATCATGGTCTTAAGGGTCTGATGAAACCTTTCAAGGACTCCCTGAGACTGGGGATGGTAGGCACTGGATATACAATGTTTGATGTTGAGCTCTTTCATTACCTTACGGAACACTCTTGACATAAAATTAGATCCTTGATCAGACTGAATAAACTTTGGCAAGCCAAATGTGGTACAGAACTTCACAATTGCCTTTACAATTGCGGGGGTCTTTAATGAACGCAGGGGAATGGCTTCAGGGAATCTAGTAGCAGAGCACATCAACGTTAGTAAGTAGGAGTGGCCAGACTTAGTTCTTGGTAAAGGACCAACACAATCAATTACAAGTTTCTCAAACGGTTCATTCATCACTGGAATTGGTTTTAAGGGAGCAGGAGAAATAACCTGATTTGGTTTTCCAGCCACTTGACAAGCATGACAAGACCGACAATACTGGGACACGGTAGATTTAATTCCAGGCCAGAAAAAATGTTTCAGAAGATTATAGTAGGTTTTCTTAATACCTAAATGTCCAGACAGCTCATGGTCATGAGCCACACTCAGTACATTCTCCCTGTACGACTTTGGAACAACTACCTGAAATACAGAGCTCCAGTCATGATTCAGGTTCTCAGGACTCCATTTACGCATAAGCACCCCATCATCTAAAAAATAAGCAACTGAATGACTGGCTAACTCAGATTTATCAACCACAGCAGAACGACAGGAAGCCAAAGTATCATCAGCATGTTGAGCATCTATCAAATGTTGTCTTTCAAACGAAAAGTCAAGTCTAGGTTCAAGATTAAAATTCTGTGGACAAATCTTGACAGTTGTATCCTCAATATCTGGCGAATCTGAACTCATGAAAGAATTAGAGAGATCAATTTCATTTTCAAATTTGCGAGCTTGTGCCCTAGTCACAACACAGGAACGAAATACATTTGCAAATTCTTGAGCCAACACATCATTTTCTGACACGCAAGGATGCTCAGTAACTTCAGGGAGACAAGAGACTTTACTTCCAGCCAAATCATTTCCTAGGATAAGAGAAATTCCCTTCAATGGTAACTGAGAACGAACTGCCACTTTAACTAAACCAGTTACAATATCAGAGCGCAAATACACAGTATGTAAAGGAACTCTTACCACACCAAGTTCAATTCCCTGAACTAAAACATCAGAATTACAGCTGGATTGTGATGAAAATGGGAGAACCCCTGCCAAAACAAAAGATTGCGCAGCACCCGTATCCCGAAGGATACGTACAGGCTTGGGGTCTGGGTCTAATTCGGAAAATGCCACAACACCCTCACACACAAATGGTTCAAAAGAGGGATCAATAGAGAGCAGAGAATCAGAAGAGTGAGTATGTACTAAAGAAACACTTTTATACGTGCTTTGAGCTTTTCTCTGACTTTTCCGTTTCAGCACGGGACAGGCAGCAATCAAGTGTCCCTTCTCATGACAATAAAAACATTCCCTTGACATCACTGAAGAATCAGAATTCTGATCATCTTTTGGCACAGCAGCAGTTGCTTTAGAACTATAATTGCGTTCTACCACAGTGCGACGTGAAGAACGTGGGGAAGTAAAAGCAACCTTGTGCGTCAGCACAAACTCATCAGCGAAGATGGCAGCCTCAGATAGTGACGAAGCTTTCTGTTCATTCAAATAAACTACTATCTTCTCTGAAATGCAATTCTTGAATTCTTCCACTAAAATTAGCTCTTTTAGCTGTTCAAGTGTTGTGATCTTGCTAGCTGTACACCATTTTTCAAACAGGGTAGTTTTCTCACGCGCAAACTCAACAAATGTTTGACTGGGGTTTTTCACATGCTTTCTGAATTTTTGCCTATAAGCCTCCGGAACGAGTTCATAAGCTCTTAACACGGCTGCTTTAACAGAGTCGTAGTCCAAACTTTGTTCAATCGTGAGTGCAGAACACACTTCTTGGGCTTTACCAACGAGTTTGCATTGTAACAACAAAGGCCAGATATTTCTAGGCCATTTTAAAGTGGCTGCAATGCACTCAAACACAGTGAAATACGTATCAACTTCACTCTCTCTAAATGTAGGAACCAGCGAAATTTGTCTACTTATATCAATATCAATGTCAGAACTTACCGGTAATACGGACGACGCTGCAGGGAGAGGAGAAGAGGCCTGTACTGGAGTCTGCACTGGAGAATTTCCCCGTAACACGGGAGAAGGTGAACGCCGAGCCTGTCGAGTCTTTAGTTCCAGCTCCAGCTCTTTCAGCCGGATGTCTCGTTGCGTCTCAAGCTCAACTGCTCGGACATGCAAGAGCTGATTCTGGTATTGTTGTCGGCATAATTCCACTTCCAGTTCTTTTAACCGGATTGCCAACAATGGGTTTTTTGTTGACGGACTAACGGGATCCATGCGAGCAATATCTTCAGATTTGAATTCTGCCTCCGCAGCCTCCAAATCGTCAGATGAAGCTGTAGTTGCAACACCCGTAATCACACTTGTACCAGGTAAGACCTTTTGCTTCACAAGCTCTGTGTGCAGTATCTCCTTAATCTCCCTTTTTAGCGCACTTCGAGGTAACTCTATATTATAAAAATCAGCGATCAACACCAAATCGTCTTTACGGCATTGTTCAAATTGTTCCTCGGTTGGTGCGACCACAAATTTATCAAGCTCAAATTTTGATGACATGCCAATTTCTATATTTCCTCCACCACCTAAAGAAAAACCCCAGGCAAACACTACCAAAAACAACTTGGTAAAATAAATTTGGTTAACAAAACATTTAGCCAATGGACGAGCCCCCAATTTCATGTTATGCCCAGTCTAGGGAAGAGACGCAACATGAAAGGACTAACCAGGGCAACAGACTTTCTTTACAAAAAATGTTTATTGGGAGGTTAGGTTCGGGAGCTAACAAGGCCAAAAAAACAAACAAAAATCCTGATTTTCAAACGTCTACATTACCTACTCAAAAATGAAAAGAAAAAAAATAAAATACAATCCCCTTCCCTAACTTCTAAAACATAGAACAAAAGAATGCTCAAAAAAGAAATGGCGTCAGACTCCCTACTGTCCCCCAATTTCAATAGTTACAGTATTTACAAGAATGTGTCAAACATCAAATTTAGAGGGCAATCCAAAAATCAGCGTCAAACGAGTCAAATAAGTCTAATACACCGGTAAATCATTGATAAGATACTTGCAGCTAGATAAGCAAACAAGCAAACAGAACTCTAGGCTCCCAATTCTCTCTCTACACAAAACACAATGCTCAGTTTACAAAATGGCAACCAACCGCTGAGGAAGTGATGTCGTGACTTTTAAATGTCTTTAGACCAATCAGAGGACGGTAGTAATCAGCTTTAGACCAATCAGAGGACTGTAGTAATCAGCTTGCAGGAGCCAATCCGGTAGCTTTTCTTTGGGAGAAAGCAGATACACAGACACACAACACAGCAGAATAACCACAGTTTTGTAACACAGTTGAGCAATTCAGTGAGTTATTCATAAACAGTCTCAAATGTTCGTGTTCCTGAATGAATCAGTGTTTTAAACAAATCACAACCATCACAAGCAAGGTTGCCAGGTCTGTGAATCAAATCCAGCCTAACTGCTATTCGAAACGAACCCAAACAAATCTTTTGGATCACTTCAACCCACAGCAACAGTGTAAAAGTGGCCTAATTCCATTGCAAACCTGCAGACCTGGAAACAATACTCACAAATTTAATTCCTGAATGAATCAGTGTTTTGAACAAATCCCGTGAGTGATTTAATTAATAACTCACTCTTAAAGAGTGAATGAGTTATTCATAAACAGCCACAAATGTTGTTCCTGAATGAATCAGTGTTTTGAAAAAATAAGAGTCACAAGCAGGGTTGCCAGGTCTGTGAATCCAAACCAGCCCAACTGCTATTCAAAATGAATCCAAAATTAGCTTGATCAAATTTTTTTCCCCCACTTTTCCTCTCCATCGAAATATCGTTTGTGGAGGTTGGGGGCGGTTTGGATCACTTTAACTTTAATAGTGAAAAATTTGCCCAATTCAGTGGTAAAACTGCAGACTTGGCAACACAAGTTTCGTTCCCAAATGAATCAGTGTTTTGAATGAGCTATTCATTTCCTATATCACTCGTCGCTGTCTACTGGAGTAATGATGAAACCCGTATAAATAATTGCTGCATAAAACTCCACCGCTAATGCATTTTGAATTAATTTAATCTCCATCGCAATACATTCCAAACATTCTTTTGTGTTTGGAGTTCACATATGATTCATTACAATCCTGTCAATATAACAAAATACATTAGATTTTGGAACAGAACACTGTGTCCAGGTTGATGACTTGCTGTGTAACAAAAATAATTACAGCATACAAACGGTTAACAGGCTTTCATCAGCACATTGTTTACATTGCGATTTACACGTATGATTGATTTTACTAGAGGTTTTACTGTGTTTGCACTGTCACACACTCTTCCAATTTCTTGTCTGTTAGAGTGTCTTTCAGACCATTAAATTAAACACTGCCGCAAATGAAACAAGCGAAACGAGTGCGAGTGAATTATTTCGTCACCATATGAAATAGCAAACCGCTCAGCTTGTGTCGCACATTTGGCAGAGGAAAATAAGTAAATTTAGAGTCGCGCGGCTGGTTGAGAACCCGGTGAGGAGTAGGAAAAGAAAGCGGAATCACAGCCTGCCATGTTTATGCATTTACGTGGGGATAATTAGTCCGTGGGGCGACATTTCCCGGCACAAAAATGCAGAGGGGGATGATCCACCAGGGATAATGTGGGAACATCCACAGACCGGTTTTAAATGTCAGTGTGTGTGCGTTTGTATGTGTTGGAGCGTAAGATGAAGCACTGATACAAACTGGCGACGAGTCTTTGACCTACACGGGTGTGACCACAGAGCGCAAACATCACAGAAAGTCACGTTAAAACAACAAACAAGACACTTTGAAGAAGACATCACAGTTTGTAATAGCTTTTCACGGCCTGACCGTCCCAAACGTGATTTTAAAAATTACCTGTATGTGTTTTTCCTTTGAAAAGAATAGACAGGTTGAACTTTTCACCTGCATGGCTTCCTCTGAAACCAACGGACGATCCCAATGGATCTGAAATTCATATGTTGAACGAGTGAGTGTAATTGAGTGTGTGAGACTTATAAACGGCCCATTCCGAACTTTCCACTGGGAAAAGTCCACAAGATGAGGCCCGCTTCCCTCTTTGCCCCCCATTCAAGTTACGCAGCGACCCCTCGACTTCCCGCCATCCCGACCTTTGCCCTCCCGCGCTTTCAAGAGGAAAGTAGAGCAAAGGAGACGGGAAAGACAGGAGAAGGAGCGCGAGGAAGAAAAAAAAAGCGGAGGGAAAACTCTCCTTTCTTACATCACCGATCATCTCCCGCCATCGGCCCACCGGCACCCTTCCCATCAGCCCCCACCCCTGTGTTTAAATCCAAGAAGAGGCAAGGACGAGTCTGATACACCGGCGCTTTCATTTTTTGAGTGATGATGAATTGCTGCCGCCGTGCTAGACCGGAGCAGGGGAAGGATGCGGCGGATGCCGGGCGGGAGACTCTCCATGCCTGCCTGTGTTTAAAAATGATTGATTAAACTGACACCGGCGCAGGAGTGCAGAGCCGCTCTATTTTTCTCCCTCATTATGTAAGACAATATTTCAAATCAAGAGAGCACTTGAAGAGGACAGCGCGGGCCCCCAGACAGGACACCCTTCAGATAAAGTTTACAGGCAAATAAAAAATCTGAAAGAATATGCCTATGGGCCTTTTTTAGTTGTTATTTTTGGACTTTTGGCACAACAAAAACTGCAGACTGATCGTTTATGGGTTTAAAGTGATCCTTTCATTCTTTGTGTACTGTATGCTTTGGCATTGCACATGGAAATGTACAGAGTTTAATTTTCTTGGATGTAAAATGATTCTAAAATAACTGAAAATGCAAGCTGGTTTTGCTATAGAAAAATTGAGGTATTTCATTTTTTGACTGCATCCAAGGGAGAATGATTTCAGTTCAAAATAAATTATTTAGACTGGCATTTTTTTGATCGTACTCTAGTCAGTGCTGTAAAAGAGAAGAGAAAATTATAATTAGGGGTAGGATACAATTATAAAACACTCCCTACATTATTATTATTATTACTATTTTTTGGATTTAAATAGTTATACATAGGGTGTATTTGGAAAAAACAAGGTACATACTTCAATTAGTTAATTCAGTTAATTAATTCAATAGTCTCTTATTCTCATTATTCTCAGTCTTTTCATTATTATTATTATTATTATTATTAGTTATACATTGGGTGTATTTGAACATTTTACATTTTAATTTAAAATTTTAATCATTATTATTTTTATATATTTTTTTATTATTTTTATTTTAATTCAATTATTATTTTTACATTACAATTTACATTTTTATACATTGGGTGTATTTGAAAAAGTGCATATTTCAATGAGCATATTTTAATTTTAAAACAGTCTTTTCATTATTTTTATTATAATTTTATTATAATTAGTTATTAATAATTATTATTAGTTTTACAATGGGTGTATTTGGGAAAAAAAGTGCATATATCAATTAACATATTTTATTAACATATTTCTTCTTCTTCTTCTTATTTGAATTTAATTAGTTATACATTGAGTGTATATGAAAAAAGCGCATATTACAGCCAGCATATTTTAATTTTAAAACAGGCTTTTCATTATTATTATGATTATTATTATTATTATTATCACCATCATCATCATGGTCATTATTATTTTTTTTATTATTATTAGTTGTACTTGGGGTGTATTTGACAAAAAAAGTGCATATTTTAATTATCATATTTTAAAGAAATATCTTTTTTGTATTGCATCATTTGTTTCCAAATTTTTCATTTATTTTAAAATTATTATTGTTGTTGTTATTTGGTTTAATTATTTATACACTGGGTGTATATGTGAAAATGTACATATTTAAATCAATCAGCAAATATTGACAATATATGGATACCACAATACTAGTGACATATTTAAAATGGAGATTCATATTTAAAATATGAATTATGACAAAAAGTGTGTTCTAAACCTCTGGGATTATACTGAAAATCTCATTTAAAAAAGATGATTTAAACTTCTAAATATCCAGAAAGTTTTAGGATTTTGAAAGAATTTAAACAAAGAAATGTCGCAATGTGAAATTATTATATGTAATATAATAACCTCTTTCTCTCTCTTTCTCTGTATAAAAACTACAACATCTTTCATTTCATTAGTAAAATAAATGAATTAAAATAAAATTAAAAATAAATTTTTTTTTTGTTTTTTTTTTGATAGCAAGCATTTGAACTGTTAAAATACATACATCAAATGCAATGTAACTTGTATTTTTGCCATATGTATCCTTTTAGACCATAAAATTTTTCATTTCATCAGCAAAAAATAATATAAATCCCATTTACACACCATTGTTTCGTTTTTAAGCTAACGGCATCAAGGTCATGGGTCATGCATTCAAATCCCTATATATGTTCGCAAATATAGAGACCGTAAAATCGTTCTTTATTTCATCAGTAGAAATAATCCTGCCATTTTTTTTTCTATTAAAAGTTGTGTTGCGTTTCTACAGCTCAGAAATGTTGCGGCTGATGCGGAGAGCAGAGCAGAAACACAGAGCGCCTCCATTGTGTGTAAAACTCTGATCTGACGCAGACATCAAACTGAGAGATGGAGTGACACGTTTGTGGTAGTTCAAAGTAATGACTGATGTGCAGCATGGCAGACAGACGTCTGACACCGACACACACACATACAAACAGAAGGGCTCCTGGGCAAAGCGCGAGAGCCTTTCACACAGGAACATTAATCCAGCTCTCAGTGCTTTCTGCATTGTTTCAGACCAAATTCATTCTAATGCCTGACTGAATCTGTGCTAATAATATACATTTAAAGATGAAGAAACAAGGCAATTCGAGTCCACTTAAGGTGTCTCTGTGGTGTAACCAGGCAATGCTACCGAACAGCACCATCTAGCAGCTCTGAGATGCCTAAAAGTGTCAAGATCCTCTGCAACGGCAGCTACTGCTAGAACATTTGAATAAATTGTTTGGCTCCAACAGAAAAACATGTTATATAAACATGTTTATTAATGTTTGCAGGCGGGATATTTATTCAGCTAATATTTAATTAGATACTAACTGCCAATGTGTATATATTTTTGTATATATCTGAAACGGTGAGCATGACACTAACAACACCAAGGTAATGTGATGGATTCCCAGGGATTTTATTACTGATAAAATGTATACTTGGAATGAAATATAAGTCACTTTAGATAAAAGCATCTGTTAAATGCTAAACGGTTCATTTCAGCCCATGAAACACCAACCAATGAAGAATAAATGGCCAATAAGAATGTTCAAGATGATGAAGCACAAAACTCTTGAACATTTGAACTTTGATAAAAAGGATCAAATTAATTTTTAATTTGGTGATATCATTTAAAAATGTCAGGTTGTGTCAAAATAAATTTAAAAAGTAATATACAGTATATACACACATCGCTATTTTGAAACAGTTTAACATTTTTCAATAATAATAATAATAATAATAAAGGAAATTAAATACATTTAAAAGTAATATACACTCATGGCTGGATCTTCATTCACTCATTCATTTATTCATTTTGACCAAAAACATTATTTTTTAAAAGTTTTGGGTAAACATTATTATTTTATTATTCTTTTGAATAAAAAAAATAAATCATATAAAAAGTAATGTTTCAACAATAATGGCTAGATTTAGGTGTACACAACTTTTACATTTTTTGAAATATATTTCTAGGTAAAATTCATTATTATATTATTATTATAATCACAAAAATGAAAAAAAAAAATTAAGCGAGTGAAATGTAATATTTCTATAAACACGGCTAGATTTAGGAGTACACATCTGAATTTTTTTAATTTTGTTTTAGGCTAAATTTATTATTATATTATTATTTCAATCACAAAAATGAAAAAGTAAAACAAGTAAAAAGTAATATTTCTACAATCATGGCTAGATTTAGGAGTACACATCTGATTTTTTTTTCGGCAAAATTTATTATTATATTATTATTTCAATCTTATATTATTATATTGAATTAATTATCTTGTATCAAATATTATATTATTATTTTAATCACAAAAATGAAAAAGATTTAGGGGTACGCAACTTTTACGTTTTTTTAAATATGTTTCTAAGTAAAATTCATTATTATATTACTCTTATAATCACAAAAATTAAAAATTAAAACAAGTACAAAGTAATATTTCTATAATCATGGCTAGATTTAGGAGTACACATCTGATTTTTTTGTTTGTTTTAGGCAAAATTTATGATTATATTATTATTTCAATCTTATATTATTATTATTATATTAAATGAATTATCTTATATTAAATATTATATTATTATTATAATCACAAAAATGAAAAAGTAAAACAAGTAAAAAGTAATGTTTCTACCATCATGGCTAGATTTTAAAGTACACATCTTTTGAAAATATTTGATTAATTTTTCAAGGTAAAATTCATTATTATATTATTATTTTATTCACCAAAATGACAGATTAAAACAAGTAAAAAGTAATATTTCTTCAGTCATGGCTAAATAAATAAATAAATAAATAAAAATCAGGTAAAATGTCTTATTATATTATTATTTTAATAACAAAAATGTCAAATTAAAACATGTAAAAGGTAACATTTCTACAATAATGGCTAAATTTAGGAGCAGACATCTCTTTTAATTTGTTTTGAAACATTTTTCAAGGTCAAATTCATTATTATATTATTTTGACCGCAAGAATGAAAAATTAAAACAAGTAAAATGTAATATTTTTACAATCACTGCTAGCCTTAGAAGTACCCATCTTTAAAAAAACAAATAAGTTAAGATTTATTAGTATATCATTATTTTAATTACAAAAATGTCAAATTAAAACAAGTAAAAAGTAATATTTGTATAATCACAGCTAGATTTAGGAGTACACATCTTTTTAAATTTTCGAAATATTTTTCAAGGTAAAATTCATGATTATATTATTATTTTAATCAAAAATGAAACATTAAAACAAATAAAAAGAAATATTTTTACAATCATGGCTAGATTTTAAAGTACACATCTTTTGAAAAAATCTTTTGAAGGTACAATTCATTATTATATTATTTTAATCATAAAAAAGGTCAAATTAAAACTAGTAATAAGTAATATTTCAGTAAAAGTAAGTAAAGTTAAAAAGTAACATTTTTACAATCATGGCTAGATTTAGGAGCACGCATCTTTTTTTTTTTTTAAAAGAAAACATTTTTCAAGGTAAAATTCTTTTTTATATTATTATTTTAATTTAAAAAATGACAAATTAAAACAAGCAAAAAGTAACATTTCTACAATCTTGGCTAGATTTGGGAGCACACATCTTTTTAAACATTTTTCAAGGTAAAATTCATTTTTATATGATTATTTTAATCAAAAATGAAAATTAAAACAAGTAAAAAGTAATATTTCTACAATCAAGGCTAGATTTAGGAGTGTAAATCTTTTTAAAAAAAATTTAAGGTAAAATTTTTATTATATTATTATTTTTATCACAAAATGAAAAATTAAAACAAGCAAATGAAGTAAAAGGTAATATAATATGACTATACATTTTATTTTTACAAAATATTTTGAAATATTTTTGAATGTGTAAATCAAGTCTGTTTGTTTGTTTATGTGTTTGTTTGTTTATATATATATATATATATTTTTTGAGTTTTTCACATCATGTCATGTCATGTCTGACTCATCACTTAAAATATATAAATATATTTATTTAAACAAAAATTTTTCAATAAATATTTTATGATTTTGTACTAAAAATTTCTGTTTATTTTATATTTTGAGCATTTAAATACATTAACACAAGCCTTTTTATGAAAAAGTTTTAGGATTAATTCATACATTAATTCAAGCATGTCCAAGCTTTTAACCAGCAGGGCATTTCTGAATAAATTAATTGATCCCTAATATAGAGTGCACCAGTTTGACTAAAGCTCCACGTCTCTTGGCAATGTTATGCAATTATTAGAAGACAGCCCGAGCGCATGAACACAGATCACACGTATCGGACGGGCCGTTGTGTTGTTTTCAGATCTGTTGCGCTCGTGCCTCTCAAAGTGTCCAGAGTCAGAATTGAATCATGGGATGTGTGTAGAGTTCAAATGACTGGGGAGACTTGCGGCGCTCAAAATCAGGAGGTGAAAAATGGCGTGGTTATTTGTACCTGACAGAAGTTAAGAGCCTCTCCCCGCGGCCCAGTCGCTCCCTGCTGACCGCGAGCCTGCCTTCTCCTCTAGCTGCAACTCACCTTGCGAGAGACACGCACACACACTCGCACACCATCCCAAAAGGTGCGTAAGATGGCCTACTATCAGCGGCGCGCTCTGCAAATACTAGGCCAGAGGTGCGCGGGTCTCGGAAAGGTCGCGGTATGTGCATGTATTTGTGCGGGGGGGAGACGAATGTTTGTTGTGTTTTGTTTTGTGTGTGTACGCTGGTGGATTTTCATATTAATCTCAGCGAATGACTGAATGGAGCCACTGATGTCACTAAGGGAACGTCTCCACACTGGTTTAGCGCGCACTTTTTGAGTACAATCAACAAAACAGGTCAGTAATGGGCTAATGTAAAGTCAACGTGGATTAAAAATATATTAGAATGACTTTTAAAAAGTGCGTAAGGTTAGGATAAACATCATAAGACTCATTAAATACTGTGAGCGAGAAATTATGTTCTAGTTTTAATAGGATTCCAAGGGTTCTGAAGGATTGTTTTAGGTTTATGTGCCTTAAAGTCAACTTAAAATCAAAATTTACTTTCTTAAAGGGGTCATCGGATGCTCATTTTCCACAAGTTGATATGATTCTTCAGGGTTTTAATGAAAAGTCTATAATATACTTTGGTTAAAAATTCTCAGTGGTAGTGTAAAACAACACCCTTTTTACCTTGTCAAAATCAGCTCTGCAAAAAATCATCTCATTCTGGTCGAGGCTGCTTTAAATGCAAATGAGCTCTGCTCGCCCCGCCCCTCTCTACTCTCTGCGGAGTGACGAGCCTGTTTACTTTAGCCGCATTTAGCCGCTAAACTTGCTAACTAGCACATTATTAGAAAAGGCGATCACAAAGACTCATAAAAAAAAACCCTTATACTCACTTCTGCTGTAAGTGAAGCTGGATCATGAATGATTCGCACGAACATAGACAGATATATGTAAATCGGGAGGCGCATTCCCTTCACAAACGTAAGTAAATGACGACCACTATGTTCATTATTACATTCAGCAACACAACACCTCGATCGCTCAATTCTTGTCTAACTTACATCCCTGCTCCGGCATCAAAACATGGAGGTTGGACTGTTACAACTGATCTGAGGTAAGACGCTCATGTCAATCAACTATCGTGGGAGCGGACTCTGTCTGTGTGATGCAACAACAACAGGCATCTGAGAATGGCTCGATTTGAAAAAGGGGATGTTATTTTTACAGATTAATTAAAAACCACTGCACAGATTTGTATCATTATAGGGTAGATTGTGTACATACACTGCCAACACACATTAATGTTCAAACAGCATGTAAAAGTGAACTTAGAATCCAATGACCCCTTTAATATATGTTAAAGATCCCTTCCTTGCAAAATCGCACTTGGAATTATGAAACATTTTATATTTGGTTGTAAATCTCCTTTTATGTTCACTTTCATACTGAGGATCCTTTATTTCAAAATATGAGAAAATTTGAATCAGGAATCAAATGTGAATCATATTTGAGCGTTCACACCAGGAACGATAAGGATAAACATAACGTTCTAATCGTTTAAAATATAAGAGAATAGCAGAGTTCACACCACGACTATAACATAAAATTACCTCAGGAATTCAGCGCTAGTTTGGACAACATTGTCTTGCCTCCTTTGAAGGTGCAGTAGAAAAGAATCCGTACTACATTGTAGTGTTGGGTCATTCTTGAACGATTCGTTGATTTTGAACGAATCTTTAATGTGACTCGGGAAGAACGAGTCGTCTCAGGGAGTGATTCGTTCAGTCGCGCATGCGCAACATCCTATTAGGTTCTGTACTGGAATTAGTTCACCTGTTTTGAGTCTTTGGGTTTTTCGAGTCGTTCGTTCATCTTATGGGGCTGTCAGTGATGAACGAACGACTCAAACCCGAATACTTGTCAGATAAGAGGTGAGGTGAGCTAATCATAGACTAAAGACCCAGGTAAACAATGAATTAATCTTTTCTGTTTCTTATAGCATTATAGTTTTGTCTTGTTTGTAGTGTGATCAACGTTTGTGTAAGCGGTAGATGTGTTAGAGAAGTAACACGTAACATTTTAATTATATTTTGCTCAAATTAACGAAATGACTCGAAAAAAGATTCGTTCATTTTGCTGAACGAGACTCAAAGGTCCGAGTCGGTAAAGTGATCCCATCACTACTACATTGACTAGGATAGAGATCCGATAGTTTACGCTAGGTTCACTGTTTAAATGCGCTCGAAACGTGCGTGCTGAGGACATCTACTGGTTAAAGTCGTGTAAATGCAACAAAACTCCACTTTCAGAGCAAAAATTAAATGTTCATGTCTTTCTGTCTTTAATCGTAAAGAAATTATGTTTTTTGAGGAAAACGTTTTTCCCCATATAATGGACTGATATGGTGCCATGATTTTGAACTTTCAAAATGCAGTTTAAATGCGGCTTCAAACGATCCCAAATGTGGTTGTGAACGATCCCAGCCGAGGAAGAAAGGTCTTATCTAGCGAAACGATCGGTTATTTTAATAAAAATAATACAATTTATATACTGTTTAATGCCAAACGCTCGTCTTGTCTCACTCTGCCTGGACTGTTTTTGGTCCTGTTCATGACACTTAGGGTATGTCGGAAAACTCCCATCTCATGTTCTCCCTCAACTTCAAAATCGTTCTATATCACAGTTTTATCTTTTTTGTTAAGGGTGTTCGATCTTCTTTGCATGTTCATTTTGCAAAGACTGGGTCGGTACTTCTGCAGTGATGTAGGATGATTTTGAAATGATTTTTTAAGTTGAGGGAGAAAATACGTTCAGAGTTTTTCGACATACCCTAACTGTCTTGAGTCAGAATATACAGAGTTCAAGGACTGCAAGGCAAGACGAGCATTTGAAAATAAAAAGTATTTAAATTGTTTTTTTTTTTTTTTAATGTAAATAACCAATCGTTTCACTAGATAAGACCCTTTTTCCTTGGCTTGGATCGTTTACAACAGCATTTGGGATCGTTTGAAGCTGCATTTAAACTGCATTTTGGAAGATCAAAATCGGGGCACCATAGCAGTCCATTATATGGGGAAAAATGCTGAAATGTTTTCCTCAAAAAACAATTTCTTTACGACTGAAGAAAGAAAGACATGAACATAGTGGATGACAAGGGGGTGAGTAAATTAATTGTAAATTGTTGTTCTGGAAGTGGACTTCTTTAAATTGATGAGGTTCATTGGTATTGTGGTCAACATTACGCAAAGCTGAATCATAAAAACTAAGAAATAAGATATACAAGTATAATTTCTGCAACATTTGTGACACTAAACAAAAAAAACCACTGCTCAAACCAAACAGGTTTCTTGAACACACCCCCCGTCTTCCATTGGTCGAACAAACAAGTAACCCCGCCCCAAACTCATGCAATTGGTTGAGCCAGTGTTGCTATGCTGGGCTGGTCACGATTCCCATTTAATGCATAAATATTCATAAGAACAAATATTCAAATATTTACCGATTTTTTGCAAGAGTTTTGTAAGCAAACATATTCCAAAATATGAAACTATCATTAAATAAAATGCGACTCATGTATAAGCTATGAACTCAGTACAAACATTGAAAAACTGTTGACCCAACATCAGCATCCCTGATGAAGACTGTAAACCCAACTGAAATTAATCTATACAATCTATATAGGTGCATCTCAAAAAAATTGAATGTCATGAAAAAGTTTTTATCATGATTTTTTTTACTGTAACTCATTTTAAAAACTGACACTTTTATATATTCTAGATTCATTACATGTAAAGTAAAATATTTCTAACGTTTTTTTTTTGTTTGTTTGTTTTAATTTTGATGATTAGTGCTTACAGCTCATTAAAGTCAAAAATCCAGTATCTCAAAATATTTGAATATTTCCTAAGATCAATCAAAAAACAGATTTGCAAAAAAGAAAAGTTAAAGTTTTTTTTTTAAAGTATGTTCATTTACTTTAAATCACTCAATACTTGGTCGGAAGCACAAATTGAAGCAAATGACTTGTTCCTAGCACAAATTACAGCATCAGTGAAATGTGGCATGGAAGTGATCAGCCTGTGGCACTGCTGAGGCACTACTGAGTCTTTAGCTCATCTGTATATTAATTGACTTTTTCTCATCTTTCTCTTGAAAATATAGATTCTCAATGGGGTTCAGGTCAGGCATGTTGGCTGGCCAGTAAAGCACAGTAATATCATGGTCAGCAAACCACTTGGAAGTGGTTTTTGCACTGTGGGCAGGTGCTAAAGTCCTGCTGGAAAAGGAAATCAGCATCTCCATAAAGCTTGTCAACAGATGGAAGCATAAAGTGCTCCAAAATCTCCTGCTAGACGGCTGCATTGACTTTGCACTTGATAAAACACAATGGACCGACACCAGGAGACGTCACAACACCCCAAATCATTACTGACTTCAGAAACTTCACACTGGACTTCAAGCAGCGTGGATTCTGTGCCTCTCCAGTCTTCCTCCAGACTCTGGGATCATGATTTCAACATGAAATGCAAAATTGACTTTTATCTGAAAAGAGGACTTTGGACCACTGAGCAGCAGTCCAGTTCTTTTTCTTCTTAGCCCAGGTTAAGATGCTTCTGACGTTGTTTCTGTTTCAGAAGTGGCCTGGCAGCCCTTTTCCTGAAGACGTTTGAGCGTGGTGACTCTTGATGTGCTAACTCCACCTTCGTTCTACTCCTTGTGAAGCTCTCCCAAGTGTTTGAATCGACTTTACTTGACAGTATTTTCAAGCTTGCGGTCATCTCTGTTGCTTGTGCACCTTTGCCTACCCAATTTCTTCCTTCCAGTCAACTTTGCATTTAATATGCTTTGATACAGCACTCTGTAAACAGCCACCCCTTTCAGTAATGACCTTCTGTAACTTACTCTCTTTGTGGAGGGTGTCAGTGATTGTCTTCTGGACCATTGCCAAGTCAGCAGTCTTCCCCATTAGTGTGGTTTCAAAGAACAAGAGATACCTGGAATTTATACTGTAGGGATGGTCATTTAAAGAAACTCAAATGTAAATATTCTAATATTCTGAGATACTGGATTTTTGACTTTCATGAGCTTTCACTCTAATCATCAAAATTAAAACAATGTAATGAACATTCTTTACATTTAATGAATCTAGAATATAAAAAAAATAAGTTACAATAAAAAATTAACTTTTTCATGATACTCTAATTTTTTGAGATGCACCTATATTACTTCAATTTATGAGGTTCACTGAAATTGTGGTCAAAATGACGCAAAGCTGAATCACAAGAACTAAGAAAGAAGATTTAAGTGTAATTTCTGCAGCATTTGCGACACCTTTTTGCGAAACATTTTTCCAGAAAACCCCCCCGGCTGCCATTGGTTGAATAAACAAATAGCCCTGCCCCAAACTCACACAATTGGTTGAGCCTGTGTTGCTATGCTGGGCTGGTCTTGAATTACACAAAGTTGAATCACAAATATGAAGAAATACGATTTACAGGTGTAATTTCAGTATCGTTTGCGACACCAAACTAAAAATGACTGTTCAAACCAAATGTCTGCCATTGGTCGAACAAACAAATAGCCCCGCCCGAACCTCACGCCATTGGTTAAGCCGGTGTTTCTATGCTGGGCTGGTCATGATTCCTATTGAATGCATAAATATTCATTAGAATAAATAAGTATATATATCCAGTATATAAGTCAAAATGACTTAAAGTTGAATCACAAACCCAAGAAATAAGATTTGCCAATATAATTTCTGCAACATATGCATATGGAAGCCCGTTTCCACCACTGAATAAAAAATAAAAAAAGGTAACTGTGACTTTTTATCTTAGGATTCTGACTTTTTTCTCGCAATTTCAAGTTTACATCTCGCAAGTCTGACTTTTTTTCTCAGAATTATGAGATACAAACTCGCAAATGCGAGTTATAAAGTCCAGTTCTGAGGAGAAAAAAGACTGGTATGTTCACAGAATTGCAAATTTATATCTCACAATTCTGACTTAACTCGCAACTGCCAGTTTATAATCACACAATTGCAACTTTATTTCTCACAATTCTGACTTTATATCTCAGAAATCTGACTTTATAACTTGAAATTGCAAGTTTATATCATGCAATCGCGACTTTATTTCTCAGAATTGTGACTTTATAACTCAGAATTGTGAGATAATTTTAATTCAGTGGCGGAAACAGGCTTCCATATATGCGACCAAAAAAAAAAGACTGTTCAAACCAAACAGATTTCCCAAGCACACCCCCATCTGCCATTGGTCGATCAAACAAACAGCCCCGCCCCAAACTCACAACATTGGTTGAGCCAGTGTTGCTATGCTGGGCTGGTCACGATTCCCAAACATGTAGAAAAATGATTCTATAGCGCCACAGAGAAATAGTGTTTACTTTTGGAATAGACAAAATAGTATTACTGACTAACTAAAACTATAAAACTATAGTTTTTTGCTGAACCATGTTCCACAGACGAGATACTAACCCAAACTGACAACAAAGAAAATGTCCAGAAGGCTTGAACCAACACAAAACAGAGGCTGAAAGAACGTGCTTTCATATGTCTGCGTGTCTTCGGGATGTCATAGGTTTTATGTTATACGAACAGAGGCACGTGCCGTCTTCTTCGTGATTCTTGACAAATTGGAGCCATCACACATTAGCGACCGGTCTCTGAAGCTGGGCGGGCTACTAATTTATCCTTTAGCTCTGTGGAGCTGTATATCACAACACTCAGGAAGACAAATGTCAGAACACATGTTGCCAGACTGGGGCTTTGAGCACAAGATTCCTTTAATTGGGTGAACAGGGACCGGGTCCAATCCCAGGCACCCTCGGCGTCTTCTTGTGCACCCTCCTCCTCTCTCCTCTTCTTCTTTATACATGTTAACAAAAGGCAGGAAGATGAAAAAGACAACATCTTTCCCATCCCTTGCTTTGTGCCATTATAGAACAGACGCGCTGAGGGTAAAGAGGTACGACGCTGAGCTTCAAGGAGCCGAGCTTTATATAACTTCCTTTTGAGTTTTCGCCTTGTTTCATGTTTATTTCACTTCGTCTTTTCCGTAGCCTCGCAGTCGTGATTGACACCGGCTTCCTGCGTGCTGTAATAACAATTATTCATTATAGACACTCGCAGCGATCCCACTGATAGCTCCTGGATATATTTGTCTGAGTTTAGGAAGATGTGTTTAAGAGGAAAGAAAAGCCAAAGCTCTTCCGAAGATCTGTTCATCAGCAGCGTTGTGATCTGATGCCTGCCCGTTTCCACCCTTGCGCCTCGGTTAACTGGGGAACTTTTTTAGCTTTTTAGCAGAGGGAATAAAGATCACATAAGAGTAGAGAGGCGACGCGCTTGCAAAAGATGAGAGAGAGCAAATGAACGTCAAGCTCACACTGACTACCTTACTGCACTGCAGAAAAATTCATCTGTATTTTTGTCTCGTTTTCCAGTAAAATGTCTAAACATCCTTCAAGCAAAAGACATTTAATTGGGAAGCAAAACTGTGCAAGATATTAACTGAGAATTTATTTTACTCCACAATTTTTTTTTAAAATAGCAATTAAACTATATATAAAATAATATATATTAAATTGTTTATATAGTAATATACAGAAAAAAATATACAATAGTAATATACAAAAAAAGATAGATAGCTATATAGATATATATTGTACTCAAAAATTTTTTTTAATTAAATTATTTAAAGAATTTTATAATTATTTAAT
This sequence comes from Labeo catla, assembly GCA_012976165.1. Lineage (NCBI taxonomy): Eukaryota > Metazoa > Chordata > Actinopteri > Cypriniformes > Cyprinidae > Labeo > Labeo catla. The sequence continues at coordinate 643,902 of VONZ01000243.1, forward strand.
AATTCATACATTTCCACATTGTAAAATAATTTATTATTAAATAATAACCAGATAGATAGATAGATAGATAGATAAATTCAGTAAATGTAATATATAATTACAAAAGTATTTAATTAATTATTTTTATCATTGATTTCTGAATGAATTAAATGATTCATGTGAATAATATACATTTTATATTAATATTAATTTTTAATTAATATTACAATACAACTATAAAAGTGAGATAAGAAAAATATATTTAATTCAATTTAATTTTTGCTTTTAATATTTCGCAAAAATATTTTGTACTTGATTAGAAAGAAAAATATAAACGATGTTATTGAAATAAATGTGTTTATGTCATTTAATAATTATTTAATAGTAATACATTTTCAAAACTTTCCAATTATTTAAACAATTATCACTGTTAATTTATAATTATTATTATTATTATTAATCAATTATTAATAAATATTATAGAATTATTTACCTATGAAATTAAAGTATATTTAATATATATATATATATATATATATGTATGATGTCTATAATTGCATACTCATAATATTATATTTTTAATTGATATATAAATACATTACATAATAATAATAATAATAATAATCATCATCATAATACAACCATTAAAAAAATGAGGTAATAAAAATGAACTGATACTGGGGCAAGTTGTCATGTTTTACTCCAGTAAATTAAAAGTTTTATACACACACACACACACACACATATATATATACTCTCTTCAGATATATCTTAATATTTGGTGTATCTCAAAGATGGTTAGATTTTTTTTTTTTACTAGAAATCAAGACAAATATGATTACAGTTTTTTTTTTTTTGTTTTTTTTTTTGCATTGATGTGTTTTGAAATTCCCTTACGATAGAAAATAAGACATTTGACATTGCAAAAAGCCCATATAAGGTGTTTCTAAGTTCACATTGCTGCACAGGGAGTAAAAGTTTAATGTGGAATAAAATACTAATGTAGTAGCTATACCACATTCTCATGCGCTGACTGTCTTAATTTCTCAGAGGATTGTGACTGCATACTATCTTTTTTTTTTTTTCTCCTTCCGACACATTTTGGCCTCTATTTTAGAAGAGAACAATTTTCACAGGAATAAAAACTGTGACAACTTGCCTTTATGTCTTAGGCATTTATTAAATATAAGTAGTCATTTTTTACACACTGGATTTCATCAATAGCACTAAGTTGGAGATATAAAAACTGAGACATGTTTATGTGTTCATTGTGTAAAAAACAAACTGCATTTATATTATTGGAATATTATGGACACTTGTATAGATTTATCGGCCCTATATCTCCATTGATTCAATAAGAGGAGATGGTACAGCGATTTATCAACAGCTCCATCTGGGTTCATCTGTCAGTAGTGCGTTTGTGAAGCGCCATCCCTGCCTGCACTAATTAGTGAATCTGGGCACAGGCGTACAAAGAGGCCTTGGATAGATTCGGGGAGAGCTTCAATAACCCAGCTCCACAATCTGGCCTCTGTCCAGTTCTTCAAAATTAATTCATGTTCCCTGAAGTAATTACATAAGTGTGTTTGGTCCATGTGGAGTTTTTCACAATACACATTTTAATTAACGCAATAATTCAGATCAATTGTGCAAGACCTGGATTATTGCACCTTCAATAACAAGAACGGCTGTTTTCGGCAGGATGCAGCATATTGCGTTTGAACAGCATGCAAACAGAACTTTAAATGAAATTACAATTTCAAACAGTAAAAACAACGTATTGCCTAAAATAATCTGTCTGCCTGTCTGTCTGTCTATCCAACTATTTGTCTGTCTGTCTATCTATCTGTCTGTCTCTGTATGTCCATCTCTGCAAATATTCATATGTCTGTCTCTGTATGTCCCTCTCCAAATATTTGTCTGTCTGTCTGTCTGTCTATCCAACTATATGAATGTCTATCCATCCAACTATTCGTATGTCTGTCTGTCTATCGGTCTCTGTATGTCTAGCTATCCAACTATACGTATGCATGTCTGTCTTTCTCTATCCATCTATCTGTCTCTGTGTCTATCTGTCCAACTATTTGTTTGTCTGACTGTCTCTGTGTCTATCTATCCAACTATTCATGTCTGACTCTCTGTCTATCTATCCATCCAACTATTTGTATATCTGTCTGTCTATCTTTCTGTCTGTCTCTGTGTCTATCAAACTATTTGTTTATCTGTCTATCTTTCTGTCTGTCTATCTGTCCAACTATTCATGTCTTACTATCTGTCTGTCTATCCAACTATTCATATGTCTGTCTGTCTGTCTTTCTCTCTGTCTGTGTCTATCCAAGTGTTCGTCTATCTATCTATCTCTCCAACTATTTGTATGTTTGTCTGTCTGTCTTTCTATCTATTTGTCTTGGTATGTCTATCTATCCAACTATTTGTGTATATATCTATCTATCTGTATGTCTATCTCTCCAACTATTTGTATGTTTGTCTATCTATCTATCTATCTATCTATGTCTATCTCTCCAACTATTTGTCTGTCTGTCTATCTATCTCTGTATGTCTATCTTTCTGTGTATCTATCTATCTGTCTGTATGTCTATCTCTCCAACTATTTGTTAGTTTGTCTGTGTATCTCGGTATGTCTATCTTTCCAACTATTCATATGTCTGTCTGTCTGTCTATCTATCTATCTGTCTCTGTATGTCTATCTTTATGTGTATCTATTTGTCTGTATGTCTATCTATCCAACTATTCGTATGTCTGTCTATCTATCTCTGTATGTCTATCTATCCAACTATTCGGATGTCTATCTTTCTGTGTATCTATCTATCCATCTGTATGTCTGTCTATCTATCTGTCTCTGTATGTCTCTCTCTCCAACTATTTGTCTGTCTGTCTGTCTATCTTTCCAACTATTCGGATGTCTATCTTTCCGTGTATCTATCTGTCTCTGTATGTCTATCTATCCAACTATTCATCTGTCTATCTATCTATCTATCTATCTCTCTATCTATTATCTGTATCCATTTTAATAGGAGAAACGCAGCTCAGCGGATCATTTTCATCCTCAGTCACCTGTAGTTTAGGCCTTTTTTCACTCACCCTTGTGTTTATCCGTGAAACAAAACATGTCGCTTCGGTCCTTCCTCCGCATTTCTCTTTCTCCCCCCTCCCTCCGTCTCTCTCCCCCCGGCCAGACCTCATGGTGAGCTCCAGGCACTGTTTATTGATCAGCTCAAACTCCCAAATAAACGAGCAGAGAATGAGAGCTATGCTCGAGGGAGCCGAGCCCAGTCCCGGCTCTCTGGGCTCCCATCAATTTTAATCACCGCCCTAATGAAGAGACTCCTCTCTGCTGGATGTCCATAACTCAGAGCAGCGCACTGCTACCTCCGCCAGCGCCACCAGATCAGTCTTCCCGCTCCCCCTCGCCTTCGATACCTGCCTAATGCCCCTTTTTCTAAATAAACTATGCATTAGCTAATGGCTCACAGGAATGATAATGGATAATGGCTTGGGAAATCTCATTTTGAACTGGAACAGAAAGCAAGAGGCTGAAGTTTTGTGTGCTTAAAGAATATCTTTGAAAAGTCATATACATCTCGGGCTACGGTTCAGCGAGGTAGCGTTCCCAGTTGACGTCTTACAAGAATAACCTTGATAAGACATGCGTTTTTTTCTTCACTATTAGGGATATTTCTTCACGCAACTCTAACCTTTCATGAAAGGCATGTCGCTCCGCCATATGTCTGTACTTGTTTTGACCTTGAAAATCCCCTGAAAGTCTCAGAATTGTGTGCAACAATAGTCCCATTTAGCCTGCAACATGCATGTAATCTTAAAGCGGTTATTTTTCAATAGATTCGCAAATGAAATCTACTATTATGAGCAGGTGTCTCAAGGCAAGAGCTCCGACCCAGGTAAAGAAACTCATAAACCTCCAGACCAAAGACCTAGAGATGTCTTTCTTCCGCCCCCCTTGTCCTCTTAAAGAATATAAGAAGTTTTGGAAACTCTAAAACCTCCAAAACTTTTCTGAGCTGCTGAACCAAGCGCTCATATTTTACTTCTGGTGACGCCCGGAATCTTTCTCCGGCATCTGGTCCTCTCATGCCGGGTAAGGGGAAGAATCCATCACCTTCCCCCAGGGTTTGCATAATCTTCTCATGGAGGTGAGGTGCCACGGTTTTGGCTATTCGCTGCCTCGTCCTGGGATTTCGTCTGTCTGCTCGTGTTTGATATCTGAACTCAGCAGAGTAGAGACACATATGGGCGGCTCATAAAGCTAGCGTGGTTTATGGAGCGGCCTGACATGAGTGCTTGCTCCAACTCGAACGAAGAGCACGAAACTGAGACTATAGATCTAGAACAAAATGGATCGTTCCTTGAGGAATTCTGTGAGACTGATGGTGAATTTGACTTTTCTAATCAAACAATGACATCCAGACGCTTTTTTTTGGGTATTTGCTTTCAGACTGGTAAAATTATGCCCATAAATCAAACTTAGTTAATCACCTTTATCTTGCAATTGTTTCTGAATATAGTTTATTGTATTAATAAATCTCGTCACAGTAATACCCATGTACCCATTACAGCTTTTGGACATATTACCATGCTTTTAGAAATTTAGAATGGTAATACCTTTCTTTTTTTTCTTCTTTTTCTCCAGATACCACACCTCAGTATTGTGCTTTTAATTGCTGTGGTAATGTCATGTTTTTTTAGACATTTATCACGGTAATATCACGTTTTAACATTTACCATGGTAAAGCTGTTTTTTGGCAATGGTATTTTTTTTCACCACAGTAATGCAATTTTTTTAATATGCACCATAGCAAGTAATTTACCAAGTAATTATTGTTTCAGACATAAAGCATTGTAGGTAAAAATTCACCATAGTAATGTTGTATTTATGAAATTTAGTAAAATTCATCACCTTTTTTACTTTCAGACATTTACCATGATAATACCATGTTTAATTATAGTATGCTGTGGTAATTGTATGTTTTTTGACACTTATCATGCCAATGTCATGCTGTTTACCGTAGTAAAACTACAGTTTTTGGACATATTTCCATGGTAATACTATGCTTTTGGAAATTTACATTAGTTATACATTTCTTTTTTTCAGATACCATACCATAATAATGTGCTTTTTAGACTTTTTACAATTACTATGGCAATGCTAAATTTTTCTTGGACAATTACTGTAATAATGTCAAGTTTTTCAGACATTTACCATATTAAAGCTATGTTTTTTTGGACACTTAATGTTTTTTTATATGCACCATAGTAATGCTTTAGTTTTTGACATTCACTATAGTAATACCACATTTTAGGACATTTACCAAAGTAATATTATGGTTTTGGACATAAAACAAGGCAGGTAAAATGTACTATAATAATTTTGTATTTATTTAATTTAGTAAAACTCATCACTTACTCATTTGCAGACATTTACCATACTATGCTGTAGTAATTTTATGTTTTTGACATTTACCATGCCAATGTCATGCTATTTACCATAGTAAAACCACAGTTTCTGGACATATTACAATGGTAATATGTTTTTGGAAATTTACCATAGTAATACTTTTCTACCATAGTAATACTTCTACCATACCATAGACAATATGCTTTTTAGGCTTTTATTATTTTTTTTATGATTAAAACATTTATTGTATTATGGTAACACTGTGTTTACAATTATCATAGTAATGTCATATGTTTTTGGACAATTACTGTGGTAATGCCATGGACAGACATTTCAGACATTTACCATGGTAATATATAATATTTTTACCATGGTAAACCTATGTTTTTTTGGATATTTACTGCGGCAATGGCATGTAATACCAGATTGTTGGACATTTACCAAAGTAATATTATGGTTTTGGACATTTACCATGGTAATACCATGCTTTTGAAAATTCATCATAGTAATTTTGTATTTAGTACATTTTTTTTAAAATTCATCGCCTTTTTTACTTTTTTCAGACATTGACCATGATAATACCATGATTTATTTATAGTATGCCGTGGTAATTTCATGTTTTTTGACACTTACCATGCCAATGTCATTCTACTTACCATAGTAAAACCACAGTTGTTGGACATTTATCATAGAACTGGCATGCCTTTTGGACACGTATCATGGCAATGCCACTGTATTACTTGATGCTTTTAGTGCCATGTATATACCCTGCTGTACAAAAAAAAAGATGATGATTTAGTACCAAGGTACTGTTTTTGATGGTACCGTATTATAATAATCTTCTGAGACTCACAGTCTGTAGAAAGCAGTAGAAGAGTAAATCTGAAAGAGCTGAATTAGTAGTTCCTTGTCATGCCAGAATCCATTGGATCAGCTTGTGGTCAAAACAGCCTTTGCATTTTTAAAATTAAAATGATTTCCTGTTGCGTTCTTGCATTGTGGAGCTGCTAAATAACACAGCATTCTTCTAGACGACTTGTGGGACTTCCTTTCGACTGGGACATATTAACAGCAGCTACTCTGAAACACAGACAAAGAGAGTGAGAGAAAACAGGAGAATAATAACAGTAATGTTTGATCTGTCATTTTTGGCCCTGTGCATGGGGCCAGTCTTTGTGTGGATGCTGGGATTTGCTGTAGCCCTTAGGCAACGTCTGCTATGTGTGTGCTTGGATGCGTGAGGGGGCATTTGGCCAAATGGTCAGAGAACAGGATGGATAAAAGGGGGCTGAACTGCAGCTGAGGTGATCCTCTGATAATATCACCAGGGAGATTCACGCTAAACCCAACATCACACCGGGGGACGTCGGACATCTTTGCCAGAATTATGCAAAGCCCCCCTGCCTGTCAGATTGCTTGAAAGAGCATAAGTGTGTGTGTTTTCCCTTCTAATAAAATGACCCGCTGGTCTCTCTCGGTCTGCCCCAGCCATAGGAAATCTATCTTGAAGTGATTATTTCATCAGAGCGGTCAGGTCCCCTCTGAGGGCCGGGCTGTGAGTGTGTGCATCTGTGTGGATGTGTTCTGTGTGTGTTGCTCTCTGGAGGAAGTCTTTCATTCGTGTAACAGGCATGAACGACTCAACCCTTCGCTCATTTAAAGGGCTTTTCCTGCAGTCTGCAGTCGACACCTCTGCCTTGAGGCGATGAGCCATGATGGGGTGGCAATGAAAGCTGCCAAACAGTAAATCCTTCCTCTCCGTTCACAACAAAAATGAAACAAAAAGCAAACTATCAAACAAAATAAAACAGCAAAGCAAATCAAAAATGAAAAAGGAAAACATTAAAACTAAATAAAAAACTGAACACAACAAAACAGAACAAAATGAGAAAAAAAACAAAGCAGCAAAACTTCAAACAAAACAAAAATAAAAAATAAAAACAAAACTGAACAAAACAAAGCAAAACAAAAATGAAACAAAAGCAAAACATCAAAACAATAAACAAAAAACTGAACACAACAAAGCAAAACAAAACAAAATGAAAGAAAACAAAGCAGCAAAACTTTAAACAAAAACCAACAAAGCAAAACAAAAAATGAAAAAGAAAAACATTAAAACACTAAATAAAAAACTAAACAAAACAAAAATGAAACAAAAGCAAAGCATCAAAACAAAAATAAAACAAAAACTGAACGCAACTGAGCAAAACAAAACAAAATGAAAGAAAGCAGCAAAACATCAAAACAATAAGAAAAGAAAAACTGAACACAACAAAGCAAACTGGACACAAAAATGAAACAAAAAGCAAAGCAAAATAAAAATAAAAATGAAACAAAAAGCAAAGCATCAAAACAATAAACAAAAAAACTGAACACAAAGCAAAATAAAATGAAAGAAAACAAAGCAGCAAAACATCATACAAAAAAATAAGAAAAACTGAACACAACAAAGCAAAGCAAAAATGAAACAAAAAGCAAAGCAAAGCAAAACAAAAATTAAACAAAAAGCAAAGCATCAAAACAATAAACAAAAAAAAACAAAAGCAAAACAAAACAAACTAAAAATAACAAAAATAAAAGAAAAACTGAACAACAAAGCAAACCAAAACTGAAACAAAAAGCAAAAAAAAAAGGAAACAAAAAGCAAAGCATCAAAAAAAGCAAAACAAAAACAAAGCAGCAAAACACCAAATAAAACAACAATAAAACAAGAACTGAACACAACAAGGCAAAACAAAAAATGACAAACATTCAGGAGAAAAAAATAGCTTTTTTTTTTTTTACACAGAAATTGTAATATTTTTTGTATCTATCAGTTAAATCATTCACTATTTTTTTTAATTGGAGAAAGGACAGAAATTGCATGCAAAAACATGCTAATTTTAACAAGGTATGAAATCTCCCTACAGAATTTAATAATTTATTACTAATTATGTAATGCTATAAAATACTCTATATAATTTTATTAACTATCTTTTCTTTTTTCCATTTTTTTTTTTATAAATAAATTAATTAATAAGAAGAAGACGAAGTAGAAATGCGTACAGATTTTGGAAATGTTGCAAGCTAGATTCAAATTCATACTGACTACATCAGCACTGTTGCTTACCACGCCAAATCACACGCAGTATAACCACCATACCATGTTTATGCCTGTTCCTCAAGTCTGCTTTGCTAAAGATGAATAACAATGATCCATAGGTTTATGGTGTGGTGTCATCTCGGGGACGGCAGGAGGAGATGCTAACTGCACTGATAAATGGCCTTTTACTGTTCAGCTCTGCCTATTAAACGTGTTTCTTATTATCGATCAAGCTAAACAACCTGATGGAGGGGGAGAGAAGTCACCTTGATATAATTCTACCTATCAATCATTCCTGAGGCCCTCGCAGACACGGCTGGCACTGCCATTAGCACAGGCTGGCATTGTGTTCGGGAAGAAGAGCTATCGGGTCTTTGGTGATTAGAATGATGAACGGTCAAACAGCACATATATGATGGTGTTTTTTAATCCTTCAAATCTAATTTACTCTGGATGGTAAATTCCTGCATTTCTTTTCAAAAGTATTACAGATATCTTATCTGTATTTGTTTCTCTCATTCTCTTTTCCCTCTCCCAATTTAAATGCGTACTAGCTAAAAAATATATAGGCTTGGTGAAAATATACGTACTTGGCGTATGGTTAAGCTTGTTCCTCTTCTAGACTCAGTATTACCATAATACAGAAATCTACCATGAAAAATTAGTCAAGAATGAAATGTCTAAGGAGCTCAGAGACCACTTAAGCCTAAATCCTAAGGCTAAAAATAGCCCAAAGTTCAAAATAGGGGCATACGAGTGTCCTTGTATGCTTTCTGGATTTCTAGAAAATGCTGTTTGCTTGGGCGAACATCAGAAACCATTTAAATATCATGAGGCGTATTTCTGATGTAGCAATTTAGCACGGGAAATATTTTCCTAAAGTTGTTCAAACCTCAGACTCCAAGACTGAGTCTCCCAAAACAAAGCAACAGCTGCTAGACCTTCATCGTTTGTTTACAACCCAAGGCCAGAGTTTCCACTGGAACTGGAATGGAAAAGACACAGACCTTATGTATCGTAACTCATTATGGACATTGTAAGATCACTGGATAAAGGAATGGAAGACTCTCAGATCTCACAAGGATCCATGGGGAATGCAAAAATGGTTTCTCTCTCAGAAAAATGACTGGGAGCGGATATTCCAATATTCCAATACTCCATATTGTGGACTTCAATGGGAATTAACTGGTTGAAGGTCGAAATTGCAGTTTCAATGCGGCTTCAAAGGACTCTACACAATCCCAGCCAAGGAATAAGGGTCTTATCTAGCGAAACGATTGGCCATTTTCTATTTAAAAAAATATATATATATATATATATATATATATATATATATATATATATATATATGTATATATATATATATATATATATATATATACTTTTTAACCACAAATGCTCATCTTGCACTAGCTCGATTTTAGTCACATTGGAAAGGTCATGCGTGATGTAGGTGGAAGTACCGACCCAGTTTTTACAAAGCGAACGTGCAAAGAAAGTCAAACTCCCTTTACATAAAAATGTAAAATGATGTCAGATGATTTTGAAGTTGGATGAGAAAATTAGATGGAGTTTTTTCATCCTACCATACCTTTTTGAACCAAAGTACACAGATGAAGAACTAACCGCACATGACCTTTCCAATGTGACTACATAACCAGTGAAGTCGAGCAAGACGAGCATTTGTGGTTAAAAAGTATATAATTTTTACTTGAAAAAACCTTTATTCCTCAGCTGGGATCGTGTAGAGGCCTTTGAAGGTGCATTGAAACTGCAATTTGGACCTTCAACCTGCTGATCCCCACTGAAGTCCACTATATGGAGAAAAATCCTGTAATGTTTTCCTAAGAAACTGCTTACATTTTGTAGTGTTTCTCATGGACAACTATCATATGGCTTCAGAAGACTTAGAATATAGTGTACAAATCATATAGACCACTTTTATGATACTTTCATGCTGCTTTTTGGGAGATTGTCCTCATTCTTATCCCCATTCACCATCATTATGTGGAAATGAGCGGCTCGGACATTCTTCAAAACGTCTCCATTTCTGTTCTACAAAGGTTTGGATTCACATGATGGTCTGTAAATGATGACAGAATTGTTGGGGTCCTTTAAACTCTTTGAAACTGAAAAAGTATCATCTGTAGGTTCAAAAAATGTTAACTAAATTATAGGGATGTAACAATATTTTCAATATCATGATATCGCAACAGCAACAGCTGTCTCGATATTATCATTGTCACATGATGATATGAAACGATAAGGTCTTCCAGGCAAAAAGTGTAGTTTTTAAAGTATATTTAAACTCTTATTCTAACATAAAAGTTGTGTTTTGGGCCATTATGCTTTGACGCAGTATCTGTCAAACGAACTAAAACCGAAAGCGCAACATGGCTTAATCCCTTCATCAAGTCTGTTTTCGTTGCACGTTTCAAAGCAAAGCGCATGTTGGTGAAGCGATCAGATTGTGATCCAGTGTTTTCCATGCCCCAGAACGGCTCCGTTCACAGTGAATGAATGCAGTGAACTTCTTTACTGCATGCACTGTGAGTTTAGCGCACGTTTGGGAACGCAACGGCCACCAGTTATGCTTTATTTTCACGGCAGATGATTACAGCATTTCACTAGATTTATAGTGAGATGCGTTTTTTAAGCCTGTTTTCACTAAAGCCGGAGTTTTCATTCAAAATAAAAGCTCTACTGCCATTTCCATCAAAATAACATCTTAAAAGTGCATTATGAATTGTTGACAGCTAGCGGTTTAAATGGGTAACGTTACTGTAGGCCAAATTTTTAAACCTATCTCTTTCAAGTGCCGAAACTAGGAAAAGAGAATTGTAATTTTCTTACTGTACTGTAAAGCAAAAACAATATACCTATAAATAAAATGACATTTTTTAATATTGCAACGTGGACCTCATATCGCTATATTACCATATTGTGAGATTTTAATATCTTTACATCCCTACTAAATTATCAATAATTTAATTCAAATCACATGCCACTGGAGATATCGAATGTATCAGATCATCATAGCAAAATATTGTCTGTCTAAAGCTAGCACTGATAAAGCAATCACAAAATAAAAGCGAAGATTTACCATCAGGCTCCTCATGACGCTCCTGTTCTCAGCTAAAGGTCAATGACTCATCCATGTGGCCGCTGCGGCCCTCCTCTTGTTCTCCAGCCGCTCTCCAATCAGGAAGGCGCGAGGAAACAATTTGCCCAACACCTGGTCTGGGATCATGCTGGAACACGCTCGGTCTGCACTCGTTCGGGTCGCAGCCGTGATGGAGCTCTCGCGGCTTCCAGAAGTTTCTGTACTGTTGAAAGACATATGGCTGGGCACGGTTTTGCGTAACCTCTCTGAGCCCTTACCATCTGCCTGCAGGCCCAGGTGTGCCCGGTCTGGCAGGCTTCACCTCAGCTTCCCCGCACCACTGGAGTGCTGTCATTCACCGCTGCACTTCAGCTGATCTCAGACGGGCTCCGAGCGTTAAATCGATGAGCCCACAGTGGCACGGGCTACAATTAAATCAACAACAGACTGAAAATTAACTCTGTTCCTCTGATCTGTCATACAGTAAAACAAAATGAGGATGTCACCACATGACAGACAGATTAACCACAGACTGAATGGTCCAAATGTACTGCTTCTGTTGATTTAAGATCTGTTACTGCCAGAGGCTACTTTAAAACTGTAGCTTGCCAAGGCGAAAAGCTAATCAGACTTTACAGCAGTTCATTTTAAAATGGTAATTAGCAACACTAGTTGCTAACATTTAAAAAAAAAATCGTTTATCAACATTTGAATGTAAATAAACTTCCATCAACAACCCCAAAGCTGCACTGCCCTATAGCACTTCCATTTCATTCGCTAATGTTAGGCAGTTTTGATTTATGTGTTGTTTAATGTTTGATGATTACATTATTTTACATCTGCATCTGCTTACATACGTGATCGCTTGATTCTGCTTCTTCATCGATGTGTTTTGATCCAGGGATTCAGTACTCTTTCAGAAGATGTGTAACAGCGCCTCCTACCATATAACAGTAAAAACACAGAAAGTCGGAAAATTACGTCAATGGCGTTAAAAATACATTAAAATTAGCAAATTACCATTTGGTAGCTTTACACTGCTACTCCTTGGAATAAGGTGACGATCTACTAGAAATAATACTATTTTGAAATCAGCTACTCTTTAATTTAATAGCCTCACCATTACTAAGTTTGTAATTTTCTAAGGTTAGCCAAATAGCTATTTAGCCGTTGTTTTAGCAAATTTACTTTCAGGGGATGTTTATATGACACTGTCTTTAGCTAAAAATTGAACAGTTTTCATGCATTTGGCCTTTCGTTTATACGACAATGATGTTATGGGGGCCTGAAAATGCAAACTCATTGAACATCCCATTTTTTTTGTTTGTTTGGTTTTTTTTTTTTAACAGAAATATGGCTTTCAATGGCTTGTGACAAGCAGAATTTTGTAAACTGTTAGTAAAGTCATTCTGATGTAAATATATTGGCGCCAAACCTGAGAAGGAAGTCCAAAGATTAGGACTGCCCTTGACTAAAGATTTTCTGGTCAACTAGAAGCCAACTTTTAGTCGCAGGTTTATTAATAAACAATATAAATCACAATAATGAGCCTTAAATTGCCTACATAGCCTAATAAGTGCTCAAACGCACGCAAAAAAACCTTGCCACAGCTCACCGGCAGATATAATAATTATGTGTCAGGGAAAAACAGCAAAGAGACTGCATTAACATTTCAATAATTTATTGATAATCTAGTGCTTTCTTTGTTTTGGGCTTAAGAGATGAAGTCGGCAACACTGACTCGACATCTACGCAGTAGTAGATGCGCCTGTATGCATGTTTCATACAGACAATAAAATCGGAGAATATTTGTTTTCTATTTGAATTGGTTCATTTAAAAGTAGACATTTAACTCTCTCTATATATATTTTTCATGTCTGCAAGGCAAGTATACACAGTTTCGGAGTGACACAGAGAGACCGAGACGGCAGAAAGCACATCCCGTTTGCTTTAATTATTTTGCAAAAGCACAACGTTTCGTTGTTATTGTGAGTGCACACAAATAAATGTAGAGTTTTTACAGATTCACAAGATGTATTACTCTTATCTGTATGACCAACAATGACGGAGTATTTTAAGAGCAAGTGACCACACCGGCGCCTCCATCTGATATGCAGTGAGCGTGCTACTATTCAGCTTCCACACTTCAATTGCACACATTTTTCTATGTTAACATTAGATTAAGATGCCATGTAAACCAACTTCTTTCAGATGCAATGCCATATTTGAGGTCGATGAATGATAAGTGAACATTTGGATGTCCTGCCCGATGTACTATGTTACCACATAGACCAGCCGTTAATGATCCGTCACAGACTGCGTAACTTCACCACTTCCTGTGGATTTTTTTTTTTTGACTAATACAGTTTTGGTCGACCAAGCCTCTTCTCGTCGACTATTAGACTATTAGCACAGTGTTCCTGTACATGTAATTCTTGTAGTTGTTATTCATGGGTGACAAGTTTATTTACAAATGATCAGAAATCATTAACATACACATTTAACTATTAAATCTGAGGTGTACAAAACTTTCATAAATCCGGAGGAGTTTTCGGGAATTATGCCGAATTTACTCATATATCTACCAAAGTTTAATGGATGAGGTTTAGAGATTAAGGCCCTGTCCACTAGGGATGTCACAATACTCAATATAATATCGAACCGTTCGGTACGACATCCACGGTTCAATACGCGCTTGTGAATTGTGGTTTTTCGGTTTTGCATTTAAATAATTTCCTTGTTTTATTTCTCTCGAAATTTGCTGTGTGCGCCCACGATTTCACGTGCTGAAACGAGGAAACGCTTCGGAACGCTGGAACGGAACGTAATCTGTGCTACTTCTTTGACGCATATTGAATTTTCTGCTCGATGGCGCCCTCTGGCGTCCAGTATGAATGAAACCCGTCCTATTTGACCCGTTCTATTTGAATTGGTTTATTTAAAAGTAGACATTTAACTCTCTATAGATATATTTTTCATGTCTGCAAGGCAAGTATACACAGTTTCGGAGTGACGCGCTCAGTTCACAGATTCGCAAGATGTATTACTCTTTTTCCAGTATACAGAGGTTTACAGAAGTATTTTGTTGTTAATTAGATACAAAAAAACACTCAGATGTGGCAAGCTATCAAAACCGAACCGAACCGAAAACCGTGGATAAAAACCAAGGTACGTATTGAACCGTGGACTAACTGTATTGTTGCATTCCTACTGTCCACACAACCATGGTATTTTCAAAACCGCAGCTTTTTCTAGGCAATTTTTGAAAACTCCTGCCTGGGTGAAGATTTTCATAAATTGGAGATTTTGGCTTCTGACGTTGCCACGCACACTTTTTTCAGGCTTCTGATTGGCCAACATGGCTTTACGGTTAGGGTTATACCGCCACCTGCTGGTTTGGCAAGCTCTTGACAGCACTTCATAGCGTGTTTTTGCTTTTTCATCTGGACAAGATTCTTTTTTTTTTAAACAAAGGAAATAAAACACCCATGTACGTGTGGACTAAATCTATTCAGCAGACTTTCCACCAAAGAAAACATAAAAGGTGTGCAGTGGCAAGTTCAAAAAAGCCAAAGAGAGTTTTCGGCATCAAATTATTTGGTTTTGTTGACAGTGAAACCACAAATGTGCCATGAATACACTTGACTGAATGTGTCGTTTGCACCTCTGACCTACAGCATTCAGAATATGTTGGAGGCCTTGATATATTTTATCCATTTTGCCATTTCATTTTAACACTCGACCATACCTTTATATAGTCGTAAAAAGACATGCAGTGATTGTAAAGACACGTTCGTTCAATAACTCAAAGCCCCTCGCTGTGCCACCTGTTGCCAAGCAGGCAAGTCCTCTATTGTGTTTCCTGGCATTAAGGAGCCAGTTCAGAATAACTATAGCAATTCATCCATTACAAACGCACAGCTTTAGCTCCGCACATTTTGTTCCCTAAAGGAAAACAACAATCCCAGAGCCACAAGAGCATTTTTTTGAGGGCGTGCGAGGTTGTGATGGGAGGGTTTTGTAAATGTTGATTGTAGGGCGTTCTAGTAACATGGTCTGCTGAATTATGAGACTACAACATAGGATCGCAGAGAGAAGGAAGCGGCGTTTGATCACTCATCAGGTGTCAACGGCAGCTCCGAAAACGCAGGCCGAGGCGGCTGCTCTTGTTTGTGTCTCGCTCGCAGCTCTTCAAAGTGCCTCCGCGGCTCGCCAGCGCTCATTTAAATGGAAACTTTCTTTCAAATTTCCACCGTTGCTCCTGTTGACACAGGACAGTTTCCTGAGGAAAAAAAAAAAATCAGTTATTCATCTATTTCTTGCTTTATTCCTTTTGCTTTTTTTTCCACTCTGCCCTCTTCTCTCGCTCATGTTTGTGAGGATGATTAATGGCCGGATCTGAGATGCAGAACAGAGGTTATCAAAGGATTTGAGCTGTTCTACAACACCACATTAATTACATCACACGGCAGGGAAGGTGCCGGGCGGCACTAGGAAGTACAACAAACACGGTTTTGATTTGCACAGGAACTGTGTGCGGTGTTTTAGTGGAATTGCATTAGAATGTTTACAATGTAAATTTAACAGTAATTTATTATAATAAAAAAGCTACAAATTTAAATGCAAAATCAATGCAGGCTAGGTCATTTGCTGTCAAAATATAGCCATATTGTAAAACACTGTGAGATTGTAAATCTGAAAAGGAAAATGCTGAAATTACTGAAAGGAAAAATGAAAATCAGTTCTTTTTCCTAAAAAAACAATGAGATTAAATGAGAATTTTACAGACGTCTCTTGATTTTTCTCACGAGAAAGAAAAGCCCAGTAATCTTGCATGGGTCTCCTCAAGCTTCAGAAGAGATTTCAACATCATCTGTGCTCAGATTTGCCAAAATACCAAAATCTACAATGAAATATCACCCATCTCAATATAAACATCAAATTTTCATTTAATTGTTCTAGGATTAAATTATCTGAGATGTTATTAATTTTGTACTCTTACAGTATATTAATCATTGTCTTAGTGTCTATTGCTATATTAAAATTAAAAATATATATATTTTAAAAAAGCAAAATTATTTATAATAATGAAAACAACATTATAAATTATTTTGTTATTTTTGTTTTTTTTTTCTGATTATTTTTGTGATTACAATCATAAAATGTTACAAATAAGAACAATAAAAAACAAACAAATTATAATAATGTTAATAATAATAATAATAATAATAATAAATATATTAACATTATTATAAATTATTTGGTGACATTTTGCAATAAGGTGCATTTGTTAACATTAGTTAATGTATTAACTAACATGAACAAGCAATGAACACATTTATTACACTATTTATTAATCTTTGTTAATGTTAGTTAATAAAAATAGAGTAGTTCATTGTTTGCTCATGTTAGTTCGCAGTGCATTAATGTCAACAAACACAACTTGTGATTTTAATAATGCATTAGTAAATGCTGGAATTAACAACTAAGATTAATAATAGTTAACTAATGAACCTTATTGTAAAGTGTTACCAAATAATTTATAATAATGTTAATATATTTATTATTATTATTATTACTGTTATTATTAAACATTATTATAAATCACTTAATCATTTCTGCTTTTTATTTTTCTTATTTTCAACATATTTATGAGTGTAATCAAAAATAATCAGAAAAAAACAAAAATGTATAATAATGTTAATATTTATTATTATTATTAAAATTATTATAAATCATTTCATCATTTGTTTTTTATTTTTCTTATTTTTAACATGTTTATGGTTGTAATCACAAAAATAATCAGAAAAAACTAAAATAATTTATAATGATGTTAATATATTTAATATTATTATTATTTAAATTATTATAAATAATTTCATCATTTTTGTTTTTTATTTTTCTTATTTTCTAACATGTTTATGATTGTAATCACAAAAATAACAATATTATAGAAATAATTTATAATAATGTTAATATATTTATTAACAAGATTAATTTATTATTAATATTATTATAAATATTTTAGGTATTTTATATATATTTTTTTTTAATTATTTATGATAATGTTAATATGTTTAGGATTATTTCTACTATTTATGATTTTTTTATACTCATTTAAGGAATAAGTGGCTTTTAACAATATTTAATAATAATATTTTGGCAAATGGTTTTTTTTTTTTTATCTCTGGCTAACTTTTAGTATGTTTGTTAACTGGATAAATAGATAAACACTTTTAAATTATCTTAGATTACAAAATATTACATTTCAAAACGTGAAAAATGTATTGTTTGTTCATTCTGGGAATTAAAATGACGGCAATGTAGGCATTATGTTTCTACATTTAGACATGCTGTTACTATTATTATTAATTAATGTGAAATGATACAAGATACTGATATCTAGGAATATACTGTAAATTCACATTAAACTACCTGGTAAACTAAACAGTGAAAAGATCATCTGAGCCGGTCAGAGAAACTAGCCCGTTCCCGTTCAGTCGCAACACCCTTCAGGAGCAACAGACAACCTTAAGTTCTCAAGTTAACTTTAACGAAAAGGAAAAGAATCGAATCTCTGTATATACGCAGAGATGGTAAATGTTAGCCCGCCTGCTGCATCCTACTCCATATCACTTGGCCCGTTATGAAAAATAGTTTGCTATTTTGGAACCCCCTGGCAGCCATAGTGGATCACCACAGACCCCGAGCTCATTTATCTTTTGTCAGAGATGAAGCCAAACTAACGCCATCTCCCGAAGCGGCTAAAGAATGAGGAGGGGAGAAGGGAGGTAAAAATAAACCGCCGGCACTCAGGTAACGACACGGAGAAGTCACTTTACAAGTAATGTGTGGCTTTTTAAAAGTGGAACTCTGTCGTTCCATTAGGACATTAAACACTTTTTGTTCCCAGGCAACCTGATTAGAAGTGTCTTTCCCCAGCCGAAAGTTTGGGAAGAAACATGACGACAGGGAGCAAAATAAGAGAAGTGTTTTGCTGACTGCCGAATGACTCGCTCGCCGTCCTGAAACATTAATGTCTGACAGAATCAGCTCAAATTGAGGCGTGATGGAAACTGCAGAGCAACCGCGATACAATTACGCTTGTTTTTGTCACTTCCTCTCTCTACTCTGACAGAGTGTTTACAAAAAAAAGTGCATTAATGTATGCTAAATCTTTATGATAACATTGAAGGTGAGACAAGGGCTTGTCGTCACAGTGCATATAACTGCACAGTAGCTTCATTAGCAATTTTGTTCTAGTCAACATTATTACAAATTAAATTCATTTTGGTGATTCTAAATTAAAATTAAAGTATTGTTATATTTGTCATTTTAAATGAACACAATAAAACCACAATGACATTCAAGATCCAGCTATAAAATGAAGCCAGATTTGAAGCAACTCTGCATTTTCAGAGATGTTTTTTTATGTTTTACAAGTGTACTTTTTTTTTTAATATATTTTGTGAATTACTCAGTGTTTTTTTTTACAATCGTTTTATTGTGCTAAAACTTTAGCTTATAAAAAGTAAGTTCATCGTGACAAAATGACAAGCCCTTTTTTTTTTTTTTTCTATATATATATATATATATATATTTTTTTTTTTTTTTTTTTTGAATGTTGAAAAAAAATTATACTACTAGATCTAACTACTGACTAACTGACCTGAAAAAAAAAAAAACTGAGGTTTCACTGAAATTTCAATAATTATAATTTTCCTTTTTCCACATGAATTTCACTGTTTATGACAAGTGTTTTTGTATTTTAAATAAAATAAAATAATAACAGGGGTTTCACTGGAACTTCACTATTTATGATCTGCTTAATTTTGTTTCTATATTAATCATATAAAGACCCTTTTCACAAGAATTTCACTATTTTCACGTGAATTTCACTATTTGTGACAAGTGTTTTTGTCATTTTAGGCAATTTATAAATTACAGTATATGTTGGCCAAAACAAAGACATTACATATTTGCCATTTCATGAATTATTCAGTGTTTTACAATAGTCTTACAATTGTTTTTTTTTTTGTTTGTTTGTTTTGTTTTGTTTTTTTTGCCTTCATGATAACATGACTGTGATTAAATTAACTGTATAAGTTTTTCCTGAAGAATAATGTTGGAATAAAAATAAAATAAAATAAAATAAAATAAAATAAAATAAAGGGGTTTCAGTGGAATTTCACTATTTATGATTTGCTTCCTTTTTTTTTTTAAATTCATCATACCGTACAATGACCGTTTTCACATGAATTTCACTATTTTAATGTTTTTCTGTATTTTTAGGCAATTTATAAATTACAGTATATGCTGGACAAAACAAAGAATGTTACCGTTTACATTTTTGTTATTTTGTGAATTATTCAGTGTTTTACAATTGTTTTACTGTTTAAATTGTGTTAAACAGCCTTCAATACATTTTTTAAATGCCAAGTTGCCTTCGTGGCAACAGGCCCGCTATTACATTAAATGAAAAGTTCCCATCATGACAACATGCCCTGCTACGGAATTAACTGTATAATTTTTCCTGGAGAATAATGTTGGGAAAAAATCTAAATAACATAAAGTGAAATGAAATAAAATAAAATAAAATAAAATAAAATAAAATAATAAACAGGGTTTCACTGGAATTTCACTATTTATGATTTGCTTCCTTTTTTTATTGATCATACAATGACCCTTTTCATATGAATTTCACTATTTATGATAAGTGTTTTTTTGTACTTTTAGGCAATTTATAAATTACAGTATATGTTGGCCAAAAACAAAGACTGTATGTTTCCTTTTACATTTTTGCTATTTCGTGAATTATTTAGTGATTTACAATTGTTTTACTGTTTAAATTGTGTTAAATAGGCTTTAATACATTTTTAAATGCCAAGTTGCCTTCGTGACAACATGCCCTGCTATTACATTAAATGAACAGAATAATTTTTCCTGGAGAATAATATTGGGGAAAAAAATCTACAAAATAAAACAAACAAAAAAAAAAAATAAATAAATAAAATAAAATAAAAAACGGAGTTTCACATGAATTTCACTATTTATGAATTGCTTCACTTTGACTTTTTGGAATTGATCATATAAAAAACATTTTCCACTGGAATTTCACTATTGTAGTTTAGCTTTACTTTGTTTTACATATAAAAAACTTTTTTCCCCATCAAATAGTAATTTATGTACATAATAAGGCTTGAATGAGCATTCGTTGTACTGTAGTTACTATATTTAAAAACAAATCACATATACTTCCATATTAATATTTTAAATTTAAATGGATTGTTAACTGGATACATTTATTTCTTAATATTAATATTAATCCATATTTAACTGAACGAGTGAACAGGATTATTTTCACATCATTTTGTAGTAAAAAACTAGTTTACCACATCCAGTTCTTAAAAGTTCTGTAAACAAATGTCCTGTATGTTTTATGGCCTTATTTTAGTGACTTTAGTGACTAGAGATTCCGAAAAAAGCACAAATGTCAAAACTTCTACAGGCCCCAAAACCCCCTCAGACCCCAGAGGATTAACCAGGATGATAATAATAACAATAATAATGTAAAAATTAACCTCTTTTCTTAAAAAAAAAGGTTATATTATGGCATATGAGCAGACATAGCTTGCAATCTCCTATAGTCTCAAATATCTCTCACTCCCTCTCACTTTTCTTCGCCTGAGGCCATGTGATTGCCCATTACTTCAAGGTCTGCGGCTCCGCGCACGACTGAGTGCGCTTGCCACGCGATAAGCCAAGCGCCTCTGAATAACACATCTGCCTGACAGGGCAATGATCGGCTGGCTCTCTCGTGTCTGTTAAATAATCATCCCCGAGTTCCTCGCCGCCCAGGTATCAGCGTTTTTGATTTTTACTCAGGCATAGTGCAGGACGTGACAACAATCCTCGGCCCGTGTGCTCAGCGTTGCAGCCGGATGCCTCGCCGCGACAAAGACTGACTGACTCCTTCTTCTATCACAAATACACACGCACCTCAGGGGAGCTCCGTCACAGTTTCGGTGGCATCGGTCCAGAGAGATAAACACTCCGGCCCGGTGCTGTACCTCTGGAACTCTGTCAGTCAGGACGCACGCTGGGATTATAAATAAATAAATATACGGCCGCTCCGTCGTGATTGCCTCTCCATGCCTGATGTGGCACGCTGATGGCTCGCGGCCGCCGGAGATGAGCACATGATGACACGTCTGGAGTCAAACAGCAGCAAATGACACACTGAGAAACTGTCCCATAATGCAAAACGATGATACAACAAGATAAAACAAGTTTCTGTCTGCCTTAGTGTTTCCCTTGTAGCTGCAATATGTCAGAAAATCATATTATATCACTAACTATATGGCAAAATGAAAACATTTTTATCATTTTGGCACAGTTACTACTCCAATATCTCATTTAAATGCCATTTGCTAGCAAAAGAAATGTAGATGACTAAATTATGGACTTGTAAATCAATATTTAATTTGAATGAAAACAAGCTGCATGGATGAAATCTCAAAAACACTTCATGCAAAATCATTTAAGTACATAAAAATGTCCAGAAAACATGGTTTCAAAAGTTAGATGTGACCTTTGACCTTTATGGGCCATTTAAAAAAAGATGCATCTATTTAAGTTTTTATTCACTATTTTTATTCAGTACTCTTCAAAAGTTTGGGGTTGGTACGATATAAAATATTTTTTAATTTATTATCATCAAAAACACAGTAAAAATTTTATTTTTGTGAAATATTATTACAATTTGAAATAGCTGTTTTCTATTGGAACATACAGGTATTTTAAAACGCAATTTATTTCTGTGATGCAAAGCTGAATTTTCAGCATCATTACTTCAGTCTTCAGTGTCACATGATCCTTCAGAAATCATTGTAATATGCTGATTTAGTACTCAAGAAACATTTATTATTATTATTATAATAAATGATGAAAACAGTTGCGGTACTTAATAAAGCAATAAGCCCCCAGAAGCTGTAGTTTACACTGAAAATATAACAGGGGCATTGTTATGCATGACACGAAGTGGCTTCACAGGGCTTACTGCTTTTATAAAACGGTTATTCCATATACGTAGTACAATTTCACAAAATAAAACGGAGCAAATAAACTGTAATGATATTAATACAAACATTATTCTTCCGCCAAACAATGTAGTTCATCAGAAACGGTTGTGGTTGCTACAAAGTGGTTGCCGAGCAACACACAGATGTAAACAAAGGTGTGTTTGTAGAGTATTTTACAACAGCTTTAAACGCAGCTCAACCAATCAGAACCAAGGACCCAAACTATCCGTTTTATAATGTTTTTGTGGAAGCAGTGATACATGTTTTTTTATTTTTTTTATTTCAGGATTCTTTGATGAATAGAAACTGTCACTTTTAATCATTTTTTTGCACCAGTGCTGAATTAATGTATTAATTTCATTCATAAATAAATAAATACTCACCCAAAACTTTTGAACAGTATTGCACATCCATAGGTATGAATTATGGCGCCATTTGTAGGGTCAGACTCTCCTAATTAAGGCTTGAATCCTTTAAAGGGGTCATCAAATGCCCATTTTCCACAAGTTACATGATATGATTCTTTAGGGTCTTAATGAAAAGTCTACAATATACTTTGGTTAAAAATTCCCAATGGTTGTGTAAAACAACACCCTTTTTACCTTGTCAAAATCAGCTCTGCAAAAAATCACCCCATTCTGAGGGATTGTTCCTTTTAATCCAAATGAGCTGTGCTCGCCCGGCCCCTCTCTACTCTATGTGGATTGATGAGGTGCTCTGAGAGATTGTTTACTTTAGCCACATTCAGCGCGTTTAGCTGCGATTGCAGAGATTCATAAAAAAAAAACCTTATACTCACTTCTGCTGTAAGTGAAGCTGGATCACGAATGATTTGCGCGAACAAAGACGCATTTATGTAGATTGGGAGCCGCATTTCGGGAGCCGTGAACTTTCCATCCAATGACCCCTTTAAATGAAGTCAAATTAAACAGTTAGTCATATCAGTGTTTTCCAGGTTGTTAAAAAAATTCCAACAGTTAACATACATTATGTGTCGTGATACTCTCGTGAACGCATGGCGAGACTGATGCAGAAGAAACTGTTAAATAAAGTCATTATTTTTGCTTTTTTTTTTTGCACACAAAAAGTATTCTTGTATCTTCATAACATTACAGTTGAACCACTGATGTCACATGGACTATTTTAACAATGTCCTTACTACTTTCTGGGCCTTGAACGTGTCAGTTGTGTTGCTGTCTAGGGTCAGAAAGCTTTCGGATTTCATCAAAAATATCTGAATTTGCATTCTGAAGATGAATGAAGGTCTTACAGGTTTGGAACGACATTGGGGTGAGTAATTTATGACAGAATTTACATTTTTGGTTGAACCCTTAAAGCTAATTGACATTCATTTCTAACTTGATTTAGTGGTCTTATTAAGGCATCTTTAGTCTTCCACACAGTGGATGTTCGTGCGGGCCTTGTTTTTTGTGCCTTTGTAGTACACCTAAGTTTTAAAGAGGAGGGGTAGGGGAGCACTGCTGCTCCCTCTGGGAGGGGTAGATGTTGCCCTCGTTCAGCTTTGGCCTGCTTTCTTTGTTTTATCCTATTCTGGTAACATTTTTTCCACGCCAACCTGGTAAAGTTGTGAAATGCCCATTGTTCTCCTGACAACAGGAGTTGCGGGGGTTGAATCCTTTGACATGAACCCAAAGGAGCGCTCATGATAAGTTATTGAGCTCGTGTAACCTAGGCCACTATTGCATCTGCCTTTGTTTTCGCTTTTTTTTTTTAAATCACATTCCAACCACATTCTGTCACAGAGTCATACGCAAACATTTGGACATAGTATTTAAAACTGCTCCATAAATTCAGTAGCGATTTAAAGTTAAGGACAAATGTATGGAAGCCTTTTTCTGCCACTGAACAAAAGATAAGAAAAGGTAATTGTGACTGATCACACAATTCTGACTTTTTTCTCAGAATTGCAGGATATAAACTCACAATTCTGACTTTTTTTCTTGTATTTGCAAGTTTATATCTCACAATTCTGACTCTTTACTCATAATTGCGAGATATAAACAAATGTAAAAAAAAAAAAGTCAGAATTGCAAGATGTAAATTTGCAATTGTGAAAAAAAGCCAGACTTTTAACAGTTGCAAGTTTAAAAATCTTACAATTCTGACTTCTTTCTCATAACTGCAAAATATAAACTTGCAAATGTGAGTAAAAAGTCAGAATTGTGAGATGTAAATTTGCAGTTGTGAAAAAAGTCTGAATTTTGTCTTTCAATTCTGACTTATTTTTTCTCTCATTTACGTCTACATCTCGCAATTCTGACTTTTTCTCACAACTGCCTATTTGTTTCTCACAATTCTGAGAAATTCTAAAAAAAGAGGAAGATTTGCAAGATGTAAACTTGCAAGAAAAATGTCAGAATTGTACGTTTATATCTCACAATTCTGATTCTTTGATACACAATTGCAAGTTTATATCTCACAATTCTGACTTTTTTCTCAGAATTGTTTATATCACAAAATTCTGACTTCTTTCTCATAACTGCAAAATATAAACTCACAAATGTGAGTAAAAAGTCAGAATTGTGAGATGTCACTTCGCAATTGTGAGGAGAAAAATCAATTTTATATCAAGCAATTCTGACTTTATAACACACAACTGCAAGATATATACATTAATGTGATAAAAAAGTCAGAATTGTTAGATGTAAATTTGCAATTGTGAGAAATAACTCAGAATTTTATATCTTGCAATTCTGTTTTTTCTCTCAATTGCAAGTTTACATCTCACAACTGTGACTTT
This sequence comes from Labeo catla, assembly GCA_012976165.1. Classification (NCBI taxonomy): domain Eukaryota; kingdom Metazoa; phylum Chordata; class Actinopteri; order Cypriniformes; family Cyprinidae; genus Labeo; species Labeo catla. The sequence continues at coordinate 669,342 of VONZ01000243.1, forward strand.
TCCCTCACAATTGCAAAATATAAACTTAAATATGAGAAAAAAAAGTCAGAATTGCGAGATGTAAATTTGCAACTTTGAGAAAAATTCGCAATTCTGACTTTATAACACACAATTGCAATTTTATATCTTGTCATTCTGACTTTTTTCTCATAATTGCAAGATATAAACAAATGTGAGAAAAAAATCAGAACTGCTAGATGTAAATTTGCAATTGTGAAAAAAGTCAGAATTTTATATCTCACGATTCTGACTTTATAACACACAACTGCAAGTTTATATTTTGCAATTCTAACTTTTTATCTCTCAATTACATTTACATCTCGCAATTCTAACTTTCTTCACAGAACTGTTTATATCTTGCAATTCTGACTATTTCTCACAACTGCCTATTTGTATCTAACAATTCTGAGAAATTCTAAAAAAAAAAACCAGGAAGATTTGCAAGATGTAAACTTGAGAGAAAAAAGTCAGAATTGTATGTTTATATCTCACAATTTTGATTCTTTGATACACGATTGCAAGTTTATCTCACAATTCTGACTTTTTTCTCAGAATTGTTTATATCTCGCAATTCTAACTGTGAGATTATATCTTGCAATTCTTAATTTTTTCTCTCAGTTGCAAGTTTACATCTTGCAGTTCTGACTTTTTTACAGAACTGTGTTTATATCTCGCTATTCTGACTAATTCTTGCAACTGCCAGTTTGAAATCCCTGAGAAACTAAAAAATCTCTGAGAAATCAGACTCTGAAAAATTCAAAGATTTTTTACTTTATAACACAAAATTGCACCTTTATGAATTACATTATACATGTAATTGTCACTTTTTATTTCACAATTCTGACTTTATTTCTCATAACTGTGACTTTATATCATGCAATTCTGAGATAAAAGTCAGAATTGCAAAGAAAAAAAAAAAGTCAGAATTATGAGATAAAGTCACAATTACCCTTAGTATATTTATTCAGTGGCAGAAACGGCTTCCATACAAACAGCTGTGTTTTTCAGTACTGAAGGGATAATTCTAAACTGGGCCTCCAAACGATGGAAAACCAGTGCGGATGAAACATCAGGCGAGGGGTGCAGAATCCTAACAGAGCTCCTAATTAGCAGAGATGGTGGAAAGGCTAGAAGTGGCTTATCAGGCCATAAACAAGTACATGACCAGTGGTCCTTTAAAAAATCCTTTAAAAAAAGAGTTTCAAGCACTGGTTATCACTTGTGAGCAGTAACATGGGCCGCTCATTAAAAGGTCAAATGAAAATGTTCTTTTACATTTAATAAGAATATTTCCCTGAAGCATGAAATTGTATTTATTTTCCAAAACTAATAACATGTTTTTAATTATTTAACCATATTTGTATTATTATTAACTTTATTTACATACTTTATTGTTTAATTGGGAAATATTTTTGTTTAATTATATATTTTGTTATTATAAAGTAGGGTTTTGTCTATAACACAGACATGTTTTAATGGCAATCGCATTCAGTGAAGCACACAAGGAAGAAGACGACATATTTTGGAATCACAAAAACCGCATATTGAATTCCTTTAAAACACCGCTAAACGGAAAGCCGGGTAATATCTGGAACACTGTGCCTTGAGCAAGTTACATATCAAATATAGGCATAAAGGAACATCCATAATCTGAAAAACCTCTCGGTTATGGGGCATAATTTTCATGAGTGAGGTTATGCACACGAAACACACAAAATTTTAATCTGCACTTATGAAATAGTGACGCAGATTTTAAAAAATGAAAGACAAAAGAGGATAAAGGCATTGCAGACAAAAGAAAGGGTTCCTATTCAAAATCACAACCATGAAGCTGTGATAAAAATCTTTTTTTTTCTCTCTCTTTGAACAAAGGGTCTACTGCTAACTCCCTGTTTCTCATTCAGTCATATTTTGAGCCTATTATAGTCGTATACAGGCACTAACTATATAGTTAAATCATAAATGACCAAATACTAACACTGTATTTACATAAAACTTACCTCAGCAAATCGCACTTAGCTTAGCAAAACCGAGTCTGTGAGGTAATATTCAGACAAACAACTTGACAAGTAGGTGTGATAATGTTTTTATACAACCGTTTGATAAAGAAATTAAATATTGAGTAACTTACATTTTGTTTTCATTGACTGAAATGATTCCAAACGAAGCCACAGCAGAATTAGTAACAGCCGCGTCTCTGAGCAAAACACTTAAGTATCGCTGATTCGATTCTGAATGAATCAACGGTTTTGAACGAATCGAATGAATGAATTCAGTGACTCACTCATCAAGACAGTCGCTTAGCGCCCACTATTGGCGTAGTGACATAATCTGCAAAAAGATTATTTTTATACTTTACTTTATAATGTTGTGATGGCTAAATACTTATATTTTGAAAATATATTTTCAAAAATATATATAAAAAAATACATTACATAAATACACAAAGATATAACCATAAAATTATGAAAATAATTACTGATTGACTAGTATTGTCCCAAATAGTCATACTGTAATGAAAGTCTGGAGATTGGTATTCAGTATGCATAAAAGCCATATTGTTTGAGAAAATCATTAAAAAATGCGGACTCTTCGTGAAAAAGACTTTGTGTGTTTCACAGTGTCCAGGATAGCTGTTAATAATGAAGGGTGTTGTTAGCGAGCATGCATGAGTGTGTTTTATGTGTATGCTTGAATCCATGCGTAAACATACAAACAGACTGCAAATACTGCCCAGCCAACTGGCAGTCCCATCCAGCTGGGTTACAGGCCTGACTGCCTAATGAAAGTCTCTCTCTTTCTTACTGCCTCTGTTTCTCTGCCTCTTTCTCACCCTAGAGATTGCAAGCCTTTTAAATTGTACACTGTAAGAAGAACTGAGGGGTTTGCGGGGGCTCTGGCTTCTGCATGCATGCTCTCATACACCCTGATCCCCCCAAAAGCAGCAGGAGAGACACACAAACTGTGGCTGAGGGTGTAGCGTTGTGTTTACATCTCAAAACGCATTTATAGCGATAGTCCAGCTGTGCATGAAAACTCTTTTAATGCAATAGTAACCTGTTTCAAAATACAGGAACGTATTTATGATGCAGAGAATCGCTAACCAGCAGCTTTCTCAACCAACTGCTGGGGTTGAGCATAAAAATGATGGCAAATCAAATGTCTGGACATGAAACTGCTATTTGAAAAGGTCCATATTGATTTTTCTCTGATAAAGTCAATACATGCACTTTATTCAAACCGACACGTCCTCCTCAGGGAGTCTTTCGCGTCTAGACTCACTTATGAGGTCCGTATGTCGATTAAACTGAAGGAGCAAGACCAGAAGACATATTTATTACTCAGAGGTTGCTCTTTCATTGCTAAGGACACCATATTTTTTATTTTGAAGTAAAATTTTATGCTTAAACAACTGGGAAATATCACTAAAATAGCTCTCCCTGGTGAAAAAAACAGCATATGCTGGTAGGTATGTTTTGATGCTGGAATGCTGGTTAGGTAGGTTTTGATGCTGGTTTAAGCTGGTCCTTAGCTGGTTTAAGCTGGTCCTTTGCTGGTTTTTGCTGGTCATGTTGCTGGTCAAGGACCAGCATGAACCAGCAAAGGACCAGCGATGAAAACAAAATGTAAGTTACTCAATATTTAATTTCTTTATCAAACGGTTGTATAAAAACATTATCACACCTACTTGTCAAGTTGTTTGTCTGAATATTACCTCACAAACTCGATTTGCTAAGCTAAGTGCGATTTGCTGAGGTAAGTTTTATGTAAATACAGTGTTAGCATTTGGTCATTTATGATTTAACTATATAGTTAGTGCCTGTATACGACTATAACAGGCTCAAAATATGACTGAATGAGAAACAGGGAGTTAGTAGTAGACCCTTTGTTCAAAGAGAAAAAAAAAAAAGATTTTTATCACAGCTTCATGGTTGTGATTTTGAATAGGAACCCTTTCTTTTGTCTGCAATGCCTTTATCCTCTTTTGTCTTTCATTTTTTAAAATCTGCGTCACTATTTCATAAGTGCAGATTAAAATTTTGTGTGTTTCGTGTGCATAACCTCACTCATGCAAAGACATAAATAGTCACAAATTTTCACTGGGCGAAACCAATGAGCTGTGAATAGTCGTGAATTTGCAGTGGGCGGCACCAATGAAAAGCGGGCACTGCGCCGGGCAATGCCAGTGAGACTTGGATAGTTGCAAATTTGCACCGGGCGATGCCAGTGAGACATGAATAGTTGCAAATTTGCACCGCCGATGCCAATGAAACGTGAATAGTGGGGAATTTGCACCAGGCAATGCCAGTGAGACGTGAATAATCTGGAATTCACGCCAGGCAATGCCAGTGAGACGCGAATAGTCGTAGATTTGTGGCGGGCGGCGCCAGTGAGACATAAATAGTCGCGAATTTGCACCGGGCGATGCCAGTGAGACATGAATAGTTGCAAATTTGCACCGCCGATGCCAATGAAACGTGAATAGTGGGGAATTTGCACCAGGCAATGCCAGTGAGACATAAATAGTCACAAATTTGCGCTGGGTGAAGCCAGTGAGATGTGAATAGTCACAAACTCGCGTCAGGCGAAGCCAGTGAGAAGTTAATGGTTGCGAATTCACACAGACATGAATAGTTGCAAATTTGCGCCGGATGATGTCAATGAGACGTGAATAGATGAGAATTTGCACCAGACAATGCTAGTGAGAAGCGAATAGTTGCGAATAGTCACGAATTTGCGGTGGGCGGCGCCAATGAGACGTGAACAGTCAATTCGTGCCAGGCAATGCCAGTGAGACCTAAATTGTTGCAAATTCACGCTGGGCGGCGCCAGTGAGACATGAATAGTTGCAAATTTGCACCGCCAATGCCAATGAAACGTGAATAGTGGGGAATTTGCACCAGGCAATGCCAGTGAAACATAAATAGTCACAGATTCGTGCTGGGTGAAGCCAGTGAGACATGGATAGTTGCAAATTTGTGCCAGGCTATGCCAATAAGACGTAAATAGTTGGGAATTCGCACCAGGCAATGCCAGTGAAACATAAATTGTCACAAATTCACGCCAGGCAATGCCAGTGAGACATGAATAGTTGCAAATTTGCACCGCCGATGCCAATAAAACATGAATAGTGGGGAATTTGCACCAGGCAATGCCAGTGAGACATAAATAGTCACAAATTTGTGCTGGGTGAAGCCAGTGAGATGTGAATAGTCACAAACTCGCGTCAGGCGAAGCCAGTGAGAAGTTAATGGTTGCGAGTTCGCACCAGTGAGACATGAATAGTTGCAAATTTGTGCCGGACGATGTCAATGAGACATGAATAGTTGAGAATTTGCAACAGGCAATGCTAGTGAGAAGCGAATAGTTGCGAATAGTCATGAATTCGCATTGGGCGGCGCAAATGAGACGTGAACAGTCAGGAATTCGTGCCAGGCAATGCCAGTGAGACATAAATTGTCGCAAATTAACGCCAGGCAACGCCAGTGAGACATGAATAGTCAGGAATTTGCACCAGGCAATGCCAGTGAGACGCGAATAGTCGTAGATTTGTGGCGGGCGGCGCCAGTGAGACATAAATAGTCGCGAATTTGCACCGGGCGATGCCAGTGAGACATAAATAGTCACAAATTTGCACTGGGTGAAGCCAGTGAGATGTGAATAGTCACAAACTCGCGTCAGGCGAAGCCAGTGAGAAGTTAATGGTTGCGAATTCACACCAGTGAGACATGAATAGTTGCAAATTTGCGCCGGACGATGTCAATGAGACATGAATAGATGAGAATTTGCACCAGGCAATGCTAGTGAGAAGCGAATAGTTGCGAATAGTCGTGAATTTGCGGTGGGCGGCACCAATGAGACGTGAACAGTCAATTCGTGCCAGGCAATGCCAGTGAGACATAAATTGTCGCAAATTAACGCCAGGCAACGCCAGTGAGACATGAATAGTCAGGAATTTGCACCAGGCAATGCCAGTGAGACGCGAATAGTCGTAGATTTGTGGTGGGCGGCGCCAGTGAGACATAAATAGTCGCGAATTTGCACCGGGCGATGCCAGTGAGACATAAATAGTCACAAATTTGCACTGGGTGAAGCCAGTGAGATGTGAATAGTCACAAACTCGCGTCAGGCGAAGCCAGTGAGAAGTTAATGGTTGCGAATTCACACAGACATGAATAGTTGCAAATTTGCGCCGGATGATGTCAATGAGACGTGAATAGATGAGAATTTGCACCAGACAATGCTAGTGAGAAGCGAATAGTTGCGAATAGTCACGAATTTGCGGTGGGCGGCGCCAATGAGACGTGAACAGTCAATTCGTGCCAGGCAATGCCAGTGAGACCTAAATTGTTGCAAATTCACGCTGGGCGGCGCCAGTGAGACATGAATAGTTGCAAATTTGCACCGCCAATGCCAATGAAACGTGAATAGTGGGGAATTTGCACCAGGCAATGCCAGTGAAACATAAATAGTCACAGATTCGTGCTGGGTGAAGCCAGTGAGACATGGATAGTTGCAAATTTGTGCCAGGCCATGCCAATAAGACGTGAATAGTTGGGAATTCGCGCCAGGCAATGCCAGTGAGACGCGAATACTCGTAGATTTGTGGCGGGCGGCGCCAGTGAGACATAAATAGTCGCGAATTTGCACCAGCGATGCCAGTGAAACATGAATAGTTGCAAATTTGCACCGCCCGATGCCAATGAAATGTGAATAGTGGGGAATTTGCACCAGGCAATGCCAGTGAGACATAAATAGTCACAATTTTGCGAGGGGGAAAACAGTGAGACATAAATAGTCAAAGATTTGCGCTGGGTGAAGCCAGTGAGATGTGAATAGTCACAAACTCGCATCAGGCGAAGCCAGTAAGAAGTTAATGGTTGCGAATTCACACCAGTGAGACATGAATAGTTGCAAATTTGCGCCGGACGATGTCAATGAGACAATGCTAGTGAGAAGCGAATAGTTGCGAATAGTCACGAATTTGCGGTGGGCTGCGCCAATGAGACGTGAACAGTCAATTCGTGCCAGGCAATGCCAGTGAGACATAAATTGTTGCAAATTCACGCCGGGTGACGCCAGTGAGACATGAATAGTTGCAAATTTGCACCGGGCGATGCCAGTGAGAGGTTAATGGTTGCGAATTTGCACCAGTGAGACTAGAATAATTGCAAATTTGCACCAGACAATGCCAATGAGACGTAAATAGTTGGGAATTCGCACCAGGCAATGCCAGTGAAACATAAATTGTCACAAATTCACGCCAGGCAATGCCAGTGAGACATGAATAGTTGCAAATTTAGGCGATGCCAATGAGACGTGAATAGTTGGGAATTCGTGCCAGGCAATGCCAGTGAGACGCAAATAGTTGCGAATTTCTGGTGGGCAATGCCAATGAGCCGTGAATCATCTGGAATTTGCACTAGGCAATGCCAATGAGACATAAATAGTCGTGAATTTGCACCGAGCGATGCCAGTGAGACATGAATAGTTGCACCAGGCAAAGCCAATAAGATGTAAATAGTCACAAATTCGCATCAGGCAAAGCCAGTGAGACGTTAAAATTTTCAACTTGAGCGGAAAATTTGCATGACGCACGATTCACGCAAGTGATATGAAAACCATTCCACGGCTATATTTGTATACGCATGTAAGTAACCAGTCAGACATTTGGCTAACGTCACTGAAGGAAAGGTGTTGCTAATGTTAGCAAAACAGCTAAAGTAATGTTTGTGATGTTTCTTTTGAAACAGAAAAGGCATAAATGAGACAATTGTTGACATAAGATACAGTATTAAGGTATAAAATTAATGTGGATAGTATCAAGCTTTATCGATTTTACTTTGGTCATGGTTACCAAAAAACAATAGCAAGTGACAGATAAATCTGTCTGTTTAGCATTAGCATTTAGCATTATTGGTTCTTTTTATGAAAGCAAAACAATTGGAGCAGGAGACCTCAAGAAAATGTGCATAAATTAACCATAGTTTTATTGTAAAAATGTAGTACCCATGTTTTTTTTGTTTTTTTTTTGCCATATTGATTACCATTTGTGTTTAACCACAGTTTTACTACTATGATTAAACTATGGTTTAATTTGTTTAAACCATGTTTAATTTGTTACTATGATTTAACTATAGTAGCCATGTTTTTTTTTTTTTTTTTATATTTATGGTAAAACCATGGTTAAATTTCATATCAGAGAAGTAACGTGTGATTTGAAAGGATCTGAACTTCCTGTCAGAGACTTTTAAAGACACTTGCAGTGCCACACTTACTTGTTAAGTGCTTACGTACAACAACGTCCTTTACCTCAGAAACAGCTTGTTTAAATGGCCTTTGCTCTATATATCGAGACTGCAAGGTCTAATAAAAGGTTCAGGCGAGAATGAGTTTCTCGGCAGGGGAAAAGGCAGCCGTTTTTCCCCGTGCCCCGCTTCCATTAGCGCAGCTCCCCTGTGTGTAATGACCAGAGCCCGCTCGGCCAGACGAATGCTTATCCCGGCGTAAGACGCAATGCGATCGAGCTCCCGCCTCGAACGGCACGGCTGGAGTGATTCAGGAAATAACAAGGAGCCGCGGCCTCGACCCTGACCGGGTCTGGAAACAACTGAACGCTCATTAAGAACGGACTGATGGGGAAGAGAGAAGCTAATGCGGCGAGTCAAACGGATTTGCTTTCTCTCATTATTTTTCTTCCTGTCTCTCTCTCGGCTCGCTTCCTGTCCCCGCAGTCTCGCTTTAAATAATTCTTCTCATCCCCTCATAATCTGAAAACGAGAGGGTGCACTTTGCCCATTTAGAGAAACTCTTCAATGAAAATATTTAAGCAGTCTAGTCAAACACCTTGTGGAGAGTTTGAGCCTGTAGAGGCTCGAAAAAGCGGCCGTGAGCCAGGGAGCAGTTGCTGAGAATGAATGATTAGGGGCCGTCCGCTCTTCGCCAAGTGCCACGCGGCCAAAGTGGCTTGGGTTTACAGGGGCGTTATCGATAATTTATTGGATCATCTGCTTTTTCTCTCACGCCAAGCCAAGATAAAGCGGAGTGAGGCCTCTCGACAGAAGCCGGAGCTCGAACTCACTTCACCAGAGCGGATGGTTCGACAGACGCCAACGAGTTATTTGCATCAACAGATGGGATTTAGCCTTGCGACTGCATTGTAACGCTGTTGTATCAAGAGAACGGGCCACAATTAGACAGTTTGAAGTTTTATTTTCCATGGAGGTACTTGCATTTGGCTAATGACTTGAGTAAAGTGAATCACGTTTTGGAAAACTCCTTTGACGCAGAGAGGTTTTGGCGGTAACAAAGTATCTTTCCTTGCACATTACAGTACATCAATTCTTAAAGTCTGTGTAAATTGCCCTTCTAAACCCATTTCACTTTCTTCAACATGAAAAAAAGTGTTCCATTCCAAAATGAAGTCAAACATGAATGTGAGTTTGATAAAACTATATCTAAATAGTTATTTGGCATCATAGCATGATGCTCATTTTTTGGACCTTGGCAAATTTCTCTACAAATATATGATTCATACATATAATGACTTGAATACCCCCTTTTTCTTTTATTTTTTCCTTAAAAACAAACAAACAAAAAACAAAAAAAGGACATTGTTTTAATCTTCTATATATAAAATGTTTATAAAATAATAATAATAATAATAATAATAAATAATATTATTATTAATATATAATATTATTATATAATAATAATAAAGTGTCATTAAGTAAAATCTTCATTAAATAAATAAATAAATGTTTCAATGTCTTTTTTTCTTTCATTTTGGTACATAAAGTCCAGAATTTTATATCATAATTGTGATTATATCCTAAAGTTTCATAAACTAAAATCTTCATGAAAATAATATGCATGTTTCACATTTCTGCATTAAATGCATGTTTTCTGTTTTTTTTTGGTACGTGTCATAAACTAAAATCTTGAAAATAATGTGCATGTTTCAAATTTCTGTATTAAAAATATTTCAAGTTTTTTTTTTTTTGCTACACATCAAAAAATAAATTGTATATCATACATTTAATATCATAAAATAAAACTTCATTCAAATAATGAGCAGTTTCAAATACATGTATTATTATTATTATTATTTTTTTTTTATAATGAACAGTTTCCAAAACTTTTATATTATAGTTGTGATTATATCTTAATATCATAAATTAAAAGCTTCATTAAAATAATGTGCATGATTAAAAATGTTTTGGTACATACATTCAAATATGTTATATTATAAATGTAATATAATAATGAGCAGTTTCAAATTTTTGTATTAAAATGTTTAAATTTTTCTGTTTTTTTAATAATAAAATTTAATTCTCAAAAAAAAAAAAACTTTTTTTTTTTTGCCATAACCTTATTTTTCTTTCTCAGAAAAACAATATTTTATCAAAACTGCTTCACTGCTTATTAATATTTGAACAATTTTTCTGTCAAATCAAATGTTATGTGGTATAAAAACCTTTATTTATGTTTAGAAATTAATTTAACATATATTAAAAATTTTAAATATATGTATCAAAAATGTAATGTTACAATTTTGACTTGATGGTTACACATGACATTTATTAAACTAAAGCTTTTCTTGAAAATGACATAAACGTTTTTCAAAACCATATGAAACCAACAAATACAATAAGTACATTTCTGAGAACTAGATTTTAAAATTATTTTTCCTTTTATTAATCACCACTTTTATGTCATTGACCTTTGATCATGCACTTACATTTTGATAATGAATGCTACTTTTTGTGAAATAACACGCACCGACAAATCCTTCAAAATTACACCAGGAACACAAATTAAAGTAAGTGGGGTCCATATTAATTCCACATTCACTCCACAAAGCATTCAATCACTTGCTCCAAGTTAAAGCCGCCTTTTGTAACGACAGCCTCTCTTCATTATCTTCCCAATGAGTCACTTGTGTCTTGAGCTCGACGTGCAGCCATATACACGAACATGCTTTTACCTCAATAATTCATAATCGGGGAGGGATGCTGAATAATTGAACTGAACTTGAAGGCTTTTTTGCACAGTGGAGCTTTTACATTGGGCTTGATGTATCTGGAAGAGAGAGAGAGAGAGAGGAAAGAGTGCATAGTGCTAAGCTGTGTTTTCACCACTCGTCTCATTGATCAATAATTTAGCGAGACCCTCTGACTGGGACCTGTGCACTCCAAAAACTAGTCAGTGACACAAACTGGTCTGTGCCCTTCCCGAAATCCCTTTCCACGCTTCTTAATCCACCATTACCTCACACCGCACAAAGACACGCTTGAATTCTGTGAAAATGGAACTCGGCCTCCGCAGTTCTAGGAAATACTGAGGCAATATTACAGTAAGTGCCTTTCATCTAGGAAATGAGGATTGCTGCTGGAAAAAATAGCATAGCCAATAAGAACCAACGCGGGCGCTGCAGGGCAGCCGCGCTCGCGTTCTCCCCGTGCCAAGGGGCTGATGGGAAAAAGAGCAACGGCTCAGGGCGGCGCTTTATCACACGAACAAGCTCCTGAGCTCCAGCCCCGCTCGCCCGAACCATCATCAAAGGCTGCAGAACAGAGAGAAACTGCCCCGTCGACTCTGATCTCGGGTTGTTAAGGCACGGCAAGTGGCTAATTAACACAAAAGAAACTAGCGGGTGCCTGCGGAGCACTAGGCTGAAATGAGGGACCGTCAACGTACCTGGAGAGCACATCAATTCATAAGATGTGAAGAGGCCTGGTGGAGACCGGTTTAAACGGTATGCAGATGCACTTTTGGGAGGCTTGCGTCAAATCCTGGAGACTGAAGATCTAGAGGCGGTTTGAGGACATTGATTGCGCTCCTCTGATCTTGGTTTGCAGACAAACAGGCATGGGTAGCGCAGAGGGTGTTAGCAATTTATACTTCACCCAGACTTGATCTTCAAGCGCAAATCATTTGTGCTCTCCTCAAGTCCTTCTAGGCCAAAAGAAGTACACTTTAGAACAGTTTTTAAAAAATGACAGTATGGAAATAGAGTGTTCTAAAAGGGATAGTTTTCATTTCATTTTTTTACAAATGAGGAATGTTTTGTTATCATTTACTCACCCTCATGTTGTTCCAAACTTTTGCTGAACACGAAAGAAGATATTTTAAAGAACGTTCGTAACCAACAGTCCAACAGTAACAGTCGCTTGTGGCCAATTTCATAATAATGGAAGTTAATGGCTACCAGCTACTATTTAGTTATCCACATTCTTCAAAATATCTTCTGTGCTCAGCAGAAGAAAGAAATTCATACAGGTTTGGAACAACATGAGGGTGAGTAATTAATCATTTTTTGGTGAACTATCCCTTTAAGTGTGAAATGAATGAATGTTTTCAGACTGTTAAAGGGGTCATCGGATGCTAAGTTCACTTTTTCATGTTGTTTGAACATTAATGTGTGTTGGCAGTTTATGTACAAATAAACCATATAATGATAAAAATCCATGCAGTGGTTTTTAATTAATCTGTAAAAATAATATCCCCTTTTTCAAATCAAGCCGTTCTCAGATGGTGTGGCGTCAAACCGACAGAGGCCGCTCCTACGAAAGTTGATTGACATGAGCGTCTTACCTCAGATCAGCTGTAACAGTACGACCTCCATGTTTTGATGCCTGAGCAGGGATGTAAGTTAGACAAGAATATCTCCGACTGAGCGATTGAGGTGTTGCTGGATGTAATAATGAACATAGTGGTCGTCATTTACTCCCGACATCTGAGCTGCTGAAGATGCAGTGGATTATTTTTGTTTGTGAAGGGAATGCGGCTCCCGATCTACATAAATGCGTCTTTGTTCGCACAAATCATTCGTGATCCAGCTTCACTTACAGCAGAAGTGAGTATAAGGGGTTTTTTATGAATCTTTGTGATCAACTTTCCTAATAATGTGCTAGTTAGCAAGTTTAGTGGGTAAACGTGGCTAAATGTGGCTAAAGTAAACAGGCTCGTCACTCCACAGAGAGAAGGGAGGGGCGGGGCAAATCGAGCTAATTTGCATTTAAAGGAACAATCCTCTCAGAATGAGATGATTTTTGCAGAGCTCATTTTGACAAGGTAAAAAGGGTGTTGTTTTACACAACCATTGAGAATTTTTAATCAAAGTATATTATAGACTTTTCATTAAGACCCTAAAGAATCATATCAACTTGTGGAAAATGGGCATCCGATGACCCCTTTAAGTGCAATTAATTGAAAATGTATTGTTGTTTACAGTACATTTACATTAAATGAAACTAACTGGACTTTACAGTTATTTGAGACCCACATAAGTAGGATTTAAAGGGGTCACTGGATGCAAAATTCACTTTTACATGTTGTTTGAACATAAATGTGTGTTGGCAGTGTGTACACATCCACCCTATAATGATAAAAATCCACCCAGTGCTTTTTTTTTTTTTAATTCCCAATAATAATAATCACTTTCTCATATCAGGCTCTTCTGACTCTTGGCAAAACGATTGTTGATTGACACAGCCGTTTTACCTTAGACCCACTCTGTGTGAGCTGTAAACAGTCCGCCATTGTTTGACGCCGGAACAGGGGTAGAAAAGAGATTGAGGTGTTTTGTTGTTGGATTTAATAATGAACATAGCAGTCATCATTTACTCCTGACATCTGAGCCGCTGAAGACGCAGTGGATCTGCCTAAATGCGTCTATGTTCGCACAAATCTTTTTGTAATCCAGTTTCACTTACAGAAGAAGTGAGTATAAGAGTTTTTATGAATCTTTGCAAATCGCCTTTCCTAATAATGTGCTAGTTAGCAAGTTTTGCAACTAAATGCAGCTAAAGTTTACAGTCTCTCGGAGAATGGCCCGTCACCCCATGGAAGAGAGGGGCGGGGTGAGCGGAGCTCATTACCATTTAAAGGCACGTGCACCGAAACGGGTCACTGTGAACCAAGCTGTTTTTGACAAGGTAAAAAGGCTGTTGTTTTACACTAGCACTGAGGAATTTTAACCAACGTATATTATAGACTTTTCATTAAGACCCTAAAGAATCATATCAACTTGTGGAAAATGGGCATTTGATGACCCATTTAAGTACATGCCTATATGTAATTTTCATAATTACTTTAAGAAAGTCTCTCTTTAAAGGAGAAGTTCACTTTTAAAACAAAAATTTACAGATAATTTACTCACACCCTTGTCATCCAAGATTTTCATGTCTTTCTTTCTTCAGTCGATAAGAAATTATGTTTTTTGAGAAAAAGATTTCAGCATCTCCATATTGTGAACTTCAGTGGTGCCCCCAAGTTTGAACTTTCAAACTGCAGTTTCAATGCAGCTTCAAATGGCTCTAAATGGCTCCCCAGCCAGGAAAGATGGGTCTTTTTTATAGCGAAACGATCTGTCATTTTCTAAACAAATTGACAATTTATATACTTTTTAACCTCAAACGCTCGTCTTGTCTATTCTCTGCAATGCTCATGCGAACTCAGTGTATTCTGGTTTAATACAGTTAGGGTATGTAGAGAAACTCCCATCTCATTTTCTTCTCCAACTTCAAAATCTCCCTATATTGCTGCAAAATACGACCCAGTGTTTACAAAGTGAACATGCAAAGAAGATCAAATGCCCTTTACAAAAAAAGGTAAATCAGCAATGTAGGACGATTTTGAAGTTGGAGAAGAAAACGCAATGGTAGTTTTTCGACCTACCCAAACTGTATTGATCCGGATTAGACAGACTACGCATGTGCATCGCAAAGAAAAGACAAGACGAGCGATTGACCGATCATTTCGCTAGATAAGATCCTTCTTCCTCGGCTGGGATCATTTAGAGCCTTTTGAAGCTGCATTTAAACTACATTTTGGAAGTTCAAAATCGGGGCACCAATCAAGTCCATTATATGGAGAAAAATCCTAAAATGTTTTCCTCAGAAACCATCATTTTTTTACGACTGAAGACAGAAAGACATGAACATCTTGGATGACAAGGGGTTGAGTACATTAATTGTAAGTTGTTGTTCTGGAAGTGGACTTCTCCTTTAAGGGCTAAATGCATTCAACTTTTGATTTTTTGGTGCATATAATGAGTAAAAGTAAATGTGGTCTGATGTTATTTGACTAACAAACAAAGTGAATTATTGGCTACCAAGTACAAGTCAGACTGTCACATTACTAATTCATAGTGTATTATTAATTGATTTTCACTCTGTTTGGTCACCACTTTACATCCAATGTTGAGAACCAGTTGCAAACTGCTGCTCCACCTGATACAGGAAGACACGGTGAAAGCTTCAGTCTATTGGAAAACACATGCCATGGGGCTCAAGACATGGATCGTTTGTTATTCCCTCCTGGCCCGTGGGATTACTCAAACATTGTTCAAAGCTCAAACCAAGACAAGCAAAAAACGCCCGAGGTTATGAGCAGCCCTCACCACTGAGAATCTGAATACGACGATATCTCCCCCATTTAGAGGTCAAACTGGGCTTTGTCTGATGTGATTTATGATACAGAAGCTCACCTAGGACTATTGAGGAAAATACATGTCACCCTGTGTTGCTTGGTTAGAAAAACACCATCTGATCGCTGGTGATAGATGGATCCGTTGGTAGCTGGAGTTCGTGAAGATGAAGACGGGCACAACGTGTCCGAGGCAGCGCCGGTTAATCTTCATCTGCGGTCAGAGGTTCCTCGTGTCCACTGAAGTTCACGTTTCCTGTATCGATTAAAGGCTGCTGGATGGGCCCCCCTGTTTTGAGGGGAGGGAAAAAGTTCTCTGTGATGAGTTTCTCAACTGACTTACCTCTATTGTTCTGGTAGTGGATAAATAGCACAGCGCTGGATGGAAAAACCACAAAGGACATCTTTCATATATCTCAACTGTTTCTCCAAGATCTCCAATGGGATCAAATGCATCTACAGTACTGTCCAAAAGTTTTAGGCCACTAGTATTTTCACCAGCTAAAAAATGGTTTAAAGTAAGTTATTTCTATCTTTTGCTGTAGTGTGTCAGTAAAAAATATCGGTTTACATTTCCAAACATTCTGTTTGCCATTAATTGTAATAATCTAGTGAGATTTTTGTTTGCACAAGGAGTCTGACAACAGCCAGTGCTCCACACTGATCTGATCTGATCTCATCATCATCCAGTCTGTCTCTGGAATGACATGAAGACACAGAACAAACTGAAACAGAGTAAATCCAGAAGAACTGTGGCAACGTCTCCAAGATGCTTCAAGAGACCTACCTGCAAAGCTACCTGAAAAATTTTGCGCAAGTGCACCTAGGACAAAAGCTGCTGTAAACGCAAAGAATGGTCGCACCAAATGTTGATTTCATTTAGTTAATAGAAGGTAATTGATAAAGAAAATCTATTTATGACAGCATCCTAATTTTACAGCATTTTTACACGAGTGCCTAAAACTTTTAACAGTGCTGCAGCTTTGCAGGTAGGTTTCTTGAAGCATCCTGGAGACTTTGTCACAGTTCTTCTGGATTTAGTCTGTCTGAGTTTGTTCTGTTTCTCCATGTCATTCCAGACAGACTGGATGATGATGAGATCAGATCTCTGTGCAGAGCACTCGCTGTTGTCAGACTCCTTGTGCAAACAAAAATCTCACTGGATTATTACGATTAATGGCAAAATGAATGTTTGGAAATGTAATCTGATATTTCCTACTGACACACTACAGCAAAAGACAGACTTTAACTGACTTTAAACCATTTTTTAGCTGATGAAAATACTAGTGGCCTAAGACTTTTGCACAGTACTGTACTTCTCAGATGTTTCTCCTGCAAAGAAAATCATTGATTATATTTCTAAGTATGCATCCTGTTCATGCATTTCCCAGCAAATGAACACATGATATTGGCATTGCTAGCATCATTGTCTCCAAGAACTTACATCTGCTTCCTCAAGACTTTCAGAAGAGCTCTCTCAACAGGGTCTCAAACTGTGCTCAGATATGTCGAGGTACCAAATCTACAAGTAAAAGTCACTGATTTCAGTATGAACTCAGATATTTCTTTTCAAATATTCTTATTTTTAATATTAGATTTATATATAAAACATATAATAATAAATTGTATATGTTTTTATTATATACAGTAGCTGTATTATATTTAAATAATGTTTAATGTAAACAATGGTTTTGTTTATTTCTATATTTATTTATTTTCTTATGGAAATTTGACATTTCTGAGATGAAAAATCTAATACTATATAATGATATAATAGTGATAATATAAAATTATAATATAAACATTTAATAATTAATATGACATTTTTATTTTTCATAGTCAGTGTATTGTAAATCTTATAATAACAATATAATTGTAAATTATTACAAATTATTTGAAAATATTATGCAGTGTGTTTCAGTTATATGTCAAAATTATTTAATTTCTTTATATATTTATTTTAATATAATAATATAATATAATATAACATAATATAATATA
This sequence comes from Labeo catla, assembly GCA_012976165.1. Taxonomy (NCBI): domain Eukaryota; kingdom Metazoa; phylum Chordata; class Actinopteri; order Cypriniformes; family Cyprinidae; genus Labeo; species Labeo catla. Next base: position 686,775 of record VONZ01000243.1, read on the forward strand.
ATATATGATAATATATGATAATGTAATATAAAATATAAGATAATATATTATTTGTATTATATTTTAAATTATTACAAACTTTATTAAATGATTATACAGTACGTTTCTGTTATATCTAAAAAATGATTTTTTTTAATATTTAATGTTATATTATTATGTTATATAATATAACATAATAAACATTTATAGCATTTCAATATATCATAGTAATTTTATTATAAATTTTATAATAAAAATATAATTATAGACGATTACAAACTTTATAAAATTATTACATAGTATGTTTTGGTTATATGTACAAATAAAATTTGATTTTTTATTTAACTTGTTCAAAGGAATTTAAAAATGACTAGAGATTTAGTATATAATAATATAATATAATATATCATATAATATCATATAATATAATAACATTTATATCGTTTCAATATATCATAGTCATTATTTTGTAAATTTGATTAAAAGATATAATTCTAAATTATAATCAATTTTTTAAATTATTTTATAGTATGTTTGTGTTTTATGTAAAACTTTTTTTTTTCTAAGGAATTTGTAAAATGACGAGATTAAGCACATAATATAATATAATATAATATATAACACAACAGTCATTTTATTATAAACCTCATAATACAAAATATCATTAAAAATGATTACAAACTTGAACAAATTATTATACAGTATGTTTCTGTTATGTTAAAAAATAGTTTATATATTTAATTTTTCTTTAGTGACTAGAGATTAAGTATATAATATAATATAATATAATATAATAAAAAAAAATTCTAACATTTTTATGTATCATAGTCATTATATTATAAATCCCATATTTAAAAATATAATTATCAAAATTATTGCAAAAAATGTAATACATTATTATACAGTATACTTCTATTGTATGTAATCATGATGAATATGAGATTATTAAAAGTGACTTCTCCATGTATAGTCATTAAGTAGAAATTTTTTACTATATATTATAATACCTAAACATTTATCCAATTTTTATATATTATGTTTTATATTGCAAATCTTATACAAATCTCATATTCCTGTTGTATTCCTGTGGTAAATAATGATTTTGCTTGCTTCTATATTTATTTTTTTCCTAAACGTTTTTATAAGTACATAATACAATACAGTATAAACATTTATAACATTTTCATATTTATCATATCATGTTCCTATTGTATGACAACAATGATATTTTTTGTTTTTCCAAGGAAATTTTAAAAGCAACTTCTGAAATGAAGTTGAAGCTTCACTGAAACACAACTAAGAAGTCTCCTGTGCTATGGAAGTGCTCCATCTCAATAAAACATTCCTCTGGGAACATAAAATACTTCTCTTTGAGGTTGGCCTGACTCGGCTAGTCATACAGACCATTCATAACGCTTATAAAAACACCTACGCAGCATTTGGGTTCTGAAATGTTTGATCAAATATGTAAAAAACGCATTCAATTGAGCGTCAAGCCAAAACCGAGCACACTAGACTGCCTTTTATAAACACAGACATGGAAAAGAATCAAAAGACGGCAAGTATGCCACCAGCCGCCATGGGACAGGGCCGCAGCGTCTCTCGTCTTTGTCTTTCCTTCAGCAGAGAAAAAGACAACAGCGGCAGCTCAAACACGCCGCATAGTCATGCAGGTTATACCTACGCCTGTGTTCTACAAAGACATGATGGCAACAAGCACTTAATTTGTGGTTAGGCCTTTATAGTGAGGTGTGCTTATCCCCACAGGAGTTCATTATATCCACAGGCCTGCTTCATTGTCTTTTCCCCCCCGACACACTCCTCTTGTGGGGTGATTTAATGCAATTCTCTCGGTAATAAACAACTGAAGTGCATGACCACAAACACGCCGCATATATTATCCTCTTGTGTTTTTTTTCCTCTTTGGAAGGTTATTCTATCATGTAAATGAGTCTGTGGCAAAACATATTTTTTAGTCGCTGTTATTATTCTCGCCGAGTATCATTTGCAGTCAAGAATGTGATTTTTATTGCCCTTCAGTGGACTGTTATAGATTATTTTATTATGCAAAAGTGTGGGCTTTAAATATATGGTGAGATGATGATTTTAAATATGATTGTATTAATATGTCAAAAGGAAGGAAAATCATTTAAAATCATAAAGTCGTTAAAATAAAATTGTCCTTTTAGAGTCCGAGCTTTATCAACTGCCAAATAAGCACTGATGCTATTTAATGTTGAGAAAATTAGTAAAAAATAATAAACACAATTAATACCTGTCCTAGCAATGAAATTAAATTATATATGATTAACAAGGTGATCTCAGTATTCATATTTGTTTCTATCTTTTCAAGAAAAGTTTCAGTTATATAGTCATATGAGTCAGATACAGTGTTCTTATTTATTATTTAAAAAATGTTTAAACATGTATTTAAGTAATAAAAAAGTATTTATTATAGATTATAGATTTATATAATAAATTTATAACTAAGTTTTAGGGGGGTTGCACCACATGATATTTTGAATTAATGGCATAACAATATCAAAAAAAAAAAATTTAATTTAAAAATAAAAATAAAAAAAATAGAAATAATAGGAAATTCAAAATCATATTAAAGTAATTTTATGTATCAATCAGTGATATTCTCATAACAGAGATATTATTACAGTTTTCACTGAATTTAGTTTTCAGTTAAGTAGTTTTGTTTTTGTTTTTTTTAATTTGTCATTTTAATAATTTAATCATTAAAGTTTTAGTAAATTTGGAACCTGAGTCTAAGCAGTAGTGATTAATTTGAAACCCGAGTCTGAGCAGTAGTGATTCATTTGGAGCCTCAGTCTGAGCAGTAGTGATTCATTTGGAGCCTGAGTCTGAGCAGTGTGATTCATTTGGAGCCTGAGTCTGAGCAGTAGTGATTCATTTGAAACCCGAGTCTGAGCAGTAGTGATTCATTTGAAACCCGAGTCTGAGCAGTAGTGATTCATTTAGAGCCCAAGTCTGGCAGTAGTGGATTAATTTGGGCCGAGTCTGAGCAGTAGTGATTCATTTGGAGCCTGAGTCTGAGCAGTAGTGATTCATCTGGAGCCAGAGTCTGAGCAGTAGTGATTCATTTGAAGCCTGAGTCTGAGCAGTAGTGATTCATTTGAAGCCTGAGTCTGAGCAGTGGTGATTCATTTGGAGCCGAGATCTGAGCAGTAGTGATTTATTTGGAGCCCGAGTCTGAGCAGTAGTGATTCATTTGGAGCCAGAGTCTGAGCAGTAGTGATTCATTTGGAGCCCGAGTCTGAGCAGTAGTGATTAATTTGGAGCCTGAGTCTGAGAAGTGAGTGATTCATTTGAAGCCTGAGTCTGAGCAGTAGTGATTAATTTGAAGCCTGAGTCTGAGCAGTGGTGATTCATTTGGGAGCCCGAGTCTGAGCAGTAGTGATTCATTTGAAGCCTGAGTCTGACCAGTGGTGATTCATTTGGAGCCCGACTCTGAGCAGTAGTGATTCATTTGGAGCCCGAGTCTGAGCAGTCGTGATTCATTTGGAGCCCAAGTCTGTTTTTATTCATTTTTATTTTATTTTAGCTTGTGAAGTTAAACTAAATACAAACAGAAATGCTCCCTTGTAAGCTATAGTAGTCAACACTTTAAGTGGATCAAAACCTTTCATCAAAGTTGTCCTAAAACAAAACAATGCCTGTTTTTGTCTTAGGACAACTTTGATGAACTTTTTTGATTCATTTAAGTGTTGACTACTATAGCTTCTAAACTAAAGTTTTTTTTATATTTAATTTAATTTTAGTAATTTAATTGTATTTTATAAATGTATTACAATTTTATTTTATGTTATGTATATTATTCTATTGTTTTAGTTTTAGTTTTAACCCTGGTAAATTCCATGTCTAATGATCTTTTTTAATAATACATTTAGTCAAATGTGTCTTTGACCCTTGATATTGTTTGATTCAGTGTCTAACCAAATGCACAAAAACATACTGTGCATACTAGATACAAACTTCATGCATGAATACTAATGAATGAAGTCATTGATCTGAATCTTTCTTTGTGCATAGGCTTTGTTTTTATCTCCAATTGCTTTTGTGCACAATTTTACACACACCCAGCTGCTAGACAACATGAGTGTGTTCTCTCACATACAGGGCTGCATTCTTTAAAGCCTCGGTTCAAGTGTTCGTTTTTAAACCTTCGCCTTGAGCTGCGGCGACTGCGGACCATCTGTGGTGACGGAGGGGACAACTGTTGCTAACTAAATTAGCCAGCTCCATCATCTTGATACATCAGTGGAGTACCTGGGCTCTCGATGACCTTTCCCTCTCCCTGTACCCAGCCCTCTGTCCTCGCTAATATAGATGCAAACAGAACTGGGTCAAGCTCCAGGTATAAATCTTCCTTGGCAAGGCACAGCGCTGTTTGCCAGGTCTCCACCGCGGGCACGTGTGACGGACAGAGAAAGAGAGAGAGAGGGAGAGATGGAGGGAGAGTGGATGGGGAGTAGGGCTAGAGGCACGGATGGCATCGTCACTGCCCGTGGGTAAAGAGCAGGCGGTTGCTGCCTAAAGGCCTGCCTCCTGCTCAGATAGCAGTTGGTCTGTACCTTGTGTTTTGTTGAATGGCAAAGTGTTTTTATAGGAGGGCTGACCAAGCATTTATTTCCTGTGCCTAAAAGGTCAGCATAGGCATGAGCATGTTTTTCAGGGAAAATTAAATAAAATCAGCGAATAGGAATTAAATGGTTTGGTTTGAGCCCAAATCTGTGCAGTAGCGATCCATTTGGAGCCTGACGGTGCGTTTCCACTGGCACGTAGCGAGTGCGGTGGAGGAGCGAGGGTTTTTAATTCATTCCTATGGAAGTTGAGCTTAAACGCTCTCGTGGTGCATTATGGGATTGAGTGGCTGAGAGTGTCAAAAAGGTTGAGCATTCCTCAACTTTATGCAAATCGCGAGCGAAAAACGCAGGGCGACAACCAATCGCTGTGAAAAGTAGGCAAGGCAAGGTTTTGACGTATGTTTCCGAGTGTTTGCGGAACTGGTGGATTACTGAGCTGAAATCACATATCATTGAACAAGTCATGCAAAAGTAAATTATTTGCTATGGCTCCCTAGAAGGTGCCAATAAAGTGTTTAGTTTGCGAACTGCCATTAAAAGAAGAAGATGAAACGCAAACAAGGTGTAAACATTGCTTTCAGAGGCGTGCTCTGCCCTAAATTTCACACGCCCAAAAGCAGTGGCGTTGTAGTGTTGCCAGCGGCATTGAGCACGGATTTGACACTGTAGTGGAAACACACCGTGAGTCTGAGGAGTAGTGATTCATTTGGAACCTGATTCTAAGCAGTAGTGATTCATTTGGAGTCTGAGTCTGAGCAGTACTGATTCTTTTGGAGTCTGAGTCTGCCCATTAGTGATTAACTTGGAGCTTGAGTCTGAGAAGTAGTTATTCATTTGGACCCAGAGTCTGAGCAGTGGTGAATTATTTTGAGGCAGAGTCCTCGAAGTAATGATTAATTTGGAGCCCGAGTATGAGCAGCAGTGATTCATCTGAAGCCTGAGTCTGAGTGGTAGTGATTCATTTGGAGCCTTAGTCTGAGCAGTACTGATTCATCCTGAACCCAAATCTGAGCAGCAGTGATTCATTTTGGCCTCCATGTCTGCACAGTACTGATTCATTTGGAGCCTGAGTCTGGGCAATTGATTCTTTTGGAGCCCTAGTCTGCGTAGTAGTGATTCATTTGGAGCCTGAGTCTGAGCAGTAGTGATTCATTTGGAGCCTGCATTTAGCGGTAGTGATTCATTTGAAGCCTGAGTTTGAGCAGTAGTGATTCATTTGGAGTCTGAGTCTGAGTAGTGATTAATTTGGAGCCTGAGTTTGAGCAGTAGTGATTCATTTGGAGCCTGAGATTGAGCAGTAGTGATTCATTTGGAGCTCCGTGTCTGCTTAGTAGTGATTCATTTGGAGCCTGAGTCTGAGCTGTAGTGATTCATTTGGAGCCCGCGTTTGAGCGCAGTGATTCATTTGAAGCCTGAGTTTGAGCAGTAGTGATTCATTTGGAGCCCGAATCTGCACAGTAGTAATTCATTTGGACCAGAGTCTGAGCAGTAGTGACTCATTTAGAGTCATAACTGAGCAGTAGTAATTCATTTGGAACCAAGTCTGCACAGTAGTGATTCATTTTGGAGCCGAGTTTGAGCAGTAGTGACTCATTTAGAGTCAGAGTCTGAGCAGTAGTGATTCATTTGGAGCCGAGTCTGAGCAGTAGTGACTCATTTAGAGTCAGAGTCTGAGCAGTAGTGATTCATTTGGAGCCCGAGTCTGAGCAGTAGTGATTTATTCACTTGAATGGCCAATAAGACTATCTCTGGCCGTACATGTTACTTGTTGCCGCCATAAATCAATCTGCTCTTCGCATGGAATTTCATATCCGCTCACCAAAATTACATACTCCCGAAACAGACATTTGGATGAAACATGAGAAAGAAAACATTGAAACCACCAATAGAAACCAAAGAAGCCAGTTCCTTTATTAGAAGTCCATCAGAATGATTGTGAAACTGATATCTCAAGGTGAAAAAAAAAACCTTCCATATAGTTGGTTCAAATGTGGTTTTCAAACTGACAGCGCAATTCTAAAAACATGCTTTGTTCCACATTACACCCATGAAAATATTTGTGCCTTTCTCTGGGTTTTCACTGGGATAAATCCGTCCTCACAGCCATAGAGCGTTTAGGTGTAATTACATTACATTTCAATCACCTTGCGCAAAGGACAGTCGTTTTACGGACATCGTGTCTTTTTGGTGACATACCGTCTGTGTAAAATTAAATTCTCACTTCAGCAATACATCTGTGTGAAATCATAACTCAGGATTGTGAGAACACAGGCCTAGTCTGCAAAATACAGTCCTAATCAATTTTACAGCTGCCTTCTGGCACAGCGCAGGTAATGAGAAAGAAGTGGCTACAAATCTGAACGCTGACAAAACCATGAGTGACTAGCAACTCTTGTTTTGTAAAACCGTGGAAGCTTTATTGCCTTAACGTCTGTTGGAGCTTCGCTCACTCAATATTTACAGCCGGGTGCAGAAGTGATGACATGATTTAAATGGACGTTTGCTGAGGCGCTTTTTTATGCGAAGGCTTTTAGGAGCTGTCTTTTTCACGGCAACGACGGGCCGTTCCATTGCCCCGTTCCGCAGGGGTGTTGTTTGGAGACATTTCATGGAATAGTGCCATTTTACCCAGACAGACATATTCCACAGGCTACCATTAGCCTCATGCTCCAGCGTACACACACCTGCGACTGATACATTCTTTCCTTTGAGCTTCTTTGCTTATGTAACATACAACTGGCCCTTGGGTGCTGTGAGGTAATGTGTGCTGAAACCTCACTATCCTTGCTTGTGTTGTGGTTTTTCTGCGCTAGCTCCTAGCGCCATGCGAATCTTGCCATTTTTGAGGTACTTTAACCTTTAAGAAATGCTAATAAGTGACCTACTGACTGAAGTTGGCAAGTTGGAGACTGAGTTCATTAGCAAAATACTATGTAGCTCTGCATGCTACACGCTACTGGCTAATATAGATTGTTTTATAAGGAAATCTTAAATTAAAGTCATTAGTTTTGAGAAAAAGTCTGAAATTACCTGGATTTTGGGGTTAATTCTTCTGTAGAGCCTCCTTCGGCAGCAATAACTTTCACTGAACATGTCCTGCAGCAGCTAAGAAGATTTGCACACCAATTTGAGAAGATTCATCCTTAAACTCCTGTGTTCACTGATATTTTTTGGGATTCCATGCGAGAGCAGCTCTCATGCCACTGCATATTTATTGAGTAGGTCTCTGGAGAATTCACAAACGTTTTCACAATTATTTTGCAGTAAGTGTTTTGTTCTTAACACCATATAGGCATCTTAAAGGGAAAGTTCACCCCTAAATGAAACTTCAAATGGTGGGATTCCACAGAGTCCAGTTTTGTTTTGGACCCCATTGACTTTCACTGTATAGACAAAAAAGTTGAAACATTCTTCAAAATCTCTTCTTTTGTGTTCCACAGTGGAAAGAAAGTCATACAGGTTTGGAACGACAAGTAAATTATGAATTTTCAGTGAATTTTCACTGGGTGAACTGTTCCTTTTAGAATCATTTTATTGAATTTCAGGCCCTGTTCACACTAGTGCATTTTCATTTTAAAACAGCATTTTAAAATGAAAAAGATCCTCGTTTACACTGCTGTTTTCACTGCATTTCAGAAACGATCACTGTCTACACTACACAACCAAAAACATGTCATATGACATTCAGGCAACATTCGTCATCAGGGATGTTTTAACTTATTAGAATTACCCATAATAAAATGTACTGTTCCTTGGCATGTAAAAATACTGTTATTTTCTTTTTTAACTGAAATGTAACGGTTAGTTCTCTTAAAAAAGCCTCCAAAATGAGATGCAACAAATGAGCATGATGTTTTGTTTACATGGTCATCAAGCATACGCAGAGCTAATGTGGGCAGCCACGGCATCATTCTCAAAAGTCTCCGTTTGGTTTGTTTACACTGAAACACAACACCGGAGTTTTCAAACTAAAATGGGGTCTGCAGCATTTTCGAAAGTCTTTGTTTTGGTTAGTTTACACTGAAACGCAGTGCTGGGGTTTTCAAACTAAAACGGGTCTGTGGCATTTTTGAAAGTCTTCGTTTTGGTCCATTTCCACTGAAACGCAATCTTGGAGTTTTGAAAAACTAAAACAAGGTCTGCAGCATTTTTGAAACTCTCCATTTTGGTCTGTTTACATCGAAACGCTACCCCGGAGTTTTCAAACTAAAACAGGCTCTGCAGCATTTTCAAAGTCTCAGTTTTGGTCCATTTCCACTAAAACGCAAACCCCGAGTTTCAAATTAAAAACAGGGTCTGCAGCTTTTTCGAAACTCTCATTTTGGTCTGTTTACCCGAAACACAACCCAGGAGTTTTCAAACTAAAACGGGGTCTGCAGCATTTTCGAAAGTATCCGTTTTGGTCCATTTCCACTGAAATGCAACCCTGGGGTTTTCAAACAAAAGGGTCTGCACCATTTTCAAAAGTCTCCGTTTTGGTCTGTTTACACTGAAGCCCAATGCTGGAGTTTTCAAACTAAAACAGGGTCTGCATCAGTTTCAAAAGTCTCCGTTTTGGTCTGTTTACACTGAACCCCAACACCCAAGTTTTCAAACTAAGGGTGTGTTCAGACTTGTCATGTTCGGTTCAATTAAAACAATCTCTGGTGTGATTGCTGTGTTTGTGCGGTTAATTTGAGTAAGTGTGAATGCTGCCATCCGAACACTGGTGCGCACCAAACAAGCGGGCCGAGACCACTAAAAAGATGGGTCTCCATTTTGGTCCATTTTGGTCCGTTTACGCTAAAACGCAACCCCAGAGTTTTCTAACTAAATCGGGGTCTGCAGTGTTTTCAAAAGTCTCCGTTTTGGACTGTTTACACCAAAACGCAACCTCAGAGTTATCAAACTAAATCAGGGTCTGCCGCATTTTCAAAAGTCTCAGTTTTGGTCTGTTTACACCACAATGCAACCCCGGAGTTTTCAAACTTAATCGGGGTCTGCGGCATTTCCGAAAGTTTCCGTTTTGGTCTGTTTACACCAAAATGCAACCTCGGAGTTCTCAAACTAAATCAGGGTGTTATGGATCCGTACGCAAGCTTTTATTGACTTTAGACAGAGACATGGTCGTAAATAGGCTGGGTTGAACTCAGGTAAACAGGTATACAGACAGCAAGACACAAGAGTATTCCGTGACACAGGCGAGGGTCACGGGTAATCCAAACAGGCAGGCTTGAGTCCATACAAGGGGCGAACAGAGTCTGTGACAATGAGACAAAGGGTAAGCCCACAACAGGCAAGAATCCAATAACACAATGCTAGGGTCAAGACACGAATGACAAAACTAGATCACAAGAAATAACTAGGAAAGGGCTCCGTAAAGCAGCTAACACAAGACCAGTGCTAAACGCTGTACAATTCTCGGCCCAGGACAGTGGTAAAGGACTCGTATTTATGCTGTTCGTGATTGGCTGTAGCTGTGAGCGCGGTGGAGCATGGGAAATGTAGTCCGGGGTGTAGTGCAACAGTCTGTGTAATGGCAAGGTGACCTCTGGTGGCGAGTGGAGCGGTGATCAGGACCAGACTCGTGACACAGGGTCTGCAGCGTTTTCAAAAGTCTCCGTTTTGGTCCGTTTACCCCGAAATGCAACCCCAGAGTTTTCAAACTAAAACAGGCTATGCAGCATTTTCAAAAGTCTCCATTTAGGTCCATTTACACTGAAACACAACCTGGAGTTTTCAAACTAAAACGGGGTCTGCAGCATTTTGGGAAAGTCTCCGTTTTCAAGGGTCAAAAATGCCAGAGTAGTGTAAACAACAGGCGTAACCATAGCAAAAGTTTTGCATTTTAAAGCGTAAATGCACTAGTGTAAATGTATCCTCATCACACACACAAAATATAAAACATTGTCCTTTTCAGTTAAAAAAATGTCTTAGGATAGCATAAGGGAAGAAAAAAGAGCATTAAAAGAAGTGTTTTTTTCTCCCAACAACTGCTATGGCTCATTCTCATCTTAGGAAAATGATCAAAGAAAAAAACCAAAGCTTTGAAACCAAAGTACTGCAGTTTTCTGTCCCAATCAGTGAACTGAAGCGAACAAGACAGTTACAATTGGTCTTAAAACACAGCAAAACATTCATATGCTTAAACTTGTATTTTGACAACTAAAACACCTTCACATTTAAAAAGATTGATTCATCAATCAATCAACCAAAAAGATGTCAAGTTGAACTCAGGAACCAAATCAGTCTTGGACAAACGGGTTTTTGCAAACAGATCATTCAGACTGGTTTGGTAAACTATAGATCAGCTGATTGGTTCAAAATATTTGACTCAATAGAACTGTTTGCTCGTAAATACTTTAAAGGGACAGTTCACCTTAAAATGAAAATTCTGCCATTAATTACTCACCCTTATGTTGTTCCAAACCCGTAAGACCTTGTTCAGCTTCGAAACACAAATTAAGATATATTTGATGAAATCCGAGAGCTTTTTAACCCTGCATAGACAGCAAACGCAACTGACACGTTTAAGGCCCAGAAAGGTAGCAAGGACATCGATAAAATAGTCCACGTGACATCAGTGGTTCAACTGTAATGTTATGAAGCTACGAGAATACTTTTTTTCGTGAAAAAATAACTCAATTCAAAAATAAATTCAACAATTTATTCTCTTCCGTGTCAGTCTTCGGCTTTGACCTAAAGCTATAAAATGAGTATAGAAGACTTAATCACACATTACACAAGTCACACTTTTATAATGTTTTTGCATTCTTTCTGAATTTTAAAGGCTACAGCCCTTGTTTATTGTAATTATATGTAAAATACGCTTAGAATTTTCTTTTTGCACCACACAGATAAAAGAAAGTCAAAGGTAGCAACATGGTGGTGAGTAAACAACAAATCTTTCGTTTTTCCATTAACTATTCCTTTAAGGATTTAACAAACTTATGTTTCATATATACAATGGTTTTTTTTGACCAAACAAACCTTAAAATGAAAACTTCTAAACAATAACTGGGTTGGACTGAGAATCATGTAAAGAAAGTGTTTACATCACATTTACATCATTTACTCCCACCAGAAATCTTTTAATGCATCATAAAGGCAGAAATGAAAGAGAATTCAAAATAAATCCTATTGATACACTGCGCATTCTCCTTCAACTTGTTTCGCATACTTCAAAACAACGACACATACTGGAAGTGCCAGAAGACAAACTGCAATACAGTTCAAACAGATGAAATAAATGATTATGGAGAAGCATTACCCACAGCGACGGCTGAGTACCGGTGGAGTTTGTGAACCGGGAGTTCACACCGGGGGTTTAGGTTCCTGTTTTGCACTGATCTTGAACCTGTTTTTCTGATGAGATACCTGATGCTGTGTTTTCAGAGCTCTGGTCCAAGATCAGCATAAAACGACACCCACCCTGGGGCTCTAGCAGGGACTAAAAAATACACCTGCACGAGCGCATGCATCAGGCGGACTCCAGGCCGCTCGGCAGATAAATCGTACTCTCTCAGAGCGGGAGTGTGCCGGCCTCCAGGTGCTCTCGCTAGTCGGAGCGATATTTCCTGCTCAGCTCCTCACAGCGCTGTGCCACTGCCCGGGGATGCAGCAAGACTAAATGAAACACGGACACTGTACAAGTTTCCAATCAAAATTTCCATAATTCATTTCCACGCCATTTTTTTTCCTGGAGTGCATATTGGAGGGAGGGAGAGGAATCCCCCGGCACACTCTCCCAGGGAATATGAGTCCTACCACGGGCTGCCGGAAGAAGCAATACTGAATGGCTGAGAGTTACCGAACATAAATCTAACAGACCACTCAGATCATAAGGATCGAGTCAGTTAGAAATACCAAGCGTTCACACCAAACAAGGGGAATCTGCTTTTAGCTATTATGCTGCCCGCAGTTGGAATCAATTTCCAGAAGAGATCAAATGTGCTAAAACATTGTCTACATTTAATCTAGACTCAAAACTCAACTGTTTAGCTGTGCATTTACTGAATGAGCACTGTGCTACTCCAAACTGATTGCACTATGTATAATCCTTTCCTATTTTTAACTGTTTTAAAATCATTTTCAAAAGTTTTTAAATTCTTTGTTTTATTGTTATTATTTTTTATTATTTTACTTCCTATGTAAATCACTTTGAATTACCACTGTGTATGAAATGTGCTATATAAATAAACTTTCCTTGCCTTAACATTCTAAAGCATACCAAAAATATTCATCATCATTAATAATTACTATTAATTCCAAAAGATTTTAATTAATTGTTAACATAAATATTATTACCAAAACATAAAATTATTATTGTTATTAATAATTGTAATAATATTTATTTTTGTTGTTGTTGTTGTTTATGCATTATTATTTATGATGTTGTCATTTTTAATTATATATCAGTAGACTACAGTACTAATTAATAATAATTGTTGTTGTTGCTGCTGTTGTTGTTGTTAAAATTATTATATTGTTCTTCCTTGGAATTATTATTATTGTTATTTTTTAGAACAATAACAATATAATAACAGCAATAATGCTCAAGAATAACAAAAGATTTATTATTATTATTATTATTATTATTATTATTATTGTTGTTGTTGTTTACGCATTATTATTTATGATGAATAGTATTGTTGTCATTTTTAATTATATATGAGTAGACTACAATGCTAATTAATAATAATTATTATTATTATTGTTTCTGCTGCTGCTGCTGTTGTTAGAATTATTATAATTGTTTTTCTTTAGAATTATTTATTTTTAGTTCAAAATAACAGTTTATTATTGTTATTCTTTAGAATAACAATATAATAACAACAATAATACTCAAGAATAACAAGAATATTTGCTACTATTATTATTATTATTATTACTATTACTGTTGTTGTTGTTTATGCATTTTTATTTATGAATAGTATTGTCACTTAATTTTATATCAGTAGACTACAAAACTAATTAATATGATAAAAATAAAAATATTAATATTTTGCTATTAATGATATTCTTTATAATTAAATATAATATAATATAATATAACAACATTAATACTCAAGAACAACAAGAATATTTATTACTTTTACTGTTGTTACTACTATTAGTAGTAGTAGTACTAATTTATTATTATTACTATTATTATTATTATTATTATTTTGAATCACCTACCATAAACCTACAATACAAAGTAATAAAAATAAAAGTTATTATTATTATTTAGAATTATTTTGTTAATATATTTTGTGTTAAACATGTAAAATATTATTTTATTGTTGTCATTCTGTAGAATAAATAATAACAATAATAAAACTATTACTAAGGACTAACAAGATTATTAATTATTATTATTGTTATTATTGTTTAATAATTAATTATTATCAATTATGATGACTATTTTTTAATTATGAATTGCATAATATTGGACTATAATACAAATTATTATTAATATTAGTAGTAGTAGTAGCATTGTTGTTGTTGTTGTTGTCATTTAACCCATCTATAGTATGAAGAGGTATAAACTGATGGACCAAACCAGCAGTCTGTGATGCTCGGTATGGCACAACTTTGAAAATCCTCCTTAGCTTTTGCCGGAGCATCAGCAGCGATTCCTAACGCGGCGGTACATTTCAAAGCCGCTTCCTCACAGTTGTTTCTTACCTTATCAATAAATAACGTCTCGCTCTTTTCCTCCTTTCCCACTCTCTCTTTATATTTATCTGACTGGCTGGTTCGCTCCTTCAAGTCTTTTAGCTGCCGTGGGATGTCTAGGGGCTGCTGTAAAGAGCGGTAGCTATTCTCTTTGTCTGTACGGTTAAACGTTTCCCGGCAGTTCGGTTGCGTTTCCCCCCTCACGCTCTCTCCCAGAACCGTTTTTTCTCACACTTTTTTTTTTAAATCGAAATAGGTCCCAAAACGACTGGCCAAGGAGATAAACACGTTTGATCAGGACTACTTTGTTGTTTTGTATTTCCGAAAGAAACAAAAGGCCTTAGACTCACGCAACCACACATATAACGGACGCACAAGCATTCACAAACACGCGCGCGCGCACCGCATGTTGCTATGGAGACGCGATTAAAGTTTAACCGCGCTGTGGAGCCAGACTTTTCTGATCCCTCATCTTCGCCGCACTTCCACCTTTAAATTGTTTATGTCTCCTTTACATATCATTTATTATAGATTTTATTGACGGTTTTGTCAAAGAGTTTTTAATTAGAACTGGCAAAGGGGCACATTTGGGAACTCGCAACAAAACCAGAAATGCAGCCAACTTGTAATCCAAAGCGTTCCTCCCGCTGTCTCGATGTTTTCCCGCTCTCTCCCTCTCTTCTTTCTCTGTTGAAAGGGCCTGGACACCAGGTGCTCATGTAGATGTAGAGCATTTTTCCCTGTGGCGTGATAAATTGGTCCACATAAAGAGGGTATTCATCCAAAAAACTACAGTCTGCCTCTCATGGTCCTGTGTGGAGAAAAAACACACAGAAACACAACGAATATCGCTTAATAAGTCAACATACACTCCGTAGTCGCTGCCATATTGCGCACAGGTTGGATGTTTGTATGTTTGTGTGTGAATGTAAGGTCTGTTATCGTTTACTCATCCTCACGTCCCTTTCTAGACCTCTGAAGAAGACTTTAATTTTTCTGTGAAACATTAAAGATTATATTATGATGAATGTTTCAATTGTTTTTGTCCATACAATGGGGGTCAGTGGGGTCCCGACATCCTCCTTTGTGTCCCATACACATTTAGAATGATGTGAGGGTAAGTAAATGATGACTGATGATTTTTTTAAATGAAATATCCCTTTACAGATGTTATGAAATCAAAATTGGAGTTTTATGGCTTTTAGTTCATGTCTGTTATCTTTAAGATCAACAGTTTTATGCAATAGTGTACTCATCACAACAGTATGCAGACTTTTAAGAAAAAAAGGCCAAACAAATAGACCTATATTAACAACAACAACAACAACTATTATTATTATTATTATTATTGCTGTTGTTGTTGTTGTTGTTGCTATAACAATAACAACAACAGTAGTACTACTATCGATAATAATAATAGTAATAATAATTTTAAGTATATATTTTTATGTTAAATGTCTTACAAATATCGACATATTAAATTAATAATAACAATAATAATTAATATAATATCTAAAGAACAACAATAATATAATAATATTGTTGTTCTCTAGACTTAATAATAATTTAATAACAACAATAATGGTAAAAAAATAACAACAATACCACTACCAATAATAATAATATTAATAATAATTAATAGTAGTAGTAGTAGTAGTAGTATATAAAATGCATTTTAAGTTTTTTTTTTTGTTTGTTTTCTGGCGGCTGCTTAAGAAAGTTGTTGTTGTTATTATTATTATTATTATTATTATTATTTTAATAATCTTTCAAAATAATATTATTCAATTATTATCCTTAAAAGACTTAATAATAATTTAATAATAATGATAAAAATACCACTAATAATAAGAATTAATAATAATAATAATTATTATTATTATTATTATTATTATTATTTGAAATATTATAATTGCTATAATTTCTTATTTCTTTAAATAATAATTCAAAATTATATTCTAGTAGTGTTGTTCTTTAGCCTTAATACTAACTTAACGACAACAATACTACTACCAATAATAATAATAATAATAATAATAATAATAATTATTATTATTATTATTATATTATTATTATAGTGGTTATTCATTTTTAATAATTCAAAATAATATTATTGTATTACTGATTTTCTTTAGACTTAATAATAATTTAATAATAATAACAATAACAACAACAACAACAAAAATACTACTGCCACTAATAATAATAATACAATAATTAATATTATTATTATTAATATTGTTATTGTTGTTGTTTTTGATGTTGTTATTGTTGTTTAAAATGCATTTTAAGTATTTTGATGTTTTTCTCTTAGGGTTTGCATATCAAAGTAGTAATAATGATAATAATAATAATAATAATAATATGAAATATTATAATTGCAATTTCTTATGTCTTTAAGTAACAATTCAAAATAATATTCTATTATTGTTGTTCTTTAGCCTTAGTACTAACTTAATAATAATGGTAAAGAATAACAACAACAACAACAACAACAATACTGCTACCAATAATAATAATAATAATAATAATTGTAATGATGATGATGATGATGATGATGATATTAGACCAGTGGAGGGACAATGCTGCATCACTCTGGTGTGTCTGTACATGTGAAGATCTCTCTTAGATTAAATATTTACAAGCACAAT
Source organism: Labeo catla (assembly GCA_012976165.1). NCBI lineage: Eukaryota > Metazoa > Chordata > Actinopteri > Cypriniformes > Cyprinidae > Labeo > Labeo catla. The sequence goes on from VONZ01000243.1 coordinate 703,657, forward strand.
ACAGCAGTGACAGCAAACATCACTTCTGCTCTTGAAGGGTCTGCTCTTGTCAAATGTCCCTCTGTTGAGTCCCGTCACCAGAATCTTGCTTGCAGAAGCACTTTTCTGCACTGGATTACGAATCGCCGCCAGTTCGACAATATCAGCCTAATACTCAGTGTGACAAAAAAAAGAGTTTACTTTCTTGCCTCTCGGTTATCAGCCGAGGATGAAGAAGACGAAGAAAAAAGCAGAATCCTCAGTGGGAGATATCGCCTGAGGTAAGACACAGGTGGATGAAGCCAGGAGCAGGGTCACGGTAAAGATTTATATTATGTACAAAGTAAAGAACAAGAAGAAAAATGGCCGTCCGTGGAGCATTGCAGTGAAGCGAGTGAACCAGCTGTTCATGAAGCGCAGGGGGAAGTGGTCAGGTAAGACAGAGGCCTGGAAATAATAATCACAAGCCCATCTGCTGACCTGAGACTGCATGGCCCCAGGGTCCAAGACACGCCGCCCTCCGTATGGAGCTTATCGCCCCAACACGGGCGCCCGATTCAGCCCAGGCGCGGCCGTGGAGGGCTTCTGACACGCGGCCACATGCTCCCATTCTGTGTTTGTTCCTGATACTGTGCTGAAACAATGCGAATGCTGCTGGGTTACTGCTGTGATGGCTTCACGCATGGGGTGAATGTACACGGGTGTTCAGCTATGGTCACTTCTGTCACTGGGATTGATTTTTATCAAACGAACAGACTGTAGTGCTTCACCCCAAAACTAGATACAGATTTTCAAACTTAAAATCCATTTAAAAAATATAATTTTATTTTTAAACCTAATAATCTGAAATATTTTTCAAATAAATATTTATATATTTTAATATTAATATAAAATAAATTAAATCAATTTATATATTAAATTAAATTATTACATTTAATTAATATATAGTATATTAAATCTAAAAATATTTATTGTCTATTGATTTTATTTTTACACAAATTATGTTTTGCTGTCATTTACGTCACACTCAAAATTTCGCCCCATAAAGATTTTTCAAAAGTTAGATTAATTTATTTTTTACTAATGTAGATGACAGTGGCATGAGATGAAATATGAGTCATGTGAGTCAATCAATCAAGCTGCAAATTTAACAAATTATGTAAAAAGGTGGAAAATGCAAGCTATGTAATTAGTCATGGCAAATCTAAACAGACGAGCGTTTTATTGCAAAATCATTTCCACCACAGTTATTACTACACAATGTTTAACACAATCAAAATGTGTCTAATAACCTTTTATTTCTAAAATTACTGAACTTTTCACCAAGAAGACAACAGTGTCATTGATAAGCTTTAGATGAAATAAGGATGTTTGAATAAAACAGAATAAATAAATAAATAAATAAATAGATAGATAGATAGATAGATAGATAGATAGATAGAACAGAATTTATAATTTCCACAGCTGTTATTTGGTTCAATAGTGCAATAAAAACACAACCAGTCAAAAGTTTTTGAACAGTAAGATTTTTAATGTTTTTTAAAGAAGCCTCTTCTGCTCACCCAGCCTGCATTTATTTGATCCAAAGTACAGCAAAAATAGTAAAATATTTAAATATTTTTACCATTTAAAATAACTGCTTTCTATTTAAATATATTTTAAAATGTAATATTTATTTAAAATGTAATTTTCCTGTGATCAAAGCTAAATTTTCAGCATCATTACTCCAGTTTGTCACATGATCCTTCAGAAATCATTCTAATATGCTTTTTTTTTTTGCTGGTCAAGAAACACTTATTATTATTATCAATATTTAAAAGAGTCAAGATTCTTTGATGAATAGAACGATCCAATGATCAGCATTTATCTGAAATAAAAAGCTTTTGCAACGTTATACTTCAATAGCTTGAAGTCAGTATGGTCAGTTTTTCTTTGTTTGTTTGGGAAAGAAATTATAGAAATGAATACTGTTATTTAGCAAGGATGCTTTAAATTGATCAAAAGTGATGATAAATACGTTTATAATGTTACAAAAGATTTCTATTTGAGATAAATGCTGTTCTACTGAACTTTCTATTCATCAAAGAAACCTAAAACAATTCTGCTCAGCCGTTTTCAACATAATAATAATGATAATTTTTTTTTTTTTGAGCAGCAAATCAGAATATTAGAATGATTCTGAAGAATCATGTGACTGGAGTAATAATCCTAAAAAAAATCAGCTTTGAAATCAGGAATAAATTACATTTTAAAAAATATTCAAATAGAAACAGTTATTTTAAATAGTACAAATATTTCCAAAATTTTACTGTTTTTGCTGTACTTTGGATCAAATAAATGCAGGCTTGATGAGCAGAAGAGACTTTTTTAAAATAACATTAAAAATCTTGGTCGTGTAAATAAATAAATAAAAATAAAAATACATAAAAATATCTTGCTATGGCTAATTTCATAATTAACATTTAATAATCTTTTCATACAATTACACTGCCCTCCAAAAGTTTGGAAACGCCCTAGAAAAGTGGGGTTTTGGACAATATTGGCATGAATCCTTTTTAATCTGTGATAATTTTGCACTGATAAGGGACAACACAAACTACGAAAACATATTTTATTACATAAACAGTTCATACATAGAAAGAAAATTACATTTTCGATTCATCAAAATATCCACCATTAGCAGCTATTACAGCTCTGCATAATCTCATTGTATTCACTGCATTTGCATCAAAAATGATAAGGATTTATGCTGATATCGTCCAAAACCACACTTTGCCAGGGGTGTTTACAAACGTTTGGAGGGCAGTGTAAAATAATTCACTTTTTTTTTGCACCACTGAACCAAATTACAGCTTGGTTGGAAATATTCTTTTTTACCTTGTAATTTACCTCGTGACTTGATTTTCTGTTCATTTCATCTCAAGATTGTCACTGTTGTCTCTTTGGTGAAAAAGTGATTAACTTGTTATGAAAATGTATCTAATCAAGTCATTTTTTTCATTTTAAATGATATGTTGTGTTAATAACATTCTGTTGTGAAAATGACAGTTGTGATAATGACAATTTGTAACGTTTTTGAAATAAAATGACTGATACACCATTGTCTTACTAAGACTAATTTCATAGTAAGCATTAAATAATAGTTTCTCACAAAGGAGCGTCAATCATCTTGTTCCAAATATGTGACCCTGTACCACAAAACCAGTCATAAGGGTACATTTTTTGAAATTGAGATTTATACAGCTGAATAAACAAGCTTTGTTAGGATATGACAATATTTGGCAGAGATACAACTATTTGAAAATCTGGAATCTGAGGTTGCAAAAAAAAAATCTAAATATTGTGAAAATCGCCTTTAAAGTTGTCCAAATGAAGTTCTTAGCAATGCATATTATTACTCAAAAAATTAAGTTTTGATATATTTATGGTAAGAAATTTACAAAATATCTTCATGGAACATGATCTTTACTTAATATCCTAATGATTTTTGGCATAAAAGAAATATTTATAATTTTGACCCATACAATGTATTTGTGGGCTATTGCTACAAATATACCCGTACTACTTAAGACTGGTTTTGTGGTTCAGGGTCACATATGTACAATAAGTCATTATCACAACCACCACAGAATACAAAAATAAGCACAAAATATCCTTTGAGATGTGATGGAAATTACATTTGTACAGAAAAACGTCAGAGATTTCCTGTGATATGTTTTGGACATCTTAAGTAGACAAATTACATTAAATTAAACTAGTTGAAAAGTAAAAAGTAAATTTATGAAGAAAACGTATGTTCCTTACAGGGCCAAAAGTGGCCATGGTTGAAGAAACACCCGTCTATGTTCACCTGCGTATGTGGAAAAATGAAAGCTGTTGTCTTTCTGTTTATACAGAGTGATTGCTTTAGATCCCACGTTTGTCTAATGACTGTTATCCCACAGCAAGTGTGATGATTTATCAGACTCGTGTTAAATGTGATGAATTTCACGCCGTGGAATAATACACAGAGGGCGCTTTTCAACATCAAAGCCGAAATGCCTTGAGAAAGCCGATCCAGGAGCTCATATGTCTAAAAGCCAAACTAGTTTAATTTAACCATTTATTTGGCAGTTAATAGCAGCTTGAGATGGCACATTAACGAAACCTGGGATTAAAACATTTATCATATTAGAGTGCTTATAGCTGATTTCCAGTGCGCGCATCCGTAATGGCCTCTCCTGGAACAAATCAATATTGTGTTACACCATAATTGACCGATTAGGAGGCTAAGAAGAGTGAAAAGTCGAATTATAATTATACGTGATAAAAATGAAGGGCTGGAGGAACGTGAGAGGAAGCCACAAAGATGAGCCGAACCACAAGGCCCCGAACGGCAGCTCCGATCTCACGGATCCGCCACTCCGCACTCCCTTTGAACCCACTTAACAGGCTACATGACAGGCGTGAGTCTTCAACACGGCCCTGGCTGCTAATTACGGGCGTTGAAGAAGAGGATTTTTAAAATGAACCGCAGCATCTGCTGCGAGAGGCTACTTACTGTTGCGATGGCGAACATGGGGCTTTTCCATCGATGGGAACTGAGCATATGAAGAACACACAAGTCATAAATCACGGCCGTGTAGGACAGGTGCGTAGGCCAAAGAAGAGACGCTTGAGGAGGGAAGCGATGGAGTCGACCACATGGAACGTCAATGGAGATCTATGGAGAGAAAGTAAATATATGTCTAACAACCAAGACCTTTGACTCAGAATCCAATAGAAGGCCTGATGGGCTTCCATAAAGGTTAAAGTTGAGCCTTCGCTAAGCTCCGCCCTCAGTTATGGTTGCGCTCTCAGAAAAGCTTGACAGGACATCTCATAATGAACTGGAGATATTGGTGAAAAAGGTGATCTCAGGAAAATATGATCAAAGTAGCAAAAAAAACCTAGTTGCTATTCTTAACTGGAATGACAATGAAAAACATTTTTATCCACTGATTTAAATGATAAAAAACACAAAAATAGACACTGTGACGTCATTGAAATGGAGACTCAGTACGTAAATAAAATCATGTTAAGTCAAGTTAAATCTTAATTTCTATCATTAATTTAACGTAAGGTACAGTAGAATTTTGACATTTGTCAATAGTGTCAATCCAGTGAATTTGCGCAAAAAACCTGAATTTTTTTGTCCTCACTCAAAACTGTTTATCACGTAGATTGCAGTTGAAAGGACTATTTTGTCCACAGAATTTTGCAGTGATTACCAGGGTTCAAGTGCTTTAAGGCATTTAAGCACATATGAAAGAGGACATTACATATTATTTAGAAAACCTGTAACCGTCTAAATCAATCATTTAAATTAAAAAATTTAAAAAAAAAAACAGAAATATGATGGGTTTTTTTAACATTTGTTATTGTTATAGCGACCGCTAGGGTCCGATCTCCCTAAAACTTTGCATGCTTGTTTAGAATCACCTATCGCATGTGCTCACCAGGTTTCGTGAAGTTTTGAGTTTTCTTTTAGGCTTTATAGGCTTTTGTTTATATTTGGACAGGCCCCTTTTCTAAACAACCCCATTATTATTAGCTTTCCGAAGGGCAAATTTCAACATTTTTTAAATAATTAATGACCTAGAGAGTCCAGAAAATTGTAGTGTAGTGTTTTTTTTTCCAAACTGAGTGAAAAACTGAGGGCTAGTTTGTGAAAGTTTTTTACATCTTCCCAATCATTTGACAAATGGTTCGTTTGACAGCAGTGGTTCTAGAGGCAGAGTTGATCCAAATGAGGATGTCTTTTGCATGATACGGATATCGTGTGTATGTGAAAAAACGTGCCCTTTCGTTCAAATTTCTCACAGAACTTTAGGGCCATGAGTCAAACAGGCCCACCGAGTTTCATTTCTGATTGACCTCCATTAACCTTGTCTAATAGGTGCTCAAAATTCATCAGTCAATGCTGGCCATGTTTTTTGACATACACAAATATCCTTATAGACACTTGTGGCACTTTGGGCTAAGACCGTGCACACCAATTTTCATGGTGATATGACAAACAGTTGTGTAGTTACAACCATTTGTATATTTTTTCCCTCTTATAGCACCACCAGATTCAGCTCTGACCTCAGATTCAGCTCTTACATAAGTGTTTTGGGTTTGGCAAAGATGTCTCATTCCGTTCAAATGTTATAGCCATTTTATTAAAAGCTACCCTTTAGAACATTTTGGCATCCCTTTGCAGCTTTTTTTTCATAATTATTGATATTCACTCTCTGGAGAATCTTCCTGTACTGGTTTGGTTCTAATCGGGCAAATAACCTAGGACTAGTTCGCAAAGTAGTTTTTTCAAAAAATCCAAAATACCAAAAAATTTCGGTGGCGATCGATTCCAAGGTGTGTATTTTCCAGCATGAGGACTCCAAGGACATAAAACACTTGAGCATGAGACGAACATTTAGGAGTTGTGAGCGATTTCATACTTTTGAATGCCGTAGCGCCCCCGTCAGGCTGATTGGGGCGAGCCTTGGTGTCTTGGTCAAATCTCTATGACTTAAGGTTTGGTCAGTTTTATGTGGTGATTGCTGTTCCTTGGCCATTCTAACAATTAAAATAGGGTTTCAGCGCTACACACTTGAACCCCTAATAAAACATAGTTTTATATAGAATTAATGATAATTAAAATGTGATTAAATTACATTAAATTAATAATAACTGTTAAATAATTATAAATGGTATATAAATAAAGTTAAAATTCAAGTTAGTACCATAATTTAATTTAACATAGGTCTTAATGCACGATAAAACAATGGAAATATTGCACAATTTTGCAAGCAAAATTTGTCCACTGTCAACAGTGTGTAACGTGACAAAGCACAACTCACATACAAGTCACTTTGAAACCAAGCAGCTGGCTGTTGGTCGTTCCAGCAAATTTGCGTAAAAAACGTAAAATTTGCGTGGGAAATTTTTTTTCATCACCCAATTAAAATAACTGTTTGATCACAAAATTTAGCAGAGCAATGATAAATGTGATCACACATTACTAAATGTTGTTTAACAATTTCTAAAGTAGGATAGGTCAGGTATGTTTTTAAGGCGGAGCTTAGCTAAAGGTCCGTTAAAACCAAATACAAACAAACAAACACAAACAGCAGGAAGCTATCTACATCAATTCCTCAAATAAATGCCAAGTTCTGTCATGAAACTCTAGATGGCGCAGGCTGGTGGGTCTTTAAAGCAAACTGATGATATTCACAGTGTTAAACTACTCGGCACAAGCTGATTGGTCCATGTTATATACGCAGCCAGTGAGCTTGCTGCTTACATTTAAATGGCTGGTCAGCATTCAAGAGCAAGAGCAGTTTGGAGCGCTTTCAGAGTTGATCTGACAACCTTCACCTCCCCAGCTCTACCTGTACAGATCTGCTACAGGTTATTGTATTGGCAGTAGCAAGTTCCTGTACTTGCTTTACTTTGCAGCAGCAGCAATAATCTACAACAACCAACCAATCTACAATAACCAACAGTGGCAACAATTCAGCAGCGTAGCAGATCTATTCCACCAAGACCAAATACATTAACATTGTCATTAACATTATCCAAAATCTTCCAAGAGTTGCCATGATAGAACTATTTTTAAAACATCTATTAAGCCTTTTAAGGCTTGTTTTCAAGTGGTTCACATTCTGAAATGTAATACTTAGGGTTACGGGTTTGTTCAAATCACTAATCCTAAGTATGAACAATAGCGAGGCTAATAATTCAAATCCTTGTTTGCGCTTTATTATTGCTGATGATGTGAGAGCTTAATCTTATCAATAAAAAGGATGGACAATTCTTGCCACCTTTTGTAAAGAAGGCAACCATGCAGAAGTGCCAAAGATTGTTTTGTAAATGTATACGCCCTCACAGAAACTCATACACATGCAGAGCCCCTCGACGTGCGCATTCAGTATGCATAACACAAAAGCAACCTTTATTGGCTCTGATGGAGAGCAATAAACAGATCATCACCCCATCACAGCCGTCATTTTGCTGACCTAAACAGATGTTTTGTCTTACAGACAGCAGCCTGTGAAGTTCGCAAGCAGGCTGTCAGTGACGATAGTATTGATGCAATTTTGAGGGCTGAAGAAAACAAGAACTTTGCTGAGGTTCCCACTTTGAAACGAGAAGGAGATCCACAAAGCGGAGGCAAATTTTAATTACATCGATTCAGCTCCCCAAAATGTATAATTCTTCCACCCAGTCAGCACAGTCTGTGTTTTCTCTCGCAGCCGAGGGGAGACGATGTGTTTTGTAAAGCCTTGCACTTCACACAGTCAATACACAAAAAGCACCAACACAAAAGCTCAGTTTTGCCGCTATCAACATAATAAGTGAAAGTTCTGTGACAGAGGTGGAAAAAAAAAACAGACGCACATTATTCAAAAGTCCCACTTAAAAATGATCACCATCGCAAAACGGCAGGGAGGAATATGAAATATGTAATTATAGATGGAAGTGAGACGTTTGTTGTTTATCCCATAGTAACTAATTTCATATTTTATTAACACTTCTGTTTTCCTGCAGCAGACACATCTGCCATGCTGATCCACCATTTTGCAGAAGGTAATGTTTTTTTTTTTTTTCTAATAGATGTAGACATTATGCATACAGATAACCTTTCAATGTCAGCAGGATGTCAAAGGAAGAAATGCAAAGCAGACATATGTGGTTCAAAACTCAGGAGAAAACATCTATGATTTTCTTTTTTGGGCCTGCAATACAAATGATTTTATTACAGAATAATTCTTTTCTAAAATTGCTTGCATTTGATTTTTCATTCAATTATTTCTACACTCTTTTGCAGCAACACCACTTTTTTTTTCTGTTGAACGGATGTAGAATAACCCATCAACATCCATCCAGACTTGGAATAAACTGAGGATATGTGTGTTTTAGCAAATCTTGCAGTAATATGTTAAGGTCACATTTCACCCAATACTTAGACTAGGCCCTGTTATTAGGACTTCACCCCTGTTATTAGGTTGTTCATTCTCATTACTGTAATGCATAATTACATAAACAGGGTGTTCTGGTGATATTTTTGGTTCATTTAGCCAATATATAGGCTATTAGCAAACCCAATCTCATGAGAAAACATAACTATTTTACAAGGTGGCAATTTTGTATGAATTCGTACAATGTGATTTAAACGGTAACATATGATTGGTAGAAAACAAGTAAGCATGAAGTTCCAGCCCTAAGTTTAACCATCAGTAGAGCGTAAGCCAAACATATGAAAGTGTACAAATGAGATCACATCACCAATTCACAAAAACATAAATTAGTTACATTGGAAGGTGTTTATTAGAGAATTAATTCGTTTTTTTTGTTTTTTACTATACAAAATTGTGGAACAGGGTTGACTATTTAAGACCCTGTCTTCTACTGACACACCCAACAAAATATAGTTAGTATTTGTTCACACCCTAAAAAAGTCATTATGACTGTATATTATTTTAATATAGGTAAGTTATTACGATAACAGGGTTGACAGTCTGGGAACAACATCACGTCTTTTTTTTTATTAAAAAAAATATATTTTTTGTATTAAAACATTATGAAATATTATTATATATTAATATGTAAAATCATTTTTAAAGTGATTCTCGTTACTGTCATACAGTATTAAAGAATTAATAATGCTGACATTTCTATAGATTTTTTACTGTACAAAATCATGGTAACAGGGTTGACTATTTAATATCCTTTCCATGGCTAACCCAACAAAATATTATTAGTACTTGTTCATACACAAAAAAAGTCATTATGACTGTACATCATTTTAATAAAGGGAAGTTATTACAATAACAGAATTGACAGTCTGAAAACAGCAAGTCTTTTTAGTAAAATATCATGAGTATTTTTTTGTATTAAAACAATACGAAATATTATAAAATATTCAAATCTAAAGTAATTTTCAAAATGCTTCTCATTACTGTCAAACAGTTTTAAAAAAAAATAATCATGCTGATATTTCTACAGATTTTTTGCTGTAAAAAAATCATGGCAACAGAGTTGACTATTTAAGATCCTTTCCCTGGCAAACCCAACAAAATATTATTTGTGCTTGTTCATACACTGAAAAGTCATTATGACTGTAAATCATTTTAACAAAGGAAAGTTATTACAATAACAGGGTTGACAGTCTGGGAGCAACGATTCTTTTTAGTAAAGTATTATTATTATTACTATTATTATTATTATTATTATAGTATATAAACATGAAATATAAAATATCCAAATCTAAAATAATTTTTAAAATGCTTCTCATTACTGTTATACAGTTTTAAAGACTTGATAATGCTGATATTTCTACAGATTTTTTTTTTTTTACTGTAAAAATCATGATAACAGGGTTGACTATTTAAGATTCTTTCCCTGGCTAACCCAACAAAATATCATCAGTACTTGTTCATACACTGAAAAGTAGTTGACTATACATCATTTTAATAAAGGGAAGTTATTATGATAACAGGGTTGACAGTCTGGGAACAAGTTTTTTAGTAAAATATTATTAGTATTTTTTAGTATTAAAACATTATGAAATATAAAATATTCAAATCCAAAATCATTTTCAAAATGTTTCTCATTATTGTCATACAGTTTTAAAGAATTAATAATGCTGACATTTTTATAGATTTTTTACTGTACAAAGTTATGGTAACAGGGTTGACTATTTAAGACTGTCCCCAACTGACAAATCCAACAAAATATTAAATACCACAGTAACAGTGTTGCTCGAAAAAAAATCATATCCTAAACAGACAATGACATTATGACTGTACATCATTTTAATAAGGGGACGTTTTTATGATAACATCCTGACAGCCTTTTAGTATACTATCATTAATATTAAAACATAAAATATTCCAAAAGTCAAAGTGATTCTTATTTCTGTCACAGTATGTTTATCTACCACATTGATTGCTTAAAAATAAAAATCAGCCAAAAACAAATACTACTATAATGTATAAATACTTAATTTTAATAATATATCATTATATTTTCATATTACACTAATGAGAATTATGTGTATAAAGTATTCTCTTTTTTCTTTCTTTTTTTTTTTTTTTTTACAATAATTAACATATTTTAATTAATCTTATTTTAATAATTATTTGGGTGGAAAATATGCAGAATTTTCATGAAAATAATGTCAAAGTGCAAAACATTTAAATGCAGAAAAAAATCTTTAAAGCAAAATGTAATGACTCATTTCTTTTAATTTCATGAGATTCATCCTGTTTAGGTGTGTAAAAAAACATGTCTTTGTAGCCCCACAGCATTTATGATACAGTTTCCTGTATTACATAGGAATTGATCTGTTTCACCACTGCATGCCCAGCTCTCAGTCAAAAAAGAAGAAAACAGGCGAGGAGAAATGATCCGTGTTCTACGGATCGCCTCAGGCATGAATTAGTTTCCACCTGCCCTCCGCTGTTATGCACTTAGCACTCTCTTTTTCTCTGTAATGGCAGTTGGCGAAAGCCAGGGGCTAAAAAACCTCTTTCTGTTCGCTGGTTTGTTTTGAAGCCTGAGTGTGGAGGTGGCCATGGATAATTTCGCCGGGTTAACTACTCTGACCTAAAGGTAATTGTCATAAAAAGTGCTGTCATATGCCTTTTATGCCTCCCCTCCTGTGTCTTTCTTTAGTGTGAACTGGTCTGCTGCAAGAGGACGAGAAGAAGAAGAAAACAGCTAGCTGTAAACAGCAGCCACACAAATCTTTAAGACAACAAGAAATCAAAATTGACTTTATTTTCTCTTTCTTAATAAATGGCAAGTAGTGCTGGTTCTCTAGAACCAGTAACAGAATATTTTGCTACATATCCTGCCTTTGAACACACATGGGCCATTCCATTGAATGGGTGCCATTTCTGTCCCTAGGACATAACATGTACAAATATGCATACATTTTAATATTAAGCATATAGTCCTGCACATTGATCTAACTCCACATTTAGAAAATAAATCTTTTTGTGTGTGTGTGTGTGTGTGTGTGTGTCTGTGTGTGTGTACTTCCATATCCCACCTGTGATTTAAATACATTTATTTCAAAATAATGTATAATTGTTTAGATTTTAGTCGTGTCCCCAGGTTTTCACTCAGTCCTGTTACCCTAACACATTCTAAAAAAACTGGGAAAATTCCACAAGACACATTTTCAACATGATGCTGCAACATCTGGATCTTCTGAAGGCAATGAAATGATCGAAAGCATGTGGTCTTATTTTCTTTTCTGTATATTTGATGATGTTGTAACTGTAGCTGGGAGCATTGTTATAAATATACTGTCCTGTTACCTAAATTATTTGTTAGACATTACTTGTTTATTTTAAAAATACAAATCTTTGATGAATCACTATAATTTGCTGAGTATCCTTATAATATTAGTATGTACTCCTTGTGGCTACATTTTATGTATTCACTAATTTTATCCTAAAATCTCAATCCTGTTACTTTCAGTCCTATTACTCATATACTTATATATCCTATACTCAGCTATAGTAACTGAGTGTTAGTAACAGGAATGAGTGATTTATTAATGTAAATATTAGGCTACAACCATATTAATCTAAATAAATTTGAAAATACATCTTTTTCTCAACATTTTGTCCTTTCATCCACACTAAGACAATGTTTTTGCCCAGAGAAAACTTATGGTTGTTTCGTCATTCACTGTAAAAAATTGTTGAGTCAACTTAAAATAATTTGGTACCCCACTGCCTTAAAATTTAAGTTCAGTCAACTCATAAAAAGTTTAGTCAACTTGAAATGTTAAGTCTTACTAAGTGACAACTTAGATATGAGTTGATTCAACTTACAATTTTAAGCCAGCCGGGTAACAAGCCCAGCTTTTAAGTTTAACAAACCAATTTTTTTGTTTAGTCAGCTCGAATATCTAAGTTGTCACTTAGTAAAACTTAACATTTCAAGTTGACTAAACTTATTTGAGTTGACTGAACTTAAAATTTTAAGGCTGCAGGGTAACAAATAATTTTAAGTTGTTTTTTTACAGTGTTGTTGTTTTATATTATAACAGAAAATGTACTTGCAATTTCTGTCCTGTGGCAATTATGTTTAATACCCAAACATGGAATGGCATTTGAGTGTGACCTGCGCTGTAAGAAAACAACATCCACAGAAAAACAGAAAAGGCATTATTTGTTAAGTTTATTATTTTTAACATCATTTTTAATGTAATATTTTATATTTATTATTTTAGATTTAGACCACTAGATTTAAATTGAAACATGATTTGGAATTTTTTATCAGTGAGGTCAGCTCACTAGTCAGTGATTAACACTCTTCACTATATCAGTGCAAGCATTAATACCTCACATATGTAGTCAAACCTGTATACTAATATAAAGGGTATTCATTCCTGTTACCCAGTTTCATCCCCGTTACTAAAGTTAAACCACTATTTTTTTTTATTAAGTTTGATCCATCATTTGTCCCATTGTTTAATAAACTGCAGCACAAAAAATTGATAAGCTTGAGTTTTGAGTCACCTTTAAAATGAAAAAATGGGGTGTACTTTAGAGAAATACACCTTGTATAAATAAATAGTGATTAGTTTATGATAAAAAAAAAAAAAAAACTATTTATAAATAGTGATTTGAATGTTCTTTTTTTGACCATGAAACCAACTATTTCTTTAAAATAAACACCTTCCTGAGGGGAAAATGAAGGAATTTGTTGACATATTTTTAAACATGCTTTTTAAAAAACAAAGTTTTGGTAAAACATCCATACATCTTCCACTTTAAAATTCCATACAAAAATGAAATAAAGTTACCTGAGATGGACCGATACAGATTTTGAATAGTTAAATATGTGTGTTACTATATTCCGTCTGAAAAAGCTAGAACATTAAATTTTTTGAGTTTTGGAAGCAAATGGCACCCATTTGGTGGAATGGCCCACATGCTTCAGGCGACAGATTCTTAATGCAGTCAAAAGCTGCTTTTGATCCAATGGGCAGATGCAACATTTTGATTAAATGTGAATAAATCATATAATATCATTTTAAGACTTTTCTTTTTTATTTCCTACCATAATGACGGTTATGTCAAACGAATAGTTCACCCAAAAATAAAAATTCTGTCATTAATTACTCAGCCTCATGTTGTTCCAAACCCAAAAGATGTTTAGTTCATCTGCAGAAAGCAAATTAAGATATTTTTGATGAAATCCAAGAGCTTTCTGGCCCTAGACAGCAATGCAACTACTAGGTTCAAGGCCTAGAAAGACAGTAGAAACATCATTAAAATAGTCCATGTGGCATCAATGGTTCAAACGTAATGTTATGAGAATACTTTTTGTACCCCCAAAAAAAACTAAAATAAAGACTTTTACCCTGCCGGTAAAAATTAGTTTGTGAGATCCTAATACAATGATACTCAAAGCTACAAATGTCTGATTAGCATACAGCTAACACACTCATCCGTGAGGTCCATCATTTTAAGTATTTCTCAACACGAGCTGAACCACTGCCTCTGAAAACACCAGTAATCGCACGAGGGAATACGGATGCGAAAGCCACTGCGAGATCCAGGCAGGGCTGCTTGAATTAGCGACCGGCTGGGCTGATGTTTCAACTCGCTGAAGCCTTGACAGCGCTTTGTACTGAATGATTGTTCTCCAGACAGCTGAGCGAGGTAGTGCGCTCGCGCTCCGTGTTGTTTGAAAGCCCAAAAGGATATGCAGCGGCATCATCAAAGTCCAGCACGCCTTCCATGTGTCAGCCGGGCCTTAATCTCCCTCTCTGAGGGCAGCGTCTCTGATCACTCTATTCAATCGATGGTGTTTGAATAAAGGAATAAGAGAGATATAGCCTGCGATATTTCAGCGGCGTACAATAATGGAAAAGTATCGGGCGGTTTTACGGCTCTGCTTATGACAGAACTATCAATCACTAGTTCTACCAACTCACATGCTAGATAAAGTTGATATTAGCCTAAATAGGACACATCTGTTTCTGTTAGTTGAGTCAAAGTTTAATTAATTCTCAAGTCGTTTTTATTTTTAGATGCCGTGTTTTTATTTATTGCCATGCGGTAATGAGGTTGAATAATGGAAATGTGTTGCAGTTAGCTGGGGGTATGCGACGCATCGATGCGCAACAAACATAGCGCTCTGCCTAAACTCCACTTTGTACCTTTTTTCGTCTTTTATATCACCTCAAGACTCTGGTTTACACCGGAGAATCACTGGAGGATCATTTTTTTCCTCACAACTTTTTAAAGAGAAAATTAGTCTTCTCCCCTCCAGCAGAGTTCAAGGACAGGTCTGTACAACCCAGAGAAACACACAGCAGCTAAGACCTTGGCTTCAGATGGAAACGGCATCTAGGGACCATTTCATGCCTGGATTGAGCTTAGACAGAGCCGTAACCTTAAGCCCTTCGCTTCCTAGATCAATAGGAGTTGAACCAGCGCAAGTGCTTTGTCTTCATTGGTCTCTTTCCCAACAGCTAAGCCCTAACGTCTTTGAATTAGCTTTAGCAAGTCACTGTTTTAGGCTAATGGGCAGTGTTAGTGATGGGCACTGGAAACAACAGCCATTTCTCAATACCAAGTAAGACAAGTTTGGACTTGCGTCCTTGCTAGTTCGGACTTCGCAAGTTTGATTCGGGAGTACGCAAGTCCTGTAATTCTGCAAACGGAACAACAGCATACTTGATAATGTCAGTCGCCTTTTCTACTCCACTTATCTTCACTGTATGTATTTACAATAAGATGAAATATGATATCAACCACCACTGCCTCTTTTCGTTTTCATTTAAACATATTAATAGCGACAAAAATGTGGTTCATGCAACACGTACACGCATTACAATAAAACGAAATGATATCAAACACCACTGCCTCTTTTGGTTTTCTTCAAAATATAAAGCGTTTCACAAGTCCACAAGAACACAAGTACAGACAAGAATGCATATTGAGAAATGGCTAATATTTTTCTATCACTGTTTTATGTGCATTTTGAAGTATCACATCAGAAACAAGTGATGGAAACACCAGATTTAAAGGAGAAGTCCACTTTCAGAAGAAATGTTTACAGATAATGTACTCACCCCATTGTCATCCAAGATGTTCATGTCTTTCTTTCATCAGTCGTAAAGAAATTATGTTTTTTGAGGAAAACATTTCCACATTTTTTTTCCATATAGTGGACTTCTATGGTGCCCCGAGTTTGAACTTCCAAAATGCAGATTTTGGGCTTCAAATGATCCCAAATGCGGTTGTAAACAATCCCAGCCGAGGAAGAAGGGTCTTACACAACTGCGCTCCCAAACAGCAGCATCCACCTCCGAATGCAATGACTGAGGCACAAGTAACTTATTATACATGAAAATTATTATATTCAGTGGCTTCTCTTACTTGTCTTAGTGATATTTAGTGACAGTTTATCAGGAAGTGACGATTTTGTTGTCTTTGACTCGTTGGATGGAAACAGTGCTTATTCGCTAATGTTTTTTGCGATATTCCAATTACGCACATAGTTAAATTCGCAACTTGGATGGAAACCCAGCTAATATTTCAGGCTACAGTAGCATTTCCATTACCCGTCAAATTTGCGCAAGTAGAAATTGCGAATTGAAAATACGCCCAATGAAAACACGTCAATTTCACAAAAACTCACATATATCGCAAAAAAGTTTTTATACTCGTATGACATGGTTTTTTGCAGGTATATTTTGCAAAACTGCAATGGAAACTTTTTTTTTTTTTTTCGCACTTACAGCTCACTTGGTGTAAGTAAAAGTCACATGATCATTCTTTAACATACCATTCGCTTGTTAAGTGATGACGTAATGGGTCCAACGAATGCTGTTTTCGGTTCCTTATTAACGCACCTAGTGATTACAAAATCGCCACTATTCGAATGCATGTAACAATTTTTTTGCTGGCTGTGTACTAATGCAGTAGGTGAATAGGTTATGGTTAGGTTAACAATGTGACGCTATCTTTTAATTTGGCTAGAGTCAGGAAAAAATAACTGGTTAGAATTATTAACGCATTTAATGCACTCCGGCCAGGCCTGTACATCATCTTTGCATTCAGTTTCATGCAAACTGAATGTGATGTAGCCTTCAGTTATATGCTCCTAAAATTCAAGCTTGAAAGGCCAAAAATGCCCCATATTGGTTTTCGTCTCATATTTATATCATATGATATAGTTTCGCAACATCACTAGCAAAAGCGGTGCTTTTTACTAAATATCTGCATGACTGCAAATGTGATAATGATTTTATACAACAGTTCAGTAAACAAGAAGTTAATATTGTGCTAATTTCAGACACAGTCATTTGGTACAACCAACAAAGTCATGTGCAGACCTTCCTGTCTGTGTTTCTGTGTGACTTAAGTGACCGAAAATATCAGGTAATTTGACCTTAAATTGACAAGGCAAGGGTAGTTTAGGTTGTAAAATGTCATGTGGTGCAACTTTAAAAATAAAAAAATAAATATTTAATGAATAAACAGTTTTATATTTGCAAAAATCTTTTTACTTTGAAAAAGAAATTTAAAAACAATTTGGAAAAAATTTAACAAGTACCAATTATTCAAAGTATAAAAAAATCAAAGCATATAAAATCAAGGTGAATACAAAAGTACATTTCTAAGAACATGTC
Source organism: Labeo catla (assembly GCA_012976165.1). Classification (NCBI taxonomy): domain Eukaryota; kingdom Metazoa; phylum Chordata; class Actinopteri; order Cypriniformes; family Cyprinidae; genus Labeo; species Labeo catla. The sequence continues at coordinate 721,310 of VONZ01000243.1, forward strand.
TCACGTTTTAAACTATATATTTTTTAAAAAACCTTTTCTTTATTGTCTACAATAATTGTATATTTTGTATGAAATCACATTTTCACCACTAAATAAAAAAAATGAAAAGGTTATTGTGACTTTTTATCTCACAGTTCTTACTTTTCTTCTCAGAATTACATGATACAAACTCACAATTACGAGTTTTAAAGTCAGAATTGTGAGATATGAACTCAGACAAATCAGATTTTCTTCTCAGAAATGTGTGATAAAAATTGCGAGAAATAAAGTCTCACAAATGACAGTATGTATCTTGCAATTCTAACTCTTTTCCTCAGAACTGTGAGAAATAAAGTCGCAATTATGAGCTATAAAGTCCAGTTTTGAGGGGAAAAATAGACTGATATGTTCTCAGAATTGAGAGTTTGTATCACGCAATTCTAACTTAATAACTCACAGTTTATATCACGAGTTTATATCACGCAATTCTAACTTTATTTCTCAGAATTGCAAGTTTATATCTCACAATTCTGAAAAAAAGTCAGAATTGCAAGTTTGTATCACACAATTCCGGAAAAAAAAAAAATCAGAATTACGTGATGTAAACTCGCATTCACAAGAAAAAAAGTCAGAAGTGTAAGATAAAAAGTTGCAATTGCGTTTTTTTTGTTTGTTTGTTTGTTTTAATTATTCAGAGGCAGAAATGGCCTTTCATAATTTTATCATTGAGCAATGTAACATAAAACATTTTACAACAATATAAATCTAGCATTGCATTTTATAAAGTGACTCTGTTTTGTGGCTAATACACTTTCTGTTTAATAGCTCTCTTGTTCATTCACATCTCTCAATTGCCTTTCACCGATCATGTCCCACAGTAGGGAGTGACGGCAATAAAATCATGCCTTACAAGACTTTACTATAATTAGCCTAGCGTGAAAAGTTCTTTCCCTGGTCAGATGGTCATCGCTTGAGGGCAATATGTCACACCGTGTGGGCACAAAAGGTAGCCAAATAATGCCTATTGAGGACCAGGTGCAACGGTGCAAAAATTTTAGCTAGACTCTGCCAATTTTAGCCAATGCTAAGCTAAGTGTAGATTGCCAGGCTACTGGCGAGAGACTAGTTTGAGACATAGCTGTACAATTCGCCCTCATGGACCAATTGGTGCCCCTTCATCCAGACTTGAGGAACTTGACGTCCTTGAACAACTCCAGAAAGTTACAAAATAAAAGGAACAGAGGGAGGCAGAAGTCAATGTCTAACAAAGCTGAAAAATCATCTATGGATCTCTGTAATAAGTTCCAACGTTAAATCTAAAGCCCCTGTTTTGGCTGCAGAACTAAACAAATGAGGTTTGTCTCTGTAATGATGTATTTGAGCAGAGCGCTCCATGCAAGGGCAAGACCTTAATCTGTCTTCATTTGTCTGACTGCATGAACTCAACTCAGTACTTCTTAGTGGATATGGGCAGGCTTTCAGACATCTAATGCACTCTGCTGCGTCAATAAATAGTATATTGTAAAAGAACAAAATCAGTGGTTTTCCACATATAATCATGCTCTGTGTTCTCAGTTATGGCTTCACCTTTGTCCTGAAGTGGTTTAAGCAACTTTTAGGTTTGTATTTGTGTGTATCTATATCTATCTATCTATCTATCTATATATATATATATATATATATATACACACATATATATACACTATATATACACATAGAGGTCCGAAAACCAGTCAGTATCTGGTGTGACCACCATTTGCCTCACGCAGTGCAACACATCTTCTTCGCATAGAGTTGATCAGGTTTTTGACTGTGGCCTTTGGAATGTTGGTCCACTCCTCTTCAATGGCTGTGTGAAGTTGCTGGATATTGGCAGGAACTGGAACACACTGTCGTATACGCCAATCCAGAGCAACCCCAACATGCTCAATGGGTGACATGTCCAGTATGCTGGCCATGCAAGAACTGGGATGTGTTCAGCTTCCAGGAATTGTGTACAGATCCTTGCAACATGGGGCCGTGCATTATAATGCTACAACATGAGGTGATGGTCGTGGATGAATGGCACAAAAATGGGCCTCAGGATCTCGTCACGGTATCTTTGTGCATTCAAAATGCCATCAATAAAATGCACCTGTGCTCGTTGTCTATAACATACGCCTGTCATACCATAACCCCACCACTACCATGGGCCACTCAATCCACAACGCTGACATCAGCAAACCGCTCACCCACACAACTCCATACACGCTCTCTGCCATCTGCCCTGAACAGTGAAAACCAGAATTCATCCGTGAAGAGAACACCTCTCCAAAGTGCCAGACGCCATCGAATGTGAGCATTTGCCCACTTAAGTCGGTTACGACAACGAACTACAGTCAGGTCGAGACTACAATGAGGACGACGAGCATGCAGACAAGCTTTCCTGAGACGGTTTCTGACAGTTTGTGCAGAAATTCTGTGGTTATGCAAACCGATTGTTGCAATAGCTGTCCGGGTGGCTGGTCTCAGACGATCTTGGAGGTGAAGATGCTGGATGTGGAGGTCCTGGGCTGATGTGGTTACACGTGGTCTGCGTTTGTGAGGCCGGTTGGATGTACTACCAAATTCTCTAAAACGCCTTTGAAGACGGCTTATGGTAGAGAAATAAACATTCAGTTCACGGGCAACAGCTCTGGTGCACATTCCTGCAGTCAGCATGCTAATTCCACGAAACTTGCGACATCTGTGGCATTGTGCTGTGTGATAAAACTGCACATTTTAGAGTGGCCTTTTATTGTGGCCAGCCTAAGGCACACCTGTGCAATAATCAAGCTGTCTAATCAGCATCTTGATATGCCACACCTATGAGGTGGACGGATTATCACGGCAAAGGAGAAGTGCTCCCTAACACAGATTTAGACAGATTTGTGAACAATATTTGAGAGAAATAGGCCTTTTGTGTACATAGAAAAAGTCTTAGATCTTTGAGTTCAGCTCATGAAAAATGGGGGCAAAAACAAAAGTGTTGGGTTTATAATTTTGGTCAGTGTAGATAGATAGATAAACAGACAGACACAAACATAGACATATATTGACATTTGTTTATATATGTATCAAAGTATTAAATATATATTAATTAATCTGTGCTGTCAAATCACACATTTTTCTGTAACCTATTGTCCGCCCCTAACGTTAAAATTTTTAATCATAAATATATTTTTGCATTGAATATCCAAATTAATGTAGAAAAAGTAAAAATTAAAAAGTACTTGTTTAATGCCATGTTATATATATATGACATTATATATATATATATATATATATATATTACTACACACACAGTAATTTATTAGTAATTCATTATAAATAAATTATAGTATATGTATTATATATTTATATATATATTATTATTATATATTTATGAAATATTTACTATATATTTTCGTACTTTCTTAAATATATATTCAGATTTAAAATATAATAATAAATAAAAACACTTTTAGAGGTGCCAGACATGATTGCTAAATGATGTATTTTATTGTTATTATTATTAATAATAATAATAATAATAATAATTGATTTAATATTAAATTGATTTTAGTGCAATTTTTTAGGGCTTTAGTAAAACATTTTTCCTTACATCTTTGCTGAATTTATGGCCGTCTGTTGACCTCTCACATCATTATGCCTCAAGTGATCTCCACACCTTTCACTTCCACACGGTTTTGACGCCATTATGCGATATTACATCTATTGCATATCACCTCTATTTATATGGACATATGGACATTAATGGACAAAAAAGGCTGTTACAAACGCACTTTATTTTATACACTTCATGCCACACTCATTACAACCTCCCAATATTTCTGAAACCTGACTTTCTCAGAACAAAGACTGAGTGAAAATGTTTAAAATTCAGAACCGTTTTTTACTTTCCTGTTGAAGTTTTGATCAATGAATACAATCCCAATCCCAACCAGCACAATAAAACAAAACGAAAGAAGTCTGAAAGTCTGGAGGTTCCGCTAGTTATCTGTTTCCCGGCTGAAGTTTTTGGGTTAGGATAAAGGAGTGCGGTGTCCTTGTAGAATATGGATGATAAATTGTTCTCGCCGTATTGATACCGTGGTTATGAATCTTTCAAGGTAGATGGAATGTGAGAAGAAAGGCATTGGAGAATAAACATTAACGACGGGTCAATTTTTCGCAACTCCCAGATCAATGCATAAATAAATAATTATCATTCAGTGAAATGCATTGATTATCCTCTAATGGGTAAGATCAGGTTATTTATCACGTTTCTAAATTGATGAACAGCATTCTGACACCAACAGGAAGTAAATGATGCGCAATTTAAGACAAAACGATCATATTATGGTTGCACTTACTCTCCTAAATGCTGAGAACTTTCTAACTCAACGGTCTTTTGCAGACTGAACCAGCAGCCCAGCAACAGGGCGAACATCAGTATGGACCCTCGGTGCGCGCAACGGGTCGCGACCTCTTTATACACGGCCCCGCGGAGGCCCGGGTCAGCACACACCTGAACCCTATCCCTCGCACTGGGCATCTGGGCTCAGAGCCACTGAACCAGCCTGACCTCCACTCCACACTCCTACTCCTCAGAGACTTTACAAACAACACAGGAGACACACACTGGCACTTTGTTAACATTTACTTCACCGTCTGCAGCCAGCCGGGGGAAATATGGACAGAGATGAATGTATAGACACTCAATTTATAGATGATATATGGGCTGAATTTGTATGCATGATGGCAAGAAACTCTAATTAGTTATTTGTTTAATTAGAGATATCACAGCGTTCATGTTAGAATGATTATATAATTGTAAAAATCAATTTTTCAGTTGTAAATAAACAGGTTATTGAAATATATTTTACCAGAAAATGCTGTTTTAGTCTTTCTACTTTAATCCCCGGTTTCACAGACAAGGCTTAAGCCTAATCCCAGCCTAAAATGTAAGTCTGAGTTGTTTCAGCTGAAAGAAACTTGCAACGACTGATCTTAAAATATATCAGTGCCTTTGTTTTGTCTCAAGATGCACATCAATCATTTTTTTTACTTAAATGTCCTACTTGAACTATGGCCTAATCCTGGCTTAGTATAAGCCCCGTCTGTAAAACCGGGACTAAATGTTTAATTTAACCCTCTGGTGTGGTTTGGTCATTTTTTTAGTAAATTATTATTTGCTTCATCTGAATGGTACAAAACCTTGGTAAAGGTTTTGGCATTTGCTTTGTGAACACACAACAAATTATGGGCATTACACGAAAAAAAAAAAATAATTAAAGTAGTAACACTTGTACTGTTCATGGTCAAAAATGACCACATTGGAAATAAATTGAAAGCAAATTTCATAAAGTGGAAACATTTGGTACGACGCCCAAACAAAATCTTACTTAAAGTTACGTTTTTTGAGATATCAACCTCAAATTTGAAACACAACTTTTTTCAATTAAACTTCTATAATTTTTTTAAACTTTCACTTTTTAGCTTTTTTTTTTTTTTTTTAACAAGCTTAAGTCTATTTAAGATTTATGACATTAAGTCGGAAATTTAATTTTCAGGTAAATGCCCAAAAAGTGGAAACAGGTAATAAATAGATCATAACTAGTCCATAAATATCATTTTGTACCACAATTAAATAACTAAAATATACATTATTATTCTAAAATATATGAATATATTCATCTCTGAAAAAAAAAATAAATAAAATAAAATAAAAAGAAGTTGGTCATTTTTGACTGCCACAGAAGCAGTACCAGAGGGTTAATGTTACTTGTTTGTAATTATTTGTGAAATTTACTAGCATTTTCTAGTGAAAATTGTTTCTACAGCAATTTTGTATTTTTAGATTTGAGCGTACATGAATATCACAAATTTGTAATTACAAAAATATAAGAATCTTCTTAATCAGTATTTTGTCTTGTATTCCTGTAAAAAAAAATCCAAACAATTATAAATATCCATAATAAATTTATTTAAACACCAAATATTTTCAGTGCATTTTTTTATTTGAGTGTACTTTAATATCACAATTTTGTAATAAAAAAATATAAGAAGAATTTTCTTAATCACTTTTTTTATATATATTAATTTTCTTTTTATATATAAAAATCCAAACAATTATAAATATCCATCATAAATGTATTTGAAGCAAAACTTTATGAAGAATATATATATATATTAGAGAATCTATACAGTTTTTTTTCATCATTTATCATATGTATATTTAAATAAAGTTTAAAGAAGGAGTCTAACAAAATTCTATAAGGTTACTATTTGCCATGGAGAAACTTAGTTCAAAATATATTTTAGCTTATTATTTTATTATTTTATTATTTAAGTCTAATAATCAAACACAGTTTCGTTTAAGGATGTTTTGACAATTTTACTGGAAAAAAGGAAAAATAAAAACATTTTTACTGCATGCCAGTTAATATAATGAGTTACTTATGAAAGTCATGCTATTATTATTAGTCACATTATTAGGTATTCAATGTGAAGATTTACTTTACAATTCATGCATGCATGTTGTGTATTTTTGCTGAGGAATATCATAAAGCATGCCTGAAAACATTCATTTTGCTAATTTATGACAGGACAGCTTGCGTGACAAAACTACATTTCCCATCATTCTCCTTTGGCTCTTCATTTTGTTATTAAAAAGCTTTTTTGAGACGTTTAAAAAGTTCTCCAATATGTCTGTTTTATTCCAATCAAAAGGAACACTGTATTGTAATTGTGACTTCCAAACATGTAAGAAGGAACTTCCCAGGAGGACCTGAAGGCATATCATTTTCCATTAAGTCAGGCCACTAAAAATCTGCCTGTATTTTGGTCAATATCACCATCTTGTGGACATGAACCTGTCTGTGCCCAGGGTGCCTCAAAGCAGAGGAAGACTCAAAAGAATCACAACACCTGAGATCTACAGAAGAGAAATCTTAATGCCACACCACATATTGACATAGGGATGTTTGGTGAGGTTTTTTTCTGTTTCAACATGAAAATGCAAGGTACATAAAGAAATGGTTTACAGAGTGACCTACACAAAACCCAGACTTGAACACTTTTGGGGGAAGAAATAAACCTCAGTTGTGCTCTTGTTCCTGAGTCCACACAGTGGAAATACATTCACAGAAGACTGTTGTTAGGATGGACCAACTGAGTAATAAATGAGCAGTCTGTCATCATTACTCACCCTCATGGCGTATCAAACCTGTCGGACACAAAAGAAGATATTTCAAAGAATGCTTCTGCTGTTTTTGTCAATACAAGTCAATGAGCATCAAAATGTTTAAACTCCAAAAATGACATAAACGTAAGATAAAATTAATCCATACTATCTGAGTAATACATGTAACCTGGACCACAAAACCAGTCATACACTGTTAAAAATAAAGGTGCTTTAAAAGGTTCTTTACAGCGATGCCATAGAAGAACCATTTTTGGTTCCACAAAGAACTATTTAGTTAAAGGTTCTTCAAAGAACCATCTCTTTCTTACCTTTTTATAATCTGAAGAACCTTCTTTTGCCACAAAGAACCTTTTGTGAAACAAAAAGGTTCTTCAGATGTTAAAGGTTCTTTATGGAACCATTTTGACAAAAAGGTTCTTCTATGGCATCATGAAGCACCTTTATTTTTAGGAATGTAAGGGTCAATTTTGGGAAATTGAGATTTGTACATCATATAAAAGCTAAAGAAATATGTTTTTGATGTATATTGATATGTATGGTTTGTTAGGATAGAACAATATTTGGCTGATTTGAAAATCTAAAATCTGAGGGTGCAAAAAATCTAAATATTGCGAAGATCCCCTTTATAGTTGTCCAAGTTCTTAGCAATGCAAATTACTAATCAAAAAATACATTTACGGCAGGAAATTTACAAAATATCTTCATGGAACATGATCTTTACTTAATATCCTAATGATTTTTGCCATAAAAGAAAAATAGATAATTTTGACCCATACAATGTATTTTTGGCTTTGCTACAAATATACCCGTGCTACTTAAGACTGTTTTTTTGGCCCAAGGTCACATATTTCAAGTCATCTGAAGTTGCATAATCACTTTGTATAACAAAATTAAAACAAAAGCATGCACATCACTGGAAAAACTCTCAAACAGACTCCTAATAAAAATAATAATTTTTGTAGAGTCAACATATGTATACACAGACTACATCAAATATAGCAGCACCTCAAACATTGTATCATGCATGTCACATGACCAAACATTATGATTTTTGTAATTTATTTTGAAAGTGAATTAATCAAAATATCTTTGTTTGTGTTTTGCATAATATATGATGTATAATAATGAATAATCTCAACATGAGGGTTAACAAATGGTGACCAATGGTTTTTGAAATTAAATGCTCAACAAGCACACATATGTGACCCTGTACCACAAAACCAGGCATAAAGGGTACATTTTTTGAGATTTATACATCTGAAAGCTGCACAAATAGGCTTTCCACTGATGTATGGTTTGTTAGGATAGAACAATATTTGAGGGTGCAAAAAAATCTAAATATTGATAAAACTGCCTTTAAAGTTGTCTAAAGGAAGTTATTAGCAGTGCATATTACTAATCTAAAATTAAGTTTTGATATATTTATGGTAGGAAATTTACAAAATATCTTCATGGAACATGATCTTTACTTAATGATTTTTGGCATAAAAGAAAAATCGATCATTTTGACCCACACAATGTATTGTTGGCTACTGCTACAAATATACCTGTGCTACTTAAGACTGAATAATCTGGACTAGAGATCACACTTACAAAAAAGTGTGATTGTCCAGAGATTGTCCAAAGACAGGGAAGAGTAACTGGGAAAAGAAGAAAAGCGGTAAACAAGACACTCTCATGAGTGAAGTCATTTGTCCACATCTTCACCTGCTCAGGGTCAGACAGGAAATGAGATGACTTTATCATTGTTGTCACTTTGTCTTTGGTTGGTTAGGCAGCTTCCTCTCATGGATTGGCTTCGCGGATGATGGCGCAGGTGAGCCCCGCCGAGAGATCCCCCACCTCTCTCGAAGAGCCCCACTTTTTAATATGCAACATCTGTGCCGGGGAGAGCGTTCCAAAATGGCTGCTCCTTGGAGGATGACAGCGGAGTCTGCTCAGAACTTGGGCAGGGGGCGTTTGTAACTGCGAGGTTATACACAGATGTTAGCGATGTTCACAATGTCACTTTGTCCTTTGTTACAATGGCCCGGGGAGAACTATTTTTGGGCGAGTACTTCTTTGCTTCTACTATCCACCGAGTTTCCGTTGTCCGTATAACAATCCTGCTCTCGGATCATTCGGGTCAGCGGACTCCCGATCAGCCGGTAATCTGACATGCAGTGAGAGCTCAAAACTCTATGGAGTGCCCGCATTCTCCACCAGCGGGCTTATCCGAAATCTTAAGAATGTGAGCGAGGAGGTTTGTGCACCTGCTGCTCCTTTGGGATCTATGGATCTTAGAGGAGGAGGCCTGGGGACTTGTTAGGCATCACAGGGATGCTGGAGATTTAGGGGAAAGTGTCTGTGTGTGACTGCCTGTGTATCTTGTTGAGCAGACCATCTCTCTGTAGACACTGGAGGATTCGCAGACGAACAAAAACACTGTGAGAATGATGACTGAGCCCTGAATAAAGACACGTGGAAAGAGCACGGTGACAGCTGAGAAACACAGACCTGCGTACTGTATATACCCACTGTACAAACAAGTATGTATCTGTCTGCTGTGCTATTTTTATTCTTCTCCAGAACTTCTGCAATTAATTCAGCTCGAGCCGCTCAAGGGACAGTTCTCCAGAAAATAAAAATTCTGTCATTATTCACTCTAATGTTGTTTCTTCCCCCGTAAACGCAAAGGAGAAATTCCAAAGAATGTTCACACAGCTCTTTTCCACATGACTCCAGAAAACGACTGGTAAAGGTGGGCTATACAACTTGTGCACTGTATTCCAAATGTTCTAAAAACACATTTGTGTGAAAAACCAAGATATATTTTAAAAAATTCTAAAAGTTCTAAAGCTCTAAAATCTTACTAGAATTGGCATTCAGAGTCAAATATGTGACCCTGAAAGACAAAACCAGTTTTAAGTAGCACAAGTATATTTGTAGCAATTGGCCAAAAATACATTGGATGGGTCAAAATGATCGATTTTTCTTTTATGCCAAAAATCATTAGGATATTAAGATATTAAGATATTTTGTACATTTTCTACCCTAAATGTATCAAAACTACACTTTTGATTAGTAATATGCATTGCTAGGAACTTGGACAACTTTAAAGGCGATTTTCTCAATATTTAGATTTTTTGTTTTGTTTGTATTGTCCTATCCTAACAAACAACATACATCAATGGAAAGCTTATTTATTCAGCTTTCAGGTGTTGTATAAATCTCAATTTCAAAAAATCGACCATTATGAGGTTTTGTTGGTCCAGGGTAACGTTGCCACAGCAGATTTAATATGCAACACAATTTGGCCTAACGATAAAAGCATTGAACCCTGACCGACCAATCAGCTGGAAGCAGGAAGACTTTAAGTCATCATTGATCTGAGTTGAAATATTTGTACGCAAAGCTTCCGTAAAGAAAGCAGTTGCTAAGAAGCAGCAAGTTCAAACTAGACAGACATTTGAGGGAAAAGGGTACAGTCATACCACATGAATAATTATGGCGATAATAGATATTGATTTAAGGTGAAACTGATTTAAAATCATACAAGTGTGTTAGTTATCTTATAACCCATTACAGTGTACAAAACAATTGTTGCAGCAGGTGTGTTTGTATGAAATGCAAGAGTGAGTCTGCGATACCAGGATGACATAAATAAATAATTGTACACATAATATTGAAATGAGTTTTAATATTTAAAAAATTACAGTTACCCAGATGAGCCTGTATTATTAGTTTTTACCAGTTGTTATCAGGGAATAACAGACGACGGGCCGTTGAATTATTAGAAAATTGTGCACACCAGAGGTACATTATTTCCTAATAATTTAATGGACTGGAGTCAATTATTCCGCTTATACTATGGTTACCACTCCTCAAATATTTTTCAGATGTTGACATTCGTCAGGTTTTTGTCCTTAAAACACTCTTGTGAGTAGGATTCATTTCTTACGCATCTCATCCAACACCTTGCTAATTCTAAAACGTCATTTTAAACTTGCTTTTTCTTTCCGTACAAAATAAAACATAATTTTGTGGCATAAAACAAGAAAATAATTTGCTGTTTATATCCTATTTTTTACTATAATTATTTGCTTGGTCAGTGTCGTTGTGGGTTTTCATTATTTTGCTTTCGTAGGCTATAAGGACCTTTGAAATAACTGAAATCATTTGGTGAAGTAAAATGGACATTTAATGCGGTCAAGACCTGCCTGGAACTACTTTTGCCAAGAGGTTCCCTGAAAGTAATTGCACACCTTAGAACGTTCATCAGCCAATCAGAGTCAAGCATTCAATAGGCCCGTAGTAAAAGCAACAGTTAAACAGATGAATAACTATGTATTAAACTTAATGTTCAAAGGAAATGCACTGGAATATGGACTTACATAATTATTATTATGCTAATTTTACCACAGCTGCATACATGTGGTAAGGAATGTAAAGGCACGTTCACATCAAAAACAATAACTATATAGGTAACTATATTAGCATCTACACCATTGTACAATAATGTTGTGTTTATCTTTGCCTTTAAGTTCTGTCGTCTGTCGCTTTAAATGCTCAAGCTCTTTAAAGCAGGATGAATTCTGATTGCCTGTGATTGTTTTTATCATTCATCAGCTGGGAAAAAATTGTTTTGAAAGTGATTCCAACGATATCGTTAACGTTATAGTTCTAGTGTTTACGATTCTTTTAAATTTAGAACAAATTTTAATACTATATCTTTATCGTTATCATCAATCATCAAATGATTTTAAATTAGCAGACCAGACATATCACAAGATGACATTTAAAAACATAAAGGCTGCTTAAAAACAGAAATTGCAACTATTATGTTATATCCAGCAGTTTCTTAAACGAGAAAAAAATGTAGCACAAGTAATCTGTACTATTTTAAATGAACAGTGTGCAGTATGAAAAAAAGCAAAATAATAAAAATAGTTTTAAAAAAAAAAGTTTGAAAGTGACTTACGTCGTTGGAAAGTTTGCTGACAGCCATGTCAGCCTGTCATGTCTTGATAACCATTATATACTGAATTGCAATTGGCCTTCTTTTGATGCATGTATTTGCATACTGGATTTTGATTGGCTGCACTGTTACGCGTTGATTCTCATACACCATCAAGTGTTTCTGAGGCGGCATAATTCACGCAAAAACCAATCTTAAAAATATATTTTACCTGAAACTTAAACTCTGTTCTTGGTGTGGTTTGAATTAGATACTATATTATTTAATAGAACAGCAACTGCAAGCATGAACACACGCTTTATCGACAGTTTAGTGAGGAATAAAGCATAAGGTAAGTCACAACAACTGATACCTTCTGTCCCAGAGCGGGAAACAGTCTAATTCAACTCCAGTTTATTAATATTCCCCTTCTTTAAAGAACAAAAATAATTCAGCTATGATCTGAAGGGGTCTGTCAATGGGATTACACTGCCAAACAAGACACCGAAGAGAGACCAAGAGCGAGAGCTATTAGAAATGAGTAAAGAATATCGGGAGATGGTGAGCTTGATTCTTTTTGCATGCTTACGAAGGCATTCATATTTAATGCTCATCATCAGGGGCTGCGTTTGAGCATAGGAAGATGCCGCTGCTATTTTTTCCCACACCCCTTGAGCCAACTCCTTGTGACAGCCCTCCGCTCCATCCCAGCAAATTATCCGCATGAGTTCTCGCGAACAAAAACAGCACAGTGCGAGCGAAGCGAGGCCCGGCCGCCGCCGCCGACGTCGCCGAGAACCCGCGCAGTCCTGCGACCGGGGATGGGGGGAGGGTACGGTCGGGCACGTCACTTCGGATCAGCCGTCTCTCCGTACCTCGAATCATCTCAGTTAGAGATTGAGGGGGAAAGTCAAGCGAAGATCCCAGCTGCCGTCGCTGGAGAGGACAGAGATAATGCATCCATATGTGGAGAATGGCGTGAGATAAGTAGCCGCTGAAACGCTGAGGTGGCTTTTCAGAGGCCTTTGATGCTTGTGGAGATGCGAGTTGACTACAGGCCTTCTGAGAAGACTAGTCGTCTTGACGTACTGTGTGTCACTCAGATTTACTTAGTCTCTTTGATGCAATAAATAACAGAATGCGTGCTGGTAGTAAAACTATAGACGTGCAACACAGAACAACACGCGATTTGATAAAAATATCATTATAGCTGGATATTAAATCAACATCTAAGCATCTTTAGATCACTGAATTCAAAGGCATAGTCTTTTATCTGCTTATGATAATGTATTTAATTTATGCAGCTGGCTTGGCAAGGCTACAGCCCTAAACTGATTATTTTTTCAAATTTAGTTTTTTCCAAATTCTTTGAACAAGGTGAAATAAATATGAAACTGAAAAAGGTAATAGGCTACGTCTTATTAAATCTGTATATTTAAAAGTGTTCTTAAACCATTCTAACACACTCATATATAAACAGAATTATATATACACCTTATAATTATATTTATGTTGTCATAAATATTTGTAACCAGATACTGAGCTATTTAAAAAATGCATTACAACAGAAAAAAAAAGAAGATAATCAACACTTTGATATCTTATTTTCAGCCAAAGTGTAGACCTTTTAACTTTATGGTTTTTATCTTAATAAAAATAGAAATGAAAATTACATAAAACATGTATAATTTATTTAGATGTGTATTTTTTTCCTTATTCTAAAATGTGTATTATTTTATTAAATAATACATATATAAATGTTATATTTTATGGTATTCTATAGCTTCAATATTTCAGGTAAGCAATCATGAATAGTTAAGTATTATTAAGTTCAATTCTATTATATTTATTGGTATTTATGTTTATATTTTTAGAATGACGGACTTTCATTGTATTTCAATATTTTTAAATATCATTTTTGTCATTATTCTGACACTAACAGCAAGTGAAATTTCTAGTACTTCTAAAAAAAAAAAAATCTTGAATTCTAAAAAAGTCAGAAAGTATTATGAAATTTGTATTTTATGAAAATATATAACACATATAATGCATTGGGAATACCTTTAGGCTTCTTAGAAAGAGTTACCAAAGAAATAATATTAAAACTATATTTCCCTCTAGGTTTCACAATCACTTCTCTCTCATAAATGCCATTCATTTATAGTTTTATACATTTTTAAATGACCAATAAGGTAGCTTTACAAATCAGGCTGCAGTATGTTAATGTTGTTAATTAAGAAATCTCTACAGCATGATTCTGGAGGAACATCCTCACATCTCAGCTAAGCTGCAATGAAACGAGCGTTTATGTAGAGCGCAACAGCATCCTCTCCTGGTCAGCGCTGTTATGACATCTTCAGGATGAAGAGTTTGGGTTTGACCACTGGTCCACTGAGACCTGATTAGTAAATCATCTCTTCTCTGGCCTCCTTCTCAAGGATATGAGTTGACGCCGAAGGAGACTTGAAAAATTGACTATCGTAAAAATAAACTTGTCTTCGAAGATACATGCTCACCGAGCCCTAAATTGGCCCAAATTTAAAGCTATATACATAGACATCCCTTCAATTACACTGACTCGCAAAGTACATAGAGGACGGAGAACTTTACAGGACTTCAGGAGCCTGGTTCTTTTGATTTATGCATGACAACAAACCCATTTTTAATTGACTCTGAAATACGATAAATCAAAGTTGTGCATCAGGGTGTTCAATTAAAAGCAGCGTGCATCAATTACGAATGAATAATGAGGTTTTGCATAGTCTATTTGAAGAACCTACAGATGACAGATTTGGTTTTAAACTAGTTCATTGACGTTTCAAAAAGAAAATAATTTGTATAAGGAATCCGCCTGTTTGATTTGTACAGAGCTGTATGTATTTGCTCAAATTAGTTGTAGGGATTTGTTGGGAACCTAAATCCTGAAAAAACCTAATCCTTTTGTGCAAGCTTTCGAATGTATTGCTGTCACTCCGCCGTCTGAACAAACAGCGCATGCAGGATATGTCTCCTAATTGCTGTAATGGAAGACTTCTTGTTGAGGATTTATGAAAGGCGCATACGCATTACCTGCAAGCATGTTTGTGTTTTTGTTGCAGCTTTTTTGCTCAAAACCACATTCAACAGCACAGCGTGCCATCCATATTCATGTGATATTTGCTGGGAGGCATTTTTGTGTCTCCTAAAAATAGCACGTGGAAGAAAAAGAGACTCACAAAGCCACAATGCTGCATTCGTACGAGCTTTCTGCAAGGAAGCCGGTAAACAAATGTCTCCACGTTGAACCTTCCGCTCGATCTGCAGTGTAAACAAGAGTAAATTATTTGCAAGGTCACTTTAAGGTAAAGTTAAGGGTGTCGATACACGGGAAGTGATGAAATAACGCCACGCTTTGAGCCTCTGAGGTCTGACACTTATTTCCATACAACAACGTGGCGTTTTATGAGCTCATAACTCATGTCATGTTGTTTGCTGCCTATAGGATTGTATAAAGTAAGAGGCACGAGTGTGTTTAGCGTGTTGTGGTGACAAATTTATGGATTTAGGTATTGGCTTGTGAATATGTCACTCTGATTTGTATGATTTAGATGGAACGTTCAGGATTTTATGGTAAATGTCACAGGTGTTTGCACAGATAGAGAGAAACTACAGTTATGTATGGTGTGTTATTAAAGGAATAGTTTACCCACTTCATTCTCAGGCTGTCCAAGATGTAGATGAGTTTGTTTCATCATCAGAACAGATTTGGAGAAATTCCAGCATTACATCGTTTGCTCACCAATGGATCTTCTGCAGTCAGAATGAGAGTCCAAAAAGCTGTAGTAATCCACACAACTCCAGTACATCAGTTAATGTCATGCGAACACTCTTAAAAATAAAGGTACAATGCCACAGAAGAACCTTTTTTGTCTAAATGCAAATTTTCATTTTTGGGTGAACTATTTCTTTAAAGAACGTTAGAATGATATTTGATCAATATTTGGTATAATCGTCCTTTAATTATAACCTACATTTATAAATATGCAAATATAAATTATAAAACTGACTGATAAACAATTATTTTACATTAATCCAACATAAATTGAAGGCAGATTTATACAAATACTACCATATTTACACATCACAGTAATGAGAATTTGGTGGCAAATGAGCTTTGGAATATGTATTTTACCAGAACGTATTTTTAATGTTGTTTTATATGGACAAAAGCAGTTGAATCAAAATATCTTATTTTGTGTTTACATTTTATTTTACATTTTAAAGGATTATTTCACTTCCAGAATAAAAACTTCCTGATAATTTATTCACCCCCATGTCATCCAAGATGTTCATGTCTTTCTTCAGTCGAAAATAAATTAAGGTTTTTGAGGTAAACGTTCCAGGATTTTTCTCCATGGACTTTGATGGGACCTAATGTGTTGAAGATCCAAATTGCATTTTCACTGCAGCTTACACGATATCAGCCGAGGAATACGGGTCTTATGTAGCAAAACAATCTGTCATTTAAAAAATAATAATAAATAAAGTAAAATTTATATACTTTTTAACCACAAATGCTTGTCTTGCACTAGATGTGCGATGCGCGTCAATGACTTCACACATTACGTAATCACGTTGCAAAGGTCATGTGCGGTTAGTTGTTCATCTTTGTACTTCAGTTCAAAAATATGATGGCGTTTTATTGCCACGTTAAAAAAAAAAAAAGACTATGTGATTAAAGTCGTAATGTTTTTTGCATAAAGTCGAAATTATGAGAATAAAGTCAAATCATTACGAAAATAATGTCGAAATACTACGAGAATAAAGTCGAAATATTTTGAGAATAAAGTCGAAATGTTTTGAGAAATGCTCTAAAGGTTGAAGTGGTCTCCAACTCGTTAACATATAGTATATTGTTATCTTTTGTAAGGTATGTAACGTTAAGCAACTATTTACAAGCTGTACATTCACTATACAATACAGTAAATCAGTGGTTTTCAAACTGGTCCTGGAAGCACCCCTGCCCTGCACATTTTGTATGTCTCCCTTATCAGACACACTCAGTTCATGTTGTGCAGTTTCTACTAACGAGCTGATGAGTTGAATCAGGTGTGTTAGATGACGGACACATACAAAATGTGCAGGGCAGGGGTGCTCGCAGGACCGGTTTGAAAACCACTGCAGTAAATGATTGGACATAATATTTAACGTCTTTCATTTATTATTTGCAGCGCACCAGCTACCCAGTATTCATGTAGGTTATTGTAATTACAATAATTTTGTGTGTTGTTGCTTTTTAATAACACTCAACTTTCAAATTGTCAATTTGATAATGAAATCATAAATTACAATTGTGTTTTTCCTCTTTATTTCAAGTTTAAAGCAAGATAGAATTGAAAGGAATATCAGAAGGCATGAAAAACACAGTATAGCCTAATTTAATGAAACAAATGTCTCATTGTAACCGGAAAGAATTTCAACTTTATTCTCGAAATATTTCGACTTTATTCTTGTAGTATTTTGATATTATTCTCGTAATGTTTGGATTTAATCCCCTAATTTTAACTTTAATCTCGTAGTCTTAGATTTTTTTTTTTTACATTTTTTAATGTGTGGGGTAGGAAAACTCCATCTCATTTTCTCCTCCAAATTCATACAACATCATTTTTTTTTTGCAAAAGGTGTTTGAATTTCTTTGCACGTTCACTTTGTAAACACTGGGTCAGTACTTCCGCCTACGTCAAGTGTACCGTACACAATGCGTGAAATCGGGCTAGTGCAAGATGAGCATTTGTAATTAAAAACTACATTTTTTTAATTAATTTTTTTTTAAACAATTGTTTTACTAGCTAACACCCTAATTCCTCAGCTGGGATTGTGAAGAGCCCTTTGAAGCATCATTGAAACTGCAATTTGGACCTTTAACCTGCCGATCCCCTTTGAAGTCCACTATATGAAGAAAAATCCTGTAATGTTTTCCTCAAAAACCTTTTTGACTGAAGAAAGAAAGACATAAACATCCTGGATGACATGGGGGTGAGTAAATTATCACGAAATTTTTATTCTAGAAATAACTGATCCTTTCGATTCCAATTTGAATTGTTTTGTAAGACGGGGCATGAGGGCAAGTAAATTAGTAAATGGTTTGAATAACCTTTTAATCAGAGCTCTCTAAACAGCAGGTTATCATGGTCACCAGTAGAGGACAGCACTCGCTCAGTCTTTAGTGGTCACCACCTTTTGTCTTTATAAATTAACTCTGTCTGTTGTGAGCAAAATATATCTTGCATTCTCTATTAACTGAGAATCCAAACCTCTACACAACATTTAATTAGACCTACAAATACCAGATGAGAAATACTTTTATATTCAAATCCCACATTTATCACATATATTCACCTATACTTGGTAGATAAAATGGATAAATGTCTCTGTTCTCCTCTGAAATATCCTTTGTTGTGCATATCTTGCCTCTCATCTAGCTTTATGCTTCTGTTGTAGAGCTCTGTTCACTTGTTATGCATGCCTTTGGTTTGTGGCAAAGCTCCCAGGTTAAATTAATTACATCACTTTTTTGATTTTTATCACTCTGCTGTATCCGCTTTAGCCTCTGTGTTTCCGATCACAGGCGATGCTGGTTACTTTTAATGTTTAAAAGGTTAAAAGTTGTGTCCGGTTGGAAAAGCTTATTCCTGGGAAGCTGGAAATAGCTTCCATGCCTGAGGCAGTGCTCTCAAACGTGTGTCTATACACACGTGCATTCAGAAAACCATGACAGACCTGCAACTAGGAGATGTTGACCCAGACCAGCATCTGAACCACGGATACGATTAGGCAAGCTTCACTGCCGTGGATGACGTCCAATTGATTTTTAAATGATGTCTGTGACCGGAAAAAAATAGAGTATAAGAGATAAAGAACACGTCATAATGAGTCAGACTGTTTTTGATCTTCTGTAAGAACTCAACTAGCTTTCAATATGTATGAAACAATATGATAGAGCATAATACAATAGCGAGACAAGTACTTTATGCGTCACAGTTATGTCATTAAATTCAAAAACATCTATAATAGTCAGGAGCAAATGGCATGAATCTTCCTTTTAGTCCATTTAAAAAGCGTCACAATGTGTCATTTCTTACAATGCAGAGGGTGTGCATAACAAAAAGTGTCATGTAATTGACCCTAATAGCATGTCACATTTTGTGATGCCATTGACCGTAGCATGAACGGGAGAGGTTGCACACCAAAGTTTAATACTCAAGGTGTTTTCAATCAGAAAATCTAATCTGTGAATTTATTTCATGCTGTTTACTGTCAGTCAGGGATATTGTTTCAGAATAATGAGACAGAACATGAGCTGGATTTCTTTTCATAGGCAAGCGACACGCTCCTTATGAGCCTTGTTGTTGACAGCATGCAGGGCAATTAAGACTAGAAATGAACCACACGCTGCACAGTTTACCCCTCTATGAGCTGTTCAGATGCCAGGGGCTACACTGAGCTGTCAACCTGTAGGATGTCTCTACAGGTACCTGTCCCACACACACACACACATCCAGCCTGTCATCGCTTCCACCATTAGACAGTGACATGTGTACAAACAGCCTCATGCTACGAGATCTACAAAGCACACCCACACAGCATGTGGATTGTGACCTTAAAGGCAGGAATCAAATGCGCGTTGAGCAGGTAAGCATGCAGAGATGTGTTTTTAACAGATGTATACACATATATAACTGCATATTCATTAAAGAAAATCAGCATTTTCATTGTTGTCATCAAAACAAAATCCGAGCTGGTTGGCCTTTTACTGCCATGTCTGATTGCATCAACCGAAACGCATTTACAAACCAAATCGGTCCTGGCGGAGTGCTGGCCATTCACCTCTCACAAAAAGACCACTTATGTGTTCGTCATGATTGTTGGAGACGTGAGTCTAGACTATGAATGAAATCTTTGAAACACATTGTCTCGATATTTGAATTCATTAAATTGGCATTGATACTATTGTTGCATGAACTTGGGCTCAATTATTTTCAAAATTCCCCAGATCTATCCAAAACACTCTTGCAAACTTCTAGCAATGTCCTAGCAAACACTAAACAACACCAACAACCAGATAAATAAGAACAATCCAGAACACTTGAGTAACCATCTAGCAACATCTTAACAAATGAGCCAGGACACATTTGATGCTTTGCCCTAGCAACCACATAACAGCAGCACCTAAGCTACAACACAAAACAATTTAACAACTGCTTAGCAACCACACATAATATTTTAGGAGCCACCCTAACTACCACTCTGAATACCTTAGCAACCACCAGAATGCTCAAAAAAATCTAGCAACATCCTAACAATGAGGAAGGACTCTTTAAGAAAAAGAAATCACCTAACAAGGCCATAGGAACCACCCCCAGAGCATCCTAGCAACCACTCAAAATATTTTAGCAGCTACTTGCCACATCCTAGGTATGACCCAGAACACCTCAGCAACAGTCAAGCAATGCCCTAGCAACCAGCCATAACAGCTTAGAAACTGTCTATAAGCCACTCTGAACACTTAAGTAACTAACTAGTAAAATCCTAAAAACTAGCCAAGACATGTTAAAAACTACCCTCCCTTAGCAACCATCTAGCAACACCCTAGCCACAACATTAAAGAATTTAACTCCCTATCAACCACACAGAGCACTTTCGTAAACCACCTAGCAACACCCTTCAGATCTCCTTTACCACCTAGCAATGTCCTACCAACCACTCAGAATACCTCAGCAACCTTCAGAATGTTAAAAAAAAACTTATCTAACAATACTGAACACCTTTAAAAAGCTACTTAGCAACACCTTAGTAACCATCTAGCCACATCCTAGCAATGACCCAGAACACCTCAGCAATTGCCAACCAATGCCGTAGCATTGTGCCTAGAAAACACTCAGAACACTCAAGTAACCATCTAGCAACATCTTAGCAATGAGCCAGGACACCTTCGATACTACCTAGCAACACCCTTGCAACCATCTAGAACACACTAGCTACAGCACAGAACAATTTAACAACCACCAGCAACCACACAGATAAGCAACATCTACTTTACCCCCCAGCAATGTCCTAACCACTCAGAATACTTTATCAACCACCAAAATTCTCCCAAAAATCTATCTAGCAATATCCTAGCAATGAGCGAGGAACAATGAACACTTAAAACACCTCAGTAACTGTCAAGCGATACCCTAGCAGCCAGCTAGAACAGCTTAAAAGATTACTAGAAACCACCAGAACAGAACACTGAAGTAACCATCTAGCAACATCCTATCAATGAGCCAGGACCTCTTAGAAACTACCTAGCAACACCCTAGTTGCTAGATGGTTGCTAAGACAATACCAACTATTAGAATGCTACCATAACTATCTAGCAACATCTTAACAATGAGCAAGGGATAATAAACACCTAGCAACTACCTAAACTACCTAACAACCACTCAAAACACCTTAGTAACCATCTAGCTCAGGCTTGCTCAGAGCTACAGCCCTGCAGAGTTTTGCTTTAACCCTAATCAAATGCACCTGAACAAGCTAATCAAGGTCTGAAGGGTTACTAGAAAGCTACAGGCAGGTGAGTTTTAATTAGGGTTGGAGCTGAACTCTGCAGGGCTGCGGCTCTCCAGGACCGGAGTTCACCACCCTTGATCTAGCCTCATCCTAGCAATGCCATAGCAATCGGCTAGGACAGCTTAGAAAATGCATAGAAAACACCCAAAACTCTCAAGTAACCATCTAGCAACATTCTAGCAATGAGCCAGGACACCTTAGAAACTACCTAGCAACACCCAGATGCTAGACAGTTGCTAAGAAAATACCTTCACAACTATCAAAATGCTACAATATCTATCTAGCAACATCCTAACAATGAGCAAGGAACAAAGAACACCTTAAAAAACTACCTAGCAACCACTCAAAATGCCTTAGCATCCTATCACTCAAGCAATGCCCTAGCAACCAGCCATAACAGCTTGAAAACTGCCTAAAAACCACTCAGAATACTTAAGCCATCTAGCCACATCTTAGCAATAACCCAGAACACCTCAGCAACCACCAAGCATCCTGGATCCTGTTCATGGACTTCAGTTCAGCCTTCAACACCATCATCCTAACACTTCTCTAGTCCAAACTAACCCAGCTCTCTGTTCCTAGCTCTGTCTATCAATGGATCACCAGCTTTCTGACAGATGAGAATGAGTAAATGCACATCTAACAGCTGCACCACCAGCAAAGGTGCTCCTCAGGGTTGCGTCCTCTCTCCACTGCTCGTCTCCCTGTACACCAACGACTGCACAGACACAACGTTAAAGAGCTGGCTGTCTGGTGCAGTCACAACAACCTGGAGATCTACACACTCAAAACAGTGGAGATGACAGTGGACTTCAGGAGGAACCCCCTGCTCTCCCCCACACCATCATGGACAGCACTCTAACATCAGTGGAGACATTTAGGTTCCTGGGCACTACAATCTCTCAGCACCAGAAGTGGGACAATCACATTGACCCAATTGTCAAAAAGGCCCAGTAGAGGCTGTACTTCCTTCGCCAGCTGAGGAAGTTCAATCTGCCGAAGGAGCTGCTGAAACAGTTCTACTCGGCCAACGATCAGTTATTTTCCTAAAAATTATATTTATGTACTTTTTAGTGTCAAACTGTCGTCTTGTCTTACTCTCCCTGAACTCTGTGTATTCTAACTCAAGACAGTTAGGGTATGTCGAAAAACTCAGACCGTATTTTCTCCCTCAACTTCAAAATCACCCTATATCGCTGTTTTACCTTTTTTGTTAAGGGTGTTTGATCTTCTTTGCATGTTTACTTTGCAAAGACTGGGTCGGAACATCTGCAGCGATGTAGGATGATTTTGAAATGATTTTTGAAATCGAGGGAGAAAATACGGTCTGAGTTTTACGACATACCCTAACTGTCTTGAGCTTGAATACACAGATTTCAGGGAGAGTAAGACAAGACAAGTGTTTGAGATTAAAAAGTATTTAAATTGTATTTTTTTAATGAAAATAACCGATCGTTTCACTAGATAAGACCCTTCTTCCTCAGCTGGGATCGTTTAAAGCCGCATTTAAACTGCATTTTGGAAGTTCAAACTCGGGGCACCATAGCAGTCCATTATATGGAGAAAAATCCCGAAATGTTTTCCTCAAAAAACAACATTTTTTTACGACTGAAGAAAGACATGAACATCTTGGATGACAAGGGGGTGAGTACATTCTCTGTAAATTGTTGTTCTGGAAGTGGACTTCTCCTTTAACAACTGCAAAGAACCACACAGAGCACTTTAGTAATCACAAGCAACATCCTAGGAGCCACTCAGATCTCCTTAACACCTAGCAACATCTTAACAACCACTTAGAATACCAAAACGCAACTACCAAAATGCACAAATAACTTTCTAGCAACATCCCAACAATGAGCAAGGAACAAGGAGCATCCAGAATGCCTCAGCAACTGTCACACAATACCTTAGCAACCAGCTAGAGCAGCTTAGAAAACTCCAAGAAACCACCCAGAAAACTCAAGTAACCATCTAGCATCCTATCAATGAGCCAGGTCTCCCTGGAAACTACCTAGCAACACCCTAGTTGCAAGATGGTTGTTAAGAAAATACCTTTGCAACCATCAGAATGCTACAATAACTATCTAACAACATCCTAACAATGAGCAAGGAACAATGAACCCCTTAAAAAACTACCTAGCAACCACTCAAAACACCTCAGCAACCATCAACCAATGCCCTAGCATCCAGCTAGGACAAGCTTAGAAAATGCCTAGAAAACACCCATAACACCCAATCAGAACACTACTTAGCCAACATTCAAAGTTTATTATGACAAACATTTCTAGTTTTCATTGTTTTTTTTTTAAAGTTGCTTGTTAAAAGCGGTTCGTTATGTATATGAAAGGTTGCTGAGGGGAAAAACAACCACATCTGTATCACGATTCAGGTCAGCACGGTGGAATATTCAACACTCTTAATTGCAGGCTGTATTTTTCCACAACACTACGTGACATTTTGAAGCGGAAACCCTCTCAGACAAGGTGAATTGATTGGTTTAGCACTTCAAAGACACTTTACAAAAAAACTGAGTCAGCATGAAAGGGCCATGTGCTAGTAGAGGACTTGCACCATACAGCAACCAACGTCTGATGTCTTTGAAAGGTACCGGCGTAAACCAAATATTCAACGTTTCGGTAGCGCAAAGTATTAAAACAACACTTTAGCATTTTTTGGAAAAATGTTAGTGGTGCTTGTGTTTGCAAATCTCACCAACTTAGCCTCAACACAGAACAATTTAACAACTGTTCAGCAGCTACACAAAACACTTTAGTAACCACCCAAACAACCACTCGGATATTCTTAACCACCTAGCAACATTCTAACAACACTCAGAATATCAGAACGCTCAATTAACCATCTGGCAACTTCCTAACAATGAGCAAGGACACCTTAAAGACCGCAGGAACCATTCTAAACAGCTTAGCAACTATCTAGCCCCATCCTAGTAATGACCATGGCGGTAGGAACATTGAATATAATTTTAGGCATGTGTTAAGATCACTTACCCCAAGTATAAGCAATATATGAAAGTGTGTTTCAGCCTTCGAGTTAAAATGAGTAAACTAAAAACTTCAAATTGTACTCGAAATTCAAAATTCCCAGTAGAAACTTTCAAGTCCCCCTCAAGTCGGACTTGTAAACTGAAAGGAACCGCAACAACCCTTGTAAGTTGCATTACAAGATGTAAAGTCATATTTATGAGACAAGTCACATTATGAGATATAAAGCTGAAATTGTGAAGTTACATTAGAAGGTATACAGTTGCAATTATGAGGGAAAAGAGCTGCAATTGTGAGATACGAAGATACAGTGCAGGATACTTAAAAGAATTATGACTAATATGATAAGATGAAACTGTCAAAATATTACTAATGAAAACGTAGGTGTATATCAGGTCAGACAGGGTGTAGACTGCCCTACATTAGCAGCGTAACCTTTATTAAACTGTGACATTTACAGGAGCAGTTCACCTGATGTGCCTCAGCGGGTTATGAAAGATCCTCTCCAGACCAGACACCCAGACATTCATTATTAACACTCATGATGTTAAATCACATTCAGTGTTACGATTAATTCAATAAATGTTTTTATACAGACTGGCTTTCCACATTTCTCGCCCTGAAGTGCTCAATATTTCATGGGGTTCTGTTAATCAGAGCTCTGGTATCTCACCTGAGGCTATGCCATGATGTTACATAAGGGCTTGTACAAATGTGCACCTCCAGGATAGCTTAATGCTCTAGCAACCACCTAACAATGTGCTAGAAACCATCTGAAATATATTAAGCACCTAGCACAGGGGTAGGCAAATTCGGTCCTAGAGATCTGCAGGCCTGCAGATTTCAACTCCAACCCTGAAAAATAAACCTCACCTGCCTATAGCTTTAGTAATCTTAAAGACATTGATTAGCTTGGTCAGGTGTGTTTGATTTGGGTTGGAGCTGAACTCTGCAGGGCTGCGGCTCTTTAGGACCGAACTTGCCTACCCTTGACCTAGCAATTCGCTATCCCCCAGAACATTTTAGAAACCGCCTAGAACCTATGCAACCACTTATAACAGGGTTCTACAGAGTTTACCTCAAACCCTGATCAAACCAGCCTAACTGCAAGGTAGTGGACCTCCAGGGATGGACTTGAAGAACCTTGATCTAAAACAGGGCCGAACAACTTCAGTCCTGGAAGGCCACTGTTTGATTAGGGTTGGAGCTAAACTCTGCAGGACTGTGGCCCTCCAGGACTGAAGTTGCCCAGCCCTGATCTAGAAAAGTCCTGCTCAGGGGTGCCCAAACTTGGTCCTGGAGGGCCAGTGTCATACAGAGTTTAGCTCTAACCCAAATTAGACACACCTGGACCAGCTAACCAAGCTCTTATTAGGCATACTAGAAACTGCTAAACTCTGCAGGACACCAGCCCTCGAGGACGAGTTTGGGCACTCCTGGTCCTGCTCTTTAATGTCCTTGAAGTTTCTAGTAATGCTGAAGGCTTTTGAAGACAAGTGGCAACAATTCACCTTACTAACAAAACACCTTACTAACCACTTAAGATGCCCAAGCAACTTCCTAGAACAGGGGTGCCCAATCCTGCTCTACAAGGGTCAACATCCTGCTCCAGCACACCTGCCTGAAAGTTTCTAGCACTTCTGAAAACCTTGAATACCTGGTTCAGTGTGTTTAATTAGGTTTGAAGCTGAACTCTGCAGGACAGTGGCCCTCCAGGAGCAGGACTGGACACCACTGATCTAGAACCTAGCCATCAGTCAGAATACCTTAGACCAGGGGTTCCCAAACTCGGTCCTGGAGGGCCGGTGTCCTGTAGAGTTCAGTTCCAACTTGCCTTAACACACCTGTCGGGAAGTTTCTAGTACAGGGGTTCACAGCTCTGTCCCAAGAGATCCATTTTCCTGTAGATTTCAGCTCCAACCCTAATCAAACACACCTGAACAAGTTCATCAAGGTCTTTAGGATCACTAGAAAAATATAAGCAGGTGAGTTTGATCAAGGTTGGAGCTAAACTCTGCAGGAAAATTGATCTCACAGGCCAGAGTTGAGGACTCCAGTTCTAGTATGCCTGGTAAGAGCTTGATTAGCTGGTTCAGGTGTGACTAATTGAGGTTGGAGCTAAACTCTGCAGGACACCGGCCTTTCAGGACCGAGTTTGTGCACCCCTGCCTTAGACACTACATTGTAATGCCTCAGCAACAACTCTAAACACATTACTAACCACTTAAAATGCCCTAGCACAGGACTGGCGAATGTTGGTTCTGAAGAGCTGCAGCCCTGCAGAGTTTTGCTTTAACCCTAATCAAACACACCTGAACAAGATAAACAAGGTCCAAAGGGTTACTAGGAAGCTACAGGCAGGTGAGTCTTTATTGGGGTTGAAGCTGAACTCTGCAGGGTAGCGGCTCTCCAGGAATCAAGTTTGCCACCCCTGCCCTAGCAGGAACTTAGACCAGGGCTACCCAATCCTGCCCCTTGAGGGTCAACGTTGTGCAGAGTTTAGCAACGACCTGCTTCAACATACCTGCCTGGATTACCTGGAAACCTTGGTTGATTAGCTGGTTGTGGTTTGTTTAATAAGGATTGGAGCTGAACTCTGCAGCATAGTGGCCCTCCAGGAACAGGACTGGATACCACCAATCTAGAAACACCCTAGCAATCAATCAGAACACCTTAAAATCTACATAGTAATGCCGCAGCTACAACTACAACACATTACTAATTATTTAAAATGCCCTAGCAGCCACTTACAGCTGGGGTGCCCAATCCTGCTCCTAGAGGGTAAGTGGTCCTCTAGGAACAGGACTGCAAAAAATGTGTCCTTAGTAGTAATTTAGTAGCCTTTGAAGTTCTTTAAAGTACCAAGCAAATACCACTTACTTGAATGTAGATATCATTCAGTACTGTGGTATTAGGGCTGCACGATTTGGGAAAATTTTCATATTGCGATTATTGAGGTCAATATTGCGATACGCGATTGCAATTATAATAAATGGTATTGTGAGTCAACTTGATGGGTTTTTAAAGAAAATGCACACACAGATTAGTGATAATGCGGAAATGTGTATTTGTAACACTAGAAATGGTTTCAAAATAAATTATTTTGACCAAATGAAATAGCATTTGCATTAATGTAAACTTATTTTCTCAAAAGTATAGCTAAATTAGAATAAAAACATACACATTTTCACAAAAATCAGAGTATAATCAAAGTAGGCTAGGCTACTCTCTCAATATTCAAAGTGCAAATAGAGACCAATTTTTTTAAGCCTGATACAGAGCTACAGACAACTACACAACCTATTATATGATACATACAGATAACAACATATATATGTTATGTAGCCTAATTTGCGCACTGTGGAACCGCTCTCTAAAAGCGGGTATTAAAATTGCTTTTGAAGGCGCGTGCGCGTTTTACTTTCGGTTTCGTTTTAAGGATCGTGTGAATTCTCAGCGGCGCTGAGCGTGCTTTCTACAATACGAGACATTAATTTAACAAATGAATTTGAAAGTGGGGGGGACACAAACGGGATTTTGAAAAGTGGATGTGGTCAAAAGTGGACAAGCTGAAAACGTTTTACACCCCTATTTACACCTGTACTTAGCATTGTCCACTTGTGATCAGATCTACGGGCTACCAGATTTTTTTTATTTAAAAGAATTATGACTAATATGATAAGATGAAACTGTCAAAATATTACTAATGAAAACGTAGGTGTATATCAGGTCAGACAGGGTGTAGACTGCCCTACATTAGCAGCGTAACCTTTATTAAACTGTGACATTTACAGGAGCAGTTCACCTGATGTGCCTCAGCGGGTTATGAAAGATCCTCTCCAGACCAGACACCCAGACATTCATTATTAACACTCATGATGTTAAATCACATTCAGTGTTACGATTAATTCAATAAATGTTTTTATACAGACTGGCTTTCCACATTTCTCGCCCTGAAGTGCTCAATATTTCATGGGGTTCTGTTAATCAGAGCTCTGGTATCTCACCTGAGGCTATGCCATGATGTTACATAAGGGCTTGTACAAATGTGCACCTCCAGGATAGCTTAATGCTCTAGCAACCACCTAACAATGTGCTAGAAACCATCTGAAATATATTAAGCACCTAGCACAGGGGTAGGCAAATTCGGTCCTAGAGATCTGCAGGCCTGCAGATTTCAACTCCAACCCTGAAAAATAAACCTCACCTGCCTATAGCTTTAGTAATCTTAAAGACATTGATTAGCTTGGTCAGGTGTGTTTGATTTGGGTTGGAGCTGAACTCTGCAGGGCTGCGGCTCTTTAGGACCGAACTTGCCTACCCTTGACCTAGCAATTCGCTATCCCCCAGAACATTTTAGAAACCGCCTAGAACCTATGCAACCACTTATAACAGGGTTCTACAGAGTTTACCTCAAACCCTGATCAAACCAGCCTAACTGCAAGGTAGTGGACCTCCAGGGATGGACTTGAAGAACCTTGATCTAAAACAGGGCCGAACAACTTCAGTCCTGGAAGGCCACTGTTTGATTAGGGTTGGAGCTAAACTCTGCAGGACTGTGGCCCTCCAGGACTGAAGTTGCCCAGCCCTGATCTAGAAAAGTCCTGCTCAGGGGTGCCCAAACTTGGTCCTGGAGGGCCAGTGTCATACAGAGTTTAGCTCTAACCCAAATTAGACACACCTGGACCAGCTAACCAAGCTCTTATTAGGCATACTAGAAACTGCTAAACTCTGCAGGACACCAGCCCTCGAGGACGAGTTTGGGCACTCCTGGTCCTGCTCTTTAATGTCCTTGAAGTTTCTAGTAATGCTGAAGGCTTTTGAAGACAAGTGGCAACAATTCACCTTACTAACAAAACACCTTACTAACCACTTAAGATGCCCAAGCAACTTCCTAGAACAGGGGTGCCCAATCCTGCTCTACAAGGGTCAACATCCTGCTCCAGCACACCTGCCTGAAAGTTTCTAGCACTTCTGAAAACCTTGAATACCTGGTTCAGTGTGTTTAATTAGGTTTGAAGCTGAACTCTGCAGGACAGTGGCCCTCCAGGAGCAGGACTGGACACCACTGATCTAGAACCTAGCCATCAGTCAGAATACCTTAGACCAGGGGTTCCCAAACTCGGTCCTGGAGGGCCGGTGTCCTGTAGAGTTCAGTTCCAACTTGCCTTAACACACCTGTCGGGAAGTTTCTAGTACAGGGGTTCACAGCTCTGTCCCAAGAGATCCATTTTCCTGTAGATTTCAGCTCCAACCCTAATCAAACACACCTGAACAAGTTCATCAAGGTCTTTAGGATCACTAGAAAAATATAAGCAGGTGAGTTTGATCAAGGTTGGAGCTAAACTCTGCAGGAAAATTGATCTCACAGGCCAGAGTTGAGGACTCCAGTTCTAGTATGCCTGGTAAGAGCTTGATTAGCTGGTTCAGGTGTGACTAATTGAGGTTGGAGCTAAACTCTGCAGGACACCGGCCTTTCAGGACCGAGTTTGTGCACCCCTGCCTTAGACACTACATTGTAATGCCTCAGCAACAACTCTAAACACATTACTAACCACTTAAAATGCCCTAGCACAGGACTGGCGAATGTTGGTTCTGAAGAGCTGCAGCCCTGCAGAGTTTTGCTTTAACCCTAATCAAACACACCTGAACAAGATAAACAAGGTCCAAAGGGTTACTAGGAAGCTACAGGCAGGTGAGTCTTTATTGGGGTTGAAGCTGAACTCTGCAGGGTAGCGGCTCTCCAGGAATCAAGTTTGCCACCCCTGCCCTAGCAGGAACTTAGACCAGGGCTACCCAATCCTGCCCCTTGAGGGTCAACGTTGTGCAGAGTTTAGCAACGACCTGCTTCAACATACCTGCCTGGATTACCTGGAAACCTTGGTTGATTAGCTGGTTGTGGTTTGTTTAATAAGGATTGGAGCTGAACTCTGCAGCATAGTGGCCCTCCAGGAACAGGACTGGATACCACCAATCTAGAAACACCCTAGCAATCAATCAGAACACCTTAAAATCTACATAGTAATGCCGCAGCTACAACTACAACACATTACTAATTATTTAAAATGCCCTAGCAGCCACTTACAGCTGGGGTGCCCAATCCTGCTCCTAGAGGGTAAGTGGTCCTCTAGGAACAGGACTGCAAAAAATGTGTCCTTAGTAGTAATTTAGTAGCCTTTGAAGTTCTTTAAAGTACCAAGCAAATACCACTTACTTGAATGTAGATATCATTCAGTACTGTGGTATTAGGGCTGCACGATTTGGGAAAATTTTCATATTGCGATTATTGAGGTCAATATTGCGATACGCGATTGCAATTATAATAAATGGTATTGTGAGTCAACTTGATGGGTTTTTAAAGAAAATGCACACACAGATTAGTGATAATGCGGAAATGTGTATTTGTAACACTAGAAATGGTTTCAAAATAAATTATTTTGACCAAATGAAATAGCATTTGCATTAATGTAAACTTATTTTCTCAAAAGTATAGCTAAATTAGAATAAAAACATACACATTTTCACAAAAATCAGAGTATAATCAAAGTAGGCTAGGCTACTCTCTCAATATTCAAAGTGCAAATAGAGACCAATTTTTTTAAGCCTGATACAGAGCTACAGACAACTACACAACCTATTATATGATACATACAGATAACAACATATATATGTTATGTAGCCTAATTTGCGCACTGTGGAACCGCTCTCTAAAAGCGGGTATTAAAATTGCTTTTGAAGGCGCGTGCGCGTTTTACTTTCGGTTTCGTTTTAAGGATCGTGTGAATTCTCAGCGGCGCTGAGCGTGCTTTCTACAATACGAGACATTAATTTAACAAATGAATTTGAAAGTGGGGGGGACACAAACGGGATTTTGAAAAGTGGATGTGGTCAAAAGTGGACAAGCTGAAAACGTTTTACACCCCTATTTACACCTGTACTTAGCATTGTCCACTTGTGATCAGATCTACGGGCTACCAGATTTTTTTTATTTAAAAGAATTATGACTAATATGATAAGATGAAACTGTCAAAATATTACTAATGAAAACGTAGGTGTATATCAGGTCAGACAGGGTGTAGACTGCCCTACATTAGCAGCGTAACCTTTATTAAACTGTGACATTTACAGGAGCAGTTCACCTGATGTGCCTCAGCGGGTTATGAAAGATCCTCTCCAGACCAGACACCCAGACATTCATTATTAACACTCATGATGTTAAATCACATTCAGTGTTACGATTAATTCAATAAATGTTTTTATACAGACTGGCTTTCCACATTTCTCGCCCTGAAGTGCTCAATATTTCATGGGGTTCTGTTAATCAGAGCTCTGGTATCTCACCTGAGGCTATGCCATGATGTTACATAAGGGCTTGTACAAATGTGCACCTCCAGGATAGCTTAATGCTCTAGCAACCACCTAACAATGTGCTAGAAACCATCTGAAATATATTAAGCACCTAGCACAGGGGTAGGCAAATTCGGTCCTAGAGATCTGCAGGCCTGCAGATTTCAACTCCAACCCTGAAAAATAAACCTCACCTGCCTATAGCTTTAGTAATCTTAAAGACATTGATTAGCTTGGTCAGGTGTGTTTGATTTGGGTTGGAGCTGAACTCTGCAGGGCTGCGGCTCTTTAGGACCGAACTTGCCTACCCTTGACCTAGCAATTCGCTATCCCCCAGAACATTTTAGAAACCGCCTAGAACCTATGCAACCACTTATAACAGGGTTCTACAGAGTTTACCTCAAACCCTGATCAAACCAGCCTAACTGCAAGGTAGTGGACCTCCAGGGATGGACTTGAAGAACCTTGATCTAAAACAGGGCCGAACAACTTCAGTCCTGGAAGGCCACTGTTTGATTAGGGTTGGAGCTAAACTCTGCAGGACTGTGGCCCTCCAGGACTGAAGTTGCCCAGCCCTGATCTAGAAAAGTCCTGCTCAGGGGTGCCCAAACTTGGTCCTGGAGGGCCAGTGTCATACAGAGTTTAGCTCTAACCCAAATTAGACACACCTGGACCAGCTAACCAAGCTCTTATTAGGCATACTAGAAACTGCTAAACTCTGCAGGACACCAGCCCTCGAGGACGAGTTTGGGCACTCCTGGTCCTGCTCTTTAATGTCCTTGAAGTTTCTAGTAATGCTGAAGGCTTTTGAAGACAAGTGGCAACAATTCACCTTACTAACAAAACACCTTACTAACCACTTAAGATGCCCAAGCAACTTCCTAGAACAGGGGTGCCCAATCCTGCTCTACAAGGGTCAACATCCTGCTCCAGCACACCTGCCTGAAAGTTTCTAGCACTTCTGAAAACCTTGAATACCTGGTTCAGTGTGTTTAATTAGGTTTGAAGCTGAACTCTGCAGGACAGTGGCCCTCCAGGAGCAGGACTGGACACCACTGATCTAGAACCTAGCCATCAGTCAGAATACCTTAGACCAGGGGTTCCCAAACTCGGTCCTGGAGGGCCGGTGTCCTGTAGAGTTCAGTTCCAACTTGCCTTAACACACCTGTCGGGAAGTTTCTAGTACAGGGGTTCACAGCTCTGTCCCAAGAGATCCATTTTCCTGTAGATTTCAGCTCCAACCCTAATCAAACACACCTGAACAAGTTCATCAAGGTCTTTAGGATCACTAGAAAAATATAAGCAGGTGAGTTTGATCAAGGTTGGAGCTAAACTCTGCAGGAAAATTGATCTCACAGGCCAGAGTTGAGGACTCCAGTTCTAGTATGCCTGGTAAGAGCTTGATTAGCTGGTTCAGGTGTGACTAATTGAGGTTGGAGCTAAACTCTGCAGGACACCGGCCTTTCAGGACCGAGTTTGTGCACCCCTGCCTTAGACACTACATTGTAATGCCTCAGCAACAACTCTAAACACATTACTAACCACTTAAAATGCCCTAGCACAGGACTGGCGAATGTTGGTTCTGAAGAGCTGCAGCCCTGCAGAGTTTTGCTTTAACCCTAATCAAACACACCTGAACAAGATAAACAAGGTCCAAAGGGTTACTAGGAAGCTACAGGCAGGTGAGTCTTTATTGGGGTTGAAGCTGAACTCTGCAGGGTAGCGGCTCTCCAGGAATCAAGTTTGCCACCCCTGCCCTAGCAGGAACTTAGACCAGGGCTACCCAATCCTGCCCCTTGAGGGTCAACGTTGTGCAGAGTTTAGCAACGACCTGCTTCAACATACCTGCCTGGATTACCTGGAAACCTTGGTTGATTAGCTGGTTGTGGTTTGTTTAATAAGGATTGGAGCTGAACTCTGCAGCATAGTGGCCCTCCAGGAACAGGACTGGATACCACCAATCTAGAAACACCCTAGCAATCAATCAGAACACCTTAAAATCTACATAGTAATGCCGCAGCTACAACTACAACACATTACTAATTATTTAAAATGCCCTAGCAGCCACTTACAGCTGGGGTGCCCAATCCTGCTCCTAGAGGGTAAGTGGTCCTCTAGGAACAGGACTGCAAAAAATGTGTCCTTAGTAGTAATTTAGTAGCCTTTGAAGTTCTTTAAAGTACCAAGCAAATACCACTTACTTAAATGTAGATATCATTCAGTACTTTGGTATTAGGGCTGCACGATTTGGGAAAATTTTCATATTGCGATTATTGAGGTCAATATTGCGATACGCGATTGCAATTATAATAAATGGTATTGTGAGTCAACTTGATGGGTTTTTAAAGAAAATGCACACACAGATTAGTGATAATGCGGAAATGTGTATTTGTAACACTAGAAATGGTTTCAAAATAAATTATTTTGACCAAATGAAATAGCATTTGCATTAATGTAAACTTATTTTCTCAAAAGTATAGCTAAATTAGAATAAAAACATACACATTTTCACAAAAATCAGAGTATAATCAAAGTAGGCTAGGCTACTCTCTCAATATTCAAAGTGCAAATAGAGACCAATTTTTTTAAGCCTGATACAGAGCTACAGACAACTACACAACCTATTATATGATACATACAGATAACAACATATATATGTTATGTAGCCTAATTTGCGCACTGTGGAACCGCTCTCTAAAAGCGGGTATTAAAATTGCTTTTGAAGGCGCGTGCGCGTTTTACTTTCGGTTTCGTTTTAAGGATCGTGTGAATTCTCAGCGGCGCTGAGCGTGCTTTCTACAATACGAGACATTAATTTAACAAATGAATTTGAAAGTGGGGGGGACACAAACGGGATTTTGAAAAGTGGATGTGGTCAAAAGTGGACAAGCTGAAAACGTTTTACACCCCTATTTACACCTGTACTTAGCATTGTCCACTTGTGATCAGATCTACGGGCTACCAGATTTTTTGGGCTACCAGATCAGTGTCGATTTCCTCGGCATCCATCCATGCTGCGCACACAAGTGAACACGCACGCACACGCGCACAACACACGTGCACTGCCTATACTGAGAGACTGTCAGATTTATTGTTTTAATCTTTTTTGTTCGTTTGTTTGTTTGTGTTGTTAGCGGTACGGAAAATCAGCAAACTGTCTCAAAAAAGTAGGTGTTCTCAAGTCCACACTTATTTAATATAATCGCAACATTTTGCCGTCATATAATCGCACAGGCTGACATCGCGATTGCGATTGCGATACGATTAATCGTGCAGCACTATGTGGTATATATCAAAATACCATGGCATTACCATCAGACTATCATTGTGCCTTGGTACTGCCATAGTACTTTATAAGGGCAGACAAATATCTTGCACTTGAAAATAAACCAAGGAATATACAGCATCTTGCAAAAAATTCAGAGGCTGTTCCATCATTTTTCCGAGGCTTCCACACGGTTCTTTGAAAGTCATGACTTCTTTTGTGCCACCCTCAGATGTTATGCAGAGCTATTGACATGCTTGACTGCTGCACGTTTTTTCTGCTCTCGGCTCCTGAACTCTGGAGCTCCTTCAAAGTTATTGTTGGCCTCTCTGTGGCTTCTCTCACTAGTCTGGGAGGTTTGATATCGCTTTCATTTCGTGATAACCCAACATGTTGTGCCAACTGGGGCATCCAAGCACTATAATAGTGTTTTTTTTTTTTTTAAATTCTTCATTTCTAACATGTTTGGAACACAGTTCAGTCTTCATATTTATGGCTATCCTTCATCAACAGTTATCAATTACCTAGGGGTTTTATTCAAATATGTGTCAATGTTATTCACAGGTAGAGGTAACAGCTAGAAAATTGTGCCTCTTAAAGGGACAGTCCTCCTAAAAATAAAAATTTGTCATCATCTAATTACCCTAATGTGACTCCAAAACTATATGACTTTCTTCTGTAGAACATAAATGAAGAGATTTAAATATGCAAGCTTCAAAAAATGTAATACAGTGCCGTAACGGCAGTGTAAAAGTAATGTGTACAGCTTAAAGATCTAATCAAAATTCTTTAAAGCAATTTATATAAGCAGAGCAAGATCTAAGTGGTATTTCACTCTCAAATCAAATCATCTCCTTCTTGAGACGTTTACTGATAGTTGGCAAGCCAGCTTTCGATGCATAACTGCCACCTACTGGACTGGAGTGTGGAGCATCAGTGTAAAAACACTCCCTGCTCACATTGGCTGTCTGTAATCACCCTCTAGTGCACTACTTGAAGGGACAGCTTTCAAGCAGTAGTATATACTTAACAGCTAGCCGCTAAAGACTACTTATGCGAAGTGAATCACACAAAATGGCATGCACAAGACTTTCTGAGCACTCAGTGTGCCAATTTGCTCACTCGTTTTATTCCCTCATTTAGTGGACTTTGTTAGTCACTACATTTGATCCCTGTGGCCTTGAAATTTATACTGACATCTGCTGGTGTGGATGGATTAGCATATTTCTAAAAAAAGGGAATATGTTCTTCAGACTCCACAGAAGAAAGTAAGTTATTTGGTTTTAAAACAATATTTTCATCTTCATTTTTAATGGGTGAAGATTTTAAAGAACACAAAGCAATGTCACATTTAATAATCAGTTTTGTTTTTTTTGTTTTTTTTTAGTGTTTAAAACTAAAAATATTGAACTCAGTTTCAACAAAACTTTTTAAAATTCAATTAAATTGCAAAATAAGATTCAGTTAAGGCTCTGGATACTTGTGTGAAGCACTAAAGTGGCTCAATAACCAAATAAGCCACCACATGTGTATATGCTTTTTAATAACTTACGTGGAGAAGCCACTGTAGCTCCTTGTATTCATGTGAGTGAAAGCCTTTACCTCCTTATCTGAAAGAGTAGGATTGAATATTACATTCTCAGTGTGGTCTAAATGACGTTAATTGCCGCAATTGAAAAGGCTTTTCAGATGAGTGCGGCGTGGATTCCTCCCCCTTGTTGTGTCTTTCGCTGAAAGCGTAGTCACAACGATGGCTTCGATGCTAGGTGGGTGGGTGTGTGTTTTGGCTAGATGTCTCATGCAATAAGCTTCTTCTCCCACACAGTGATTCAGAAAGCAGGGTATACATATACAGTAGCCCATAAAACAAAACAAACTGCAAAAAAATGGTTTGCTTTCTTTATCATGCAACATTAGGCCTACTTTATTGTTTGTAGTGCTCACATTAGCGTTATATTACCTGCATTTAAAAGGAAAAAACAAAATTTTATATGGGTAGTTCGAGGAAAAATACAATTTTGAAGAATTTACTTCTGCAGGACACTAGTGACGATATTCTGAAGAATGTTTGAACTGTTTGGACCACTTTGGACCCCACTGACGTTCATGTTATGGACAAAAAACATGGACGTTTGTTTGTTTTTTCCAAAAATCATTTTGTACAAGCTAAAACATTGTCATTCTTTTATGTGTGTGCGTATCGATTCACAATAAAAAGCTTGTAAATTCAGCTGCATCCATTAATTCAGAAATCTATGAGCTGAATGCAGAAACATTAGTGGCCATTTAAGATGAGCACAGCCCTTTTACTAAAACCAACATCCCACACCATAAAAGGTTTTCTGGATCATTTCACATTACCCATGAGTCACCACACTTATCATTAAGACATCTTGAGCTACAAGCAAACAGCCCAACACTAAGGCTTAGAATTTTAGAACTTTTTTTCCCCCCATTCTGTGTTCAGCCAGATGGTTCAATCTCTGAAGAAATCAATGTGATGCAATCTCTCAATACCATGTCATTGCAAAATGCCACACAATGATATTTTTATGGGTAAATATCACAAAATCTGTCTAGAACATGTCCATATTCAACATAACATTATTGGAATACGAAACTGTTTTACACTTTGGTGAAATGGTGGCTAATTCAGATGAAGTTGTGCAATGAATTTTTGTGTGATCTGCTTACGTCCCACTGATGGTTATGTTTAGGAATGGACCTTCATGATTACTTTAAAAAAATGTACATTTTTGTACAATTTGCATATTACTTCATAATATAGTTTTCTGTTGGATCGGGTTGCAATACTATACCCCAAAAGAAAAAGAAATTTCCAATGTCCCACAATGTTATCTGCTGTTAGTTTTTAAAATATCAGTGTTGTTATCGTTAAAGGATTAGTTCACTTCCGTAACAAAAGTTTACAGATAATGTACTCACCCCCTTGTCATCCAAGGTGTTTATGTCTTTCTTTCTTCAGTTGCAAAGAAATTATGTTTTTTGAGGAAAACATTTCAGGATTTCTGTCCAAGTAATGGACTTCTATAGTGCCCCCAAATTTAAACTTCCAAATTGCAGTTTAAATGCATCTTCAAATGGCTCTATACAATCCCAGCTGAGAAAAGGTTTCCAAAAATGTACAATTTATATACTTTTTAATCTCAAATGCTTGTCTGTTCTAGCTCGGTGTGAACTCTGTTTTTTTCCGGTCATGATGTACTTAGAAAAACTCCCATCTCCACCACCCTCCAAATCGTCCTACATACTACATACATTGACTTTTCTGGTTAGGGATGTTTGATCTTCTTTGCCTGTTCACTTTTTAAACTCTGGGTTGGTAATTCTGCAGTGATGCAGGACAATTTTAAAGTTGGAGGAGAAAATGAGATGGGAGTTTTTGGACGTACCCTAACTGTCATGACCGGAAAAAAACAGAGTTCACACAGAGCAAGACAAGACGAGTGTTTGAGTATTAAAAGTATATAAATTGTAATTTAAATAACCAATCGTTTCACTAGATAAGACCCTTCTTCCTCGGCTGGGATCATTAAGAGCCCTTTGAAGTTGCATTTAAACTGCATTTTGGAGTTCAAATTTGAGGGCACCATAGAAATCCATTACATGGAGAGAAATCCTGAAATGTTTTTCTCAAAAAACATAATTTCCTTACGGGTGAAGAAAGAAAGACATGAACATCTTACGTTATCTATAACTTTTTGTTCTGGAAGTGAAATAATCCTTTAACTAAAACTTAAACTATTAAAACTGTTCAAATTTAAATATATATAGACTTCAATGGGGACCAATGGATTGAAGGTCCAAATTGTAAAAAAAAAAAAAATTAATAAAATGAGCACAAATGCTCATCTTGCACTCGAACATTGAAAGGTTGCGTGTAACGTAGGCAGAAATACCAACCCAATGTTTACAAACTGAACATGCAAAGAAAGTCAAACGAAGGTAAAACAACAAATGGCGGGTGATTTTACAGGAGTTTTTCACCCTACCCAACACAATCTCATGGCATGACCTCACTCATACGAATTAGTACAATTTTTGCTAAATTCACATGAATTCGTACAAATGATCTACCGCTAACCCCGTCCCTAAATGTACTTGTCACTGGGGTCTAGACAAAGTGAGGCTAGATAAATTAGGACGAATTAGCCACTTCATAAAATATGTATGAATTGGTCTTGAGATAGCGTTGCCCTACTGCGAATGCGCATCGCAGAGCTAGTGCAAGACAAGCATTTGTGGTTAAAGAGTATATAAATGTAATTTTTTTTTAGAAAATAATCAGTCCTTTAGTTAAATAAGACCCTTATTCCTTGGATGGAATTGTGTAGAGCCCTTTGAAGCTGCACTGAAACTGCAATTTGGATCTTTAACCCACTGGCTCCCACTGAAGTCCACTATATGGAGGAAAATCATGGAATACTTTCCTCAAAAACCTTCCAAAAAAAACCAAACCAAAAAA
The DNA here is from genome assembly GCA_012976165.1 of Labeo catla. Lineage (NCBI taxonomy): Eukaryota > Metazoa > Chordata > Actinopteri > Cypriniformes > Cyprinidae > Labeo > Labeo catla. The sequence continues at coordinate 761,126 of VONZ01000243.1, forward strand.
AAATTTTTGACTGAAGAAAGACATTAATCTTGGATGACATAGGGGTGAGTAAATTATCAGGAAATTTTTATTCTGGAAGTAACTTATCCTTTAACATAAGTAGACACATCACACACAGGACTCAAAATGCACTTTTCTCCATTGAAAGTAATTCAGAAGTAGCCATGAACTTTTACAAAATACATTTTAAAAACTCTAATCATGTATTTCTAGTGTTCCTGCACCAGTGCCATTAAATTTAAATAGATGTGGCATTACTTCTGGCATTATAGAATGCTAACGCATAGCTTTTTCCTTTGGTTTCATTCCAATTCTCCATTGTTAAACATACATGCATCATTTTTCACGTTTGACCTAATAGCTGTGGCCTTTCCGAAAAAAAATGATACTCACAATATCAAAACCTGTTGTAGATCTGGCATTATGTAATACAGTGAACTCCATGAATCATGTACACAAGCCAGCACACTGTACAACAAATTCAGTGTCTCGGTTTGAAAAACCACAGAGGGTAAAAGTAAGGCAGAATTCACAGCGGGAGCTCCAGCAACGACACTTTAAAGCTCTTCACCTGCTGCGGCCCCACCGTGAGCCTCTCTTTGCCTCTCTGAGCACCTGATTATGCTGAGAGAGGCTGCTTTGCACTGCGCTATTGTGAAACAAATATCTGGATGTCGTCGGCACATCTTTCCCCGGTTTATTCCTGACATCTCCAATAATAGCTTCCACTCACGCTTCAATGATACTTGTGTTATCCGAGCACTTTCTTTAGCGGCGGTTTGACCGTCTACTTGAGCAGAGTGGGGTGGGTGACAGATCTTGAAGGACGTGATATGGTTTCATCTGCTTCCTTCCTAAGATGGACTTGAGAATAAAAATAAGACAAGCATAAATAAATGTAAAAATAGTTTTGAAACACCAGACTGAATATAATTCTGCCTGCTGCATCTGTTTTTGAACCAGGTGGTGTTCACTTGGAGTGAGATGTTAATTACTGCTAATAATTTTTGTTGTCGTTTTACTTCTTGGAAATTAATTGTCTTTGTAAAACAACTATAACTACAGATAATATTGAGAAAGAGCAACCATATCGACTACAGAAAAATTACATACTGTGGTACTATGATGATGTCAGATGGTAATACTATAGTACTTTCATATAATGTAATTAATTGTCATTGATTATCAAGGTACTTTTCAATACTATTGTATTTCTATAGTCCAAAAATGCAATGTTTGTTCATTTATGTGGCAAATAAACTCGGAAATGAAAACTGGGGCATTCTTTAAATAAAATAATAATAATAATTTCCTGCTTCAATATACTTTACATTTCAATGAAAATGGAAAATTTTAAGTCTTTTTATTGGTTGTTTCTATGAAGACTCCACTGGTGTAAATTAATATGTGTTAAACACTTCCAGGCATGAAAAAGGATTCGGGTTTCCAGAAATAACCACTAATTAATTTACATACTTCCAAAATAATTGGCTGTATTAATACTGATACTCAGGCATATTGTCCCAAATATGTCTACTTGAATAAGTTCCACTGGCGTCCTCTAGGGGTCGCTGCTGCCACAGAAAAGCTATTCAAGTATTGAGCACATTATTATAAAACAAACATTTTATTTTATGTTACACAGTATAATGAATTTGGCAGTCGCTGAAAATACTTGACTTGTAGGTCATTCACTAAGAAATAACATTTTTTCATTAGAGCTGGAGACCATAGAGCTTTGATCATACGCTAGCAAAAATCAACTAATTCTAATAGACCAGGGAAAAAAGTCACTTATTTTTCCTTCTAGAGAATTCAAAGCATCATTTCATTGAGTCCTCCAGGTTTTAATACATCATAAATGTCCTTCACATCTAAAATTAGTTTGTTCCGAATTCATGGATTTCACCCGCCTATTATCACAAAGTGATACCAACCCTACTTATCCTACGTCTAACCGTCCTCTTGAATTTTGCGTTCAGCTGTAGTCTGAAGACCAGACTGGCACCTATTGAGATTATTGCTGCTAAAAAACTAGCGTTCATTCAGCTGTTGCGGTTTTTGATGCACAAGGACACAATTTAGCATTGAGTGTTTTAGGGAAAACCACTCCAAAACCTTTTACTCTAGGACAAAATTTCCCTCCTACAGCTGTTTGGAGAACATCAAGGGCGCTAAACAATGTTAGCAAAGCTAATCATTATGCTAAGGCTACTTTGAGGGCCTTTAGTGTCGTTAAATCAATTGCTTTATGCTAAGTAACTATAACAATACACTTGTTGTCGCATATTGTTTTGTTTTGGTGAGTTGGCAAACACGTTTCTTGTTTTTGACCGTTGGTAATGATGGTTGTTCATTTAACAACACAGTATGAGGATCAGATGTCAGCCACCTGGAAATAGGTGAGTCAGTCCCACTATTTGGCTTTGACCTTGTTTGAGATACACAGTGTTTTAATAACAAGGCCAGTCAGAGAGATGCTTATGTGACATAGTAATATAACTACATGTCATCAAAATCTGAATATGAATGTGTTTTAGGGAGTTTTACCTGTTTTTGTAGTCAAAAAATGTATTTGTCTAGAAAAATTATAGCACCCTTTTCCACAACAATTCACACGATTATTATTCACATCTATAGTGATAAGTTACACGCCAAAGTTTATTACCTGTATATGCAGCACAAATTACCAATGCATAAGAACGGCTGATAGGCTGAATGAAAGTGTAATTTCACTTTCTGACAGTAGGTGGTATAGAGTAGTATAGAAAAGCACATATACCCCAATTGCTACAGTATACAAACAGGACGCAAATTTCTGTTTCTGACACCCATTTGTTATGGATAAGAGAAGAAGTCTGTTCATGAGCGCCACCAAGTTGAAGTTTTGTGTAACAGCAGTGGCTCTGGACATGTGACCAAAAGGCAAATATCATTGGTTGGACAGATTTATTCATAGTGTGATGGAAAAGAGATTAGACCGCCTCGCTGAAAAAAAAAAGTCACATTTATGACATGCAAATGTTCGTGACAGTCTGAACAGATATGTTAAATGATGTTTATTCAAATTTAAATATTTACTGAATAATTACGAGATTAAAGTCAAAATATTTTGAGAATAAAGTCGAAATACTACAAGAATAAAGTCTAAATATTACAAGAATAAAGTCTAAATATTACAAGAATAAAGTCGAAATACTACGAGAATAAAGTCGAAATATTTTGAGAAAAAAGTCTAAATATTACAAGAATAAAGTCCAAATATTACAAGAATGTCGAAATACTACGAGAATAAAGTTGAAATACTATGAGAATAAAGTCGAAATACTGCAAGAATAAGTCAAAATATTTTGAGAATAAAGTCGAAATGACAATAATAAAGTTGAAATATTATCAGAATAAAGTCAAAATATTTTGAGAATAAAGTCGAAATGTTTGAGAATAAAGTCAAAATGAGTTGAGAATAAAGTTGAAATTACGAGAATAAAGTCAAAACACTATGAGAATAAAGTCGAAATACTAAGAGAATAAAGTCGAAATATTATTACAAGAATAAAGTCGAAATACTCTGAGAATAAAGTCAAAATATTTTGAGAATAAAGTCAAATTACAAGAAAAGTGAAATGTTTCGAGAATAAAGTCAAAATGTTTTGAGAATAAAGTCGAAATGTTTCGAGAATAAAGTCAAAATGTTTTGAGAATAAAGTTGAAATTACGAGAATAAAGTCAAAACACTACGTGAATAAAGTCGAAATATTACAAGAATAAAGTCAAAATACTTTGAGAATAAAGTCGAAATGTTTCGAGAATAAAGTCAAAATGTTTCGAGAATAAATATGAAATTATGAGAATAAAGTCAAAACACTACGAGAATAAAGAAGTCTGTTCGTGAGCGCCACCGTGTTGTAGTCTTGTGTAACAGCAGTGGCTCTTTGACCAAAAACGCAAATCTCATTGGTTGGCCAGTTTTATTCATAGTGTGACGGAAAAAGATATTAGAACACCTTTCTGAAAAAAACAAACAAAAAAAACTCTGGCACATTTATGATGTGCGAATGTGCATGACAGTCTGAACAGACATGTTAAAATCTGTCAAATTAAAATATTTATTGCAGAAAAAAACATGCCAAATTTTCACACCAAATTTCGTTTCAGTGTGAATAGTGATTTTATGGTTAAAATAAGTATCCAAATTTGGAACGTTAAGTATTTTATATATATTAAATTATATTTATATTAAGTAGTTTATATAATATAGTAATATAATGATAGAATTTTGAGATGCATTTTTTTTTTAATTGAACCTGAGCATAGAAGAACAATAGCTATGTTTCCATCACCCTGTTTTTATGCACATTTTGAAGTATCGCATCTTAAAGGAGAAGTCCACTTCCAGAACAACAATTTACAAATAATCTACTCACCCCCTTGTCATCCAAGATGTTCATGTCTTTCTGTCTTCAGTCATAAAAAAATTATGTTTTTTGAGGAAAGCATTTCAGGATTTCTCTCCATATAATGGACTTCAATTGTGCCCCCGATTTTGAACTTCCAAAATGCAGTTTAAATGCAGCTTCAAAGGGCTCTAAATGATCCCAGCCGAGGAAGAAGGGTCTTATCTAGCAAAACGATCTATCATTTTTAAAAAAAAAAAAAAAATTGTATACTTTTTAAGCACAAAAGCTCATGTAGCACTTGCTCTGGGATGCGTGTCCACGACGCTACATACTATGGAATCATGTCTAAGTTCATCGTCAGTGTACTCCGGCTTAAAAAGGTAGGATATGGCGAAAAACTACATCTTATTTTCTCCTAAATCTTCAGAATCGTCCGACATCGTACCTTTTTGTTTGTAAAGAGCGTTTGACTTACTTGCACTTCACGTTCACTTTGTAAACACTGGGTCTGTAGTTCCGCTTACGTTCCGTGCAACCTTTCGACGTGTATTATGTAGCGTCATAAACGCCCATCCCAGAGCTAGTGCTACACGAGCTTTTGTGCCTAAAAAGTATACAATTTGTTATTTTTTTTAAAAAATGACTGATCGTTTCACTAGATAAGACCCTTCTTCAAAATTTGGCAAAAAAAAAAACAAAAAATCCCTTAATTTGCAAAAAGGTTTTTACACTAACTTGTGGTGGCTTTGAAAAGTGTGAAAACGGGTTCATGCAAATAATGGGAGATGGAAACCCATTTACTGAATCCATTCCTCCATGCGCATCAAAAAAGTGTGACTTTGTGCAATGGGATGGGATAACTTGACCAACCAGCACACCGATCTTGTTGCACAGTATCTGAAATGTTGTTACTGTCATTCTGAAATGCCCAAGCAAAGTCTCTTAACAAAGTATTACAGTATAATTGCATCCCAGAACTGTTTTACGTAACTGCGTTCCCAAACAACATCCACCTCCGAAAGCAATTAATTTATTATATATGAAAATGTTTATATTCAGTGGCTTCTCCTACTTTTCTTAGTGATATTTAGTGCCAGTTCATCAGGAAGTGACGATTTTGTTTTCTTTGACTCGTTGGATGGAAACGGTGCTAATTTGCAAATGTTTTATGCAATATTCCAATTTTGCACACAAGTTAAATTCGGAAGTTTGGATGGAAACTGCACTAGTAGCATTGCATGTACAGTATTCGTTTTGTTTAAAGAGCACTTTTTAAAAGTATGAGGGCAAATTGTTGTTTATGTGTTATTCTTACTGTAATAAGAACATGTGAAATCTCTGTGTTTAACTTCTAAAAAGAATTCAGCATATTGTGTTTCTCAGTGGTTACGGCTTGGAAAGTAATCACCTTCTGCCTGTGCCAGTCTCACGTGAGTGCTGTCGCACATGCAGGGCTGATGGTTTGGCACTGGTACGCACTGATGCATAAATGCATGAATACAACCAGGGCCTGAAAGTGAGCCTGAAGGAGCAGCAGCCTCTGGACTATCAAATGAAAGTATCTGAATAAGGAAATATCATTAAGATATTGCAAATTTACATCTTATACAGCCATACGCCCACTGCAAAATGGATCGCTTGGGACTCATTTACATTTATGGCACGCATCTGACACTCCAGAGTGACTTACTGAAAGTGATTTGACATAAGAGACACCTGTGGTCAACAGATGGCAAGCGTGATATAAAAAAAAAAATCATCTGCCTGGAATAGGAAAATCATTACCTGTAAAACATCTAGTAATGTCAACACAGATTGTTTAGAACAGTTTATAGCAGCTTCAAACAACATGCCATTATTACATAACGTTATAAATAAAGTGCTTAGCTGATAAGTAGTTCATGTGCACTCAAAAATAAGTATATTACAATATTTTGATATGATATAGGCTAAAATAAAATAAAAATCTTTCCGATACCAAATCTGGGAAAAAGCCCTGCTGATATTAATGGTCAGTGTGGGAGTGTGGATAAAAGCCCCTTTCAGATGAAAGGCAGGATCTCCATGTTTTTTTCTCCCATCCTTTCCAGCCTTTCTGCGTTGCCATGGATGAGAGAAAGAGAAAAGACATTCAGGCACAAAGGTGCCTTTTTAATGCTAATTCGGGACGATTTTCTTGCTCTGTGTGCTTTATTGATGAACTGCGTCTACCTGTTTGCAACTCCCTGTGATTGCTTCTGTCTGGTGTTTTGAATTAAATAAAGGGATAGAAATTGAGATTCTGATTTCTTATTTAGTACATTTTTATATAAATATTATCAGGACTCTACGCTTACTTTTCTCTTTAGGAGCACTTTAAAAATTTAGGAGCAATTATCCTTCTCATTACGAGGCGATATTTGACTCTTTAAAGCGATTTACAGACAAATTTTGTTTTTGCCTTTGTAATGACATTTTTCTAACAAAAGTGTGTCATCTTTTATGTCAAATTATATATTTTTAAGCTTTTTAAAATTAAATAAAACAACAGAATAAGAACAAGTAGAAATATAGCTGCAAGCAGCAATTGTGGGGCCAAGCACAAAAGAGGCAGAATGAGGAGCTAAGCATGGCATGGAGCAACAGTTTGGTGCAAATATGTCAAAGCTTTGCAGAGATACAGCCTCGGATGCAGTTTGGCATATTTCCAGCAAATTCATTGATGCGTTAAACGAAAACGCTTTTGTATATCAACACAAAATCCATAACTTTTTGCCGGCATGGTCTGAAGATGATCTGAGTCAAATTCCTTCTAGGCCAACGGTCTAGAAGGAGTTTGAAAAAGTAGATTTTTGAGTACTGTCAGGGCATGGTGCCGAAGACACATACCAAGTTTCGTAGCAATACGCCAGTGCGTTCATGAAATATAGCTTTTTTTTTTTACAAAATTCAAAATGGCCAAAGCCCAAAATGATTGACATGGGAAAATTAGGTATGGCTGGACTCGGCATGATGCACCGAATCTAAAAAGACCAGTTTTGTATTTTGGCCAAACCATTCAGCTAATATAAGCAAAATTAGACATTTTTCATATCTCCTACCACTAGGTGGCACTGTGCCGAAACACTGCAGGTAGCCTCAGGTCATACTTGTTATAACACACACCCAGTTTTGTCTCAATACGGCAAACCGTTGAGGAGATATAGCCTCACATCCATTTTGGCTCGCTTTTCGTAGAATTCATTTGCACGTTATTCTCAAAATCCATCCTTTGAAAGGCATTTTAAAATCAGACATTGCATTACCACACAAAATGTACATTAAAATCATATTACAAAATGTTTTCATTCATAAAAAAATTTAAGTCTGGATAGTGCATTTTTATGTCTGTGTTCAAAAATGGGAGTGACAGTTAAAGGGTTAAAAGTTATTAGAGACTAGAGAGTTTCTCATTTACAAACTCCCTTCACAATCATTAAAAGCTGTCACTCATCTTAGTTCATCGCAATCTCACAAAGTTACATTATAATCAACGAAACTCTCTACACTGCACAGTGAATCTCTTATTTACACTCTCTTCACTTTGTTTATGAAAGGATTCGTGAAATATGTCTGTCATGCATTACTCAACGTTGCAAAAACACATAGAAACTTTTGAAGCTCCCCTCAGCGCAAACACAAATATGCTGATCGGGTCAGTCGCACTGGTGCAGCTAAATATTTTTTATAGTCGCATGCAGTAGTTTTCAGTGCACTGTAGAGCCTTTATTTATTCTTTAGCTTTGCTGTTTAAATAAAAAATACAGTCACAAGACAGTGTTTACAAATGATCACTCTGTATGTTTTGACCTTTAGATTTTACTGTAATGTCAATGCTCTCTATTTGTCATTCTTGAATCAACATTCATGGACTTTCCCGTCATCCAGGAATTTAACCGACTTTCCATTTCATATACAGGTACATATACAGGTCTGATCCCTGGGCCTCCAGAAGGTGTTGTTTGCAGTCTGTCTAATGGCTATTAAGAAATCATTATGTAACATCCTGGCCTATAATTAAGCAGGGCATCAGCAGGCACCTGTTCTGCTATGACGGAGACAGAAGGCATAGTTTGTTTGCCCTGATTCAACCCCCTATAGGGTCAGTCACCCAAAAAGCCTATGAGTTCATCTGAGCAAAGAAACCCTGAACTAAATATATAGCAAGGAAAATATGAGGCCATATAAATGGTCATATACATAATATCCCTCTCATACATGGAGACACTGATGACTGGAAAAAAATGAAGTAATCATTTAAATAAAAAAAACAAAAAAAAAACACCTTAAATAAAAAATACAGTAAACAAACAAACAAGTACAACGTATTTGTATAATGTAAATAGTATGTAAAATTATATATATATATATAAAATGACTGAGTAAAAAAAAAAAAAACCTGAAATATCCATAGAGAGAGAAAGAGAGAGAGAGAGAGAGAGAGAGAGAGAATTTTTTTTTTATCTGAGGAAATTATTTGATGTTAATTATAAGTGCTCTGAAACCAATTTATTGAATTATTTTTTGATTTTAGTCAATGTTTTTATTCAATGTCAGATACTGTGTATTTTGGGGTTAAAAAAGTATTATGAACATTTAAAAAAAAAAAAAGTTTCTTTCATTTAGACACAATTTAAGGCATATTATTTAATCCATAAAAAATAATTCAAAAAAATACTTTTTTTTATTTTAACTATAAAATGGAATAAAAATCATTTTTTTAAAAATCAGATTAATCATACCCATTATTCTTTTTATTAATTTTATTGAATTCTCTTTTAATTAGACACTTGCTAACTGAAGATGTTTGTTTTATGGCTTATTATTGCATTAAAAAAAATGAAATGGAAAAAAAACCTGTTGAATTTAACTATAAAATGCCTTCATTTCCACAAAATAACATTTTAAAAAATCATGTTAATCATAACCATTAATCTAATTATTAATCTTATTTAATTATATTTTATTAACTAACTGAAAATATTTGTTTTTGTGGCATAATAATTCATAAAAAAACTAAAATAAATAAAAAAAATATAATAATAAAAGGTAGTAATAAAAAAAAAAATCACAATAAAATAACATTAAAATCATGTTAATCATAACCATTAATCTTATCATTAATCTTTTAATTATACACCTGCTGACTGAAAATATTAACTTTTATGGCAAATTAATGCTTTTTTAAAAAAACTGAAATGGGAAAAAACTGTTAAATTTAACTATAAAATGCCTTATTTGTTTTTATGGCATATTAATTTGTTACAAAAAAAAACTTAAATGTAACTATAAAATGCCATGAATAAATCTCTACAAAACAGCATAAAAAAAAAAAATCATATCAACTATAGCCATTATTTTTCCTCAATTTAATTTTTACTGTGTATCCAAAAAAAGCATTTTATTTAAAACAGTCTTGACTATTTTTTCATGGTGGACTGTAACGTGTTTGTAGTTAAAGAATCAGGCTTAGGCCGGCATGCTTGTTCTTTGTGAACATCACAGGCTGTGAAAGGCTATTGCGGGAAGCTTCACATCTACATTAATACGTGTTCTCATATGCATCATCTCAAAAAGGTGTATCCTGTTTATATAGCTATAATTAGATCTTAACTGTAATCAGTATCTTGTCATGGTTGTTAAGAGCAGAGCCGGTCACGGCTGATGTCATCTCCATAGCATGTATGTGTGTGTGGATAGGTGTGTGTCAGGATAACAGTGAATACATAACCCAGGCCAGCTGCAGACGTCTTCAAACGGATCCAGTACGTGCCAGACTCACACGTGCTCAACAAACCCAATAACCCCTCAGTACAGTACCTCCAATGGAGAACCAGTGAATTCAAAATTGTTCAAGGAAACTATACACTTAAAGGAACAAATCACCCAAATTTGAAAATTTGAGGTTCATTTACTCACCTTTGAATGTTTATTCAAACTAACGGTTTGGGGTGAACTGTCCCTTTAAGACTGCTCTTATGTGTACTTGATGTTAGCATAATAAATGACAGCAGCAAGCTGAAAGAAGATTTGTATGAGGTCAGAAGTGTAGAGATAGGAGAGCAGGCTTAACCCTTCGAACCAGTTTCCGAACAGTTGGGAAAATCAATTGATTTAGGATACGTTCAGCAGGTCATCAAGTCGTAAACACGACAGAGGAACATTGTGACCTCCAGGTAAACTTAAATATATGATTTGGGCTATGAAAGGTTCACCGGAGTGCCAAGTGATTATAAAAATTTACTGTAATTGACAAGGTGTTAATAATGGCAGATGCTCAGAGCAAAAGGTGTATAGACACAAGATGAGGCCCAGTCAGTGATCAGACCCAAGCTCTTTGTTATCCATGACTTACATTGAAGAAAGAACAACCGCTCAGCAACAGGGTTCCTGAAACTTTCTAAAAAATTCTCAAAAAATTCTGGAAAGATTCCAGAAATTTACTAGAAATGTTCCACCTATTTGCAACCCTACTTAGCAACCACATAGAATACCCTAACAACCACCTACCAATGCCCAAGCAACCACTCAATATGCCTTAGCATCAGTTTAGCACCTTAGCAATGCCCTGTTAACCACCCACAACAACACACTGGCAACCATCCAGAAACCACACAAAGTCCCTCAGCAAATGAATATCAATACCCTGCATAGCAACACCCTGGTCACCACTCACAACACAATAATAACTGCACAACAACACACTTGCAAACCTACATTATACACACAAATCACCTTAGTGAATGAATATCAGTGTCCTAGCAACTGCATTGCAATGCTCTAAAAACAGAGAACAGTGTAGCAACTGCATAGCAACACCCTGGCAACCACACCAACATTATAACAACTGCACAACAACACACTTGCAACCACCCAGAAACCACACAAAACACCTTAGCAAGTTAGTTAATATCAATGTCCTAGTAAGTACATAGCAATGCTCTGAAAAAGAGAACACCGTAGCAACTGCATGCAACACCCCGGCAACCACTCACAACACCATAACAACTGCTCAACAACACACTGGCAACCATCGAGCCACACAAAACACCTTAGAATATCGTGTCCTACCAACTGCATAGCAATGGTCTAAAACAGAGAACACTATAGCAACACCCCTGGCGACCACCCACTTACACCCATAACAACTGCACAACAGCCTGTTTGGAACCATGCAGAATACACACAAAACACCCTAGTGAACAAATATCGTGTCCTAACAACTACATAGCAATGCTCTAAAAACAGAGAACACTGTAGCAACGCATAGCAACACCCTGGCGACCACCTACGCAACACCATAACAACTGCACAACAACAGGGAAAAACAGGGAACACTGCAGCAACTGCAACAGCACCCATGTGATAAAAGCACAGTACACATTAGGACCTGCATAGCAACACCCTGACAACCACCCAGAAAACCACAAAACACTTTAGCAACTGCATAATCAACCCATTAACACCATGGCAACTGCATACCAATGCGCTTTTAAAACAAACTCCTATGTAACACCCTAGCAACAGCATATCAATGCCCTGTCAACCACACAGAACAACAAAGCAACTGCACATCTGTTTTAAGAAAAAATCCTATGCAACACCTTGGCGACTGTATAGCAACACCCTGGCAACCATCTACAAATCTAGCCAGAAACCACCCAGCAAACCACATAAAACACCTAGCCAGGCATACCCGGAAGCAAACATATTTCAGTGTCCTAGCAACTGCATAGCATTGTGCTAAAACATTGTATACCCTAGCAACTACATAAGAAATTTACATAAATTACCAAAACTCCTTAGCAACTGCATGGCAACACCCTATCAACCATCCAGAGCAACACACAACACACTTTAGCAACCACATATCATTGTCTTAGCAGCTGTATAACAATGTTCTAAAAACACATAACACTGGATAGCAACACCATGGCAACCACCCAATACACAATAGCAACTGCACAGCAGTGTGGTTATAAAAAAGTCCTACACAACACCCTGACAACCACCCATAAACCACACAAAACCCTTAGCAACACAAATCAGCGTTCTAGCAGTTACATAGCAATGTGATAAAAGCATAAAACACCTTAGCAACTGCATATCAACCCAACAACCACCCAGAACACCATGGCAACTGCCTTAGCAACACCCTGGCAACCACCCAGAACACCATGGAAACTGCATACAAATGTGCTTTAAAAAACAGCTCCCATGCAATACCTTAGCAACTGCGTAGCAACACCCTGGCAACCACCCAGAAAGCCACAAACACCTTAGCAACTGCATATCAACCTGTCAACCACCCTGAAAACCATGGCAACTGCATACCAAAGTGCTATAACAAAAAACTCCTATGCAACACCTTAGCAACTGCATAGCAACACTCTAGCAACCACCCAGAAATACCAGAAAACACCTAAGCAACTGCATATCAACCTGCCAACCTCCCAGAACACCATGGCAACTGCACACCAATGTGCTATAACAAAAAAAAAACTCCAATGCAACACCCTAGCAACCCCTTAGCAACTGCATGTCCTACCAGTTGCATAGAAATGCACTTAAATATTCAGAACACCCTTGCAACAGCATACATTTATTAATAAAAGTCAGTCACTGTATATTCCTAGAACATCCATGCAAGCTTCTTCAGAGTGCATGAACATCTGCGCAAGTGGTTATCTGGAGTGTGAGGACCAGTGGAAAGATGGAGAGCCAGGCTCAGGTTGCCATGTGGAAGCTACTCCCCAAAGGCGCATTGTGCATGACTGGGTTGATTCATTTTCCCATGTCGTGACGCAGGAACATGAAGCTGCGTTCTTAACCGTGGCCTGCTGATTATTCTCAATGACTGAGACACACTGACTCTATATGCAGAAGGCCAACAAGTTCAATTAACTCCAAATGTACTGTAAACACACCACTAGGCTAACACGACAGGCAAATAAATTGATGTTAAATTGCAAGGTCTCGCTTCTCCCTTGATGGAGAATGGGGCCTACAGAGGCTCGCCGCTCAGGTCACATGTTATTAGGATTTGAAAGACATCCAAGTCAGTCCCAACAGAAGAACCTAGACCATAAAATTTATGTGTGTGTGAAGAGTCATGCCTGTGGACATAATGTTTAATGCTGTTTAGTAGAAGCAGGAAGAGGGTGAATATAATTTAACAGTTTATTTTCACTGTGTACACTGATTATATTAATGCATGCAGCACCTCGTGATCTTGGTGTTTTTGCAGGCAGTTGTGTAGGGGAAATCCATGGTTTGCACTGCAGCCCTTTCCCAGCATGAGCACAAAAAAATTACTGCTTACACAAATTGTGTAAACAGACTGTGCAAAGAACTTTCGTTTTATATTAATGATACTGAAGGAAGATACACAACAGAAGAAAAAGTAAATATACATATACAAAAGTCAAACCTATATCCTGAATATGTTTTCAGAGCACTGATATATTTGCACAAAATGAATGGCAATAAAAAATAAGTATTTTCAGTATTTTCTTTTGATCTGATTATTAGTGACAAACATCATTATATTACTATTTTAAGGGTTTCTGGTCAAAACCCAACCCTAAATATTAACCTTTAGTGCATAACTCATCCCGTGCTGTGTCGACATGAATGTATATCAAATCATGGAGCTTATTGAGAAGGGGTGTGATATAATTTTTCAAAGTGATTGGACTTTTTTTGCACAAAGCCATATGTTTAAAATCTCACAAAACACCAAAGAAAACACTAAGCATTTTAGCACCTGCAGAACAACCCTGGCAGCCACTCAGAATACAATAATGACTGCATGGTAGTGTGCTAAAAATAAGACAAAAACATCTTAGCAACTGAATAGCAACATCATGACATCTGCGTAAGAGCAGTTTGCTACAAAAAACTATATATAAAAACACCTTAGTAATCACATAGCAACACCCTTGCAACCACTCTGAATACCCTAATGACTGCATGGCAATGTGCTACAAAAGCACCACATAAAACGCATTAGAAACCGCATAGTAACAACCTACCAACCTTAAATGTGCACAGGTTAACAAACACCCTGGCAACCGATAAGAATACCTTAACAACTGCATGGCAATGTGCTACACAAATCCCACAAAAACACCTTAGCAACTGCATAGCAACACCTTAACAATGTTAGAGAAATGTGCTACAAAAACTGTACACAAAACACTTCAGCAGCCACAGAGAAACCCCCTGACAATGGCCCACAATACTCCAAGCAAGTGCACAGTAAAATGCATAGCAACACCCTGGCAACCACTCAGAATACCCTAATGACTGCATGCAAATATGCTACAAAAATCACACACGAAACACCTTAGCAACTGCATAACATCACCCTAACAACGTTAGAGCAATGTGCTACAGAAACCCTTCACAAAACTCCTTAGCAACCACATAGAAACCCCCTGACAACAGCCCACAATACACCAAGCAAATGCATAGTAAACTGCATAGCAACACACTGGCAACCACTCAGAAATCCATAATGACTGCATGGCAATGTACTAACAAAAACCCCACACAAAATACCTTAGAAACTGCATAGCAACACCCTAACAACCTCAGAGCGATGTGCTATAAAACCCCCACAACACACCTTATCAACTGCATAGCAACACCTTGAAAAGAGCCAACAATACACCAAGCAAGTGCATAGTAAAACACCTTAGCAACACCCTGGCAACCACTCAGAATACCCTAATGACTGCATGGCAATGAGCTACAAAAAACCCACACAAAACACCTTAGTAACTGCATTGCAATATCCTTACAACGTTAGAACAATATGCTACAAAACCCTACACAAAACACCTCTGCAACCACATGGCAACACTCTGGCAAACTCGCTAAGCTAGTCAACTAGCTTCACCAGCTAAAGCAAACAAGTTGTGATCTCTTTGTGCCAGGCACAGCGCTAGATAACTCTAAGTGCCTGATTAGGGAGTCAGGTATTGAATTGTCCTCTCCTCGGAGATGGTATACCTGGCCGGAATGTTCTGTCTGGCTGGTCACGCTAATATCAGTGAGTTTAAAGTCAGGCGATGAGATGAACACGACAGGAACATCCAGAACAATCGCATGTTTCCATCGCAAGTCCCAGTTATGATGGAACAAAGCAGCTATTAGTACGTCAGTACTAAGGCCTTGTTTTTCCAAAAAGAAAAGAAACAATGTAGTGAGCTAATGCTAATAACAGGAAAATCTGAGTCTTATCTGAGCCTCGACAGGAGAAACTTACAGTGAAGCTGACTAGCATGCAGTTCTGACGTGGATGTTGAACCGTTTTAGTGTCAAACATGATGTCTACATGATGATTTAATGCATAGCAACACCTCTTTTTTTATGTAAACAAAACAATTAGATTGTCTCTTGTTCACCTCATTAATAAATGGACATATTGTGTGGATACACTTTCATCATGAGCTGGTTATTAGCTATCGGTTATCCGTGAGAGCAGTGTTTATTGTGTTGGACATCACTGTCAGTCGCATCTGGCTGTATTTGCACTCTTTGAGAGTCAACATGGACTGCAATTGACGACTGGCAAATTTACTTCCTGTTCACTGTAATGGCTATGACATCATGCAGTTAGCAAAACAGCTTGCTGTTGTTTTAGGACCAGATTAGTTTGATACCAAATTTAGGATGGTTAATACTGTTGCAAGGAGTGACCGTTTTTAGATGCCACTTTATTTGCATGTTTAATGAATCATGGTTTCCCTAAATAAACTTTTGGAATAACACTTCCTTCAGTGATTAAAATAAAAACAGTCATTTACGATAAAGGCTGTGTTTGTTTGTCTGCGTTGGCCTCCTTCCATGCGATTCCAACAATGGAGTTGATTCAAGCACGTTTTCCTTATCGTCTGTTTGTATTTTGACAGACTCTTGGCTTGGCATTCCAATTAAACAGCTAGTTTATGTTAGAGGTGGCTATGTTTGTTTTGATTGCGGTCGAGAGATTATTTGAGAACCTGACGGTAAGTCTTGTGACATGGTGAAGTCATAGACAAGTTTACTTTCATTTTGCCTGTTTGGAAAGATGAGAATTTGAAGAAAGAAATAAAACATTTTAGATGGGTTGTTCACATAAAAATGAAAATTCTGTCATCATTTACTCAAGTTGTTCCAAGCTGGTTTCATTTTTGGGTCAGCTGTTCCTTTGTTTTCTCAAAAAAATGTTATTGCATAGGGTCTTTTGGGTGCACTTGTTCGATGTATGCAGGTGTTTATGCAGGTGTTTTTTTGTGGGGTTTTTGTAGCACATTGCCATGCAGTCATTAGGGTATTCTGAGTGGTTGCCAGGGTGTTGCTATGTGTTTTACTATGCACTTCCTTGGTGTATTGTGTGCTGTTGTCAGGGGGTTTCTATGTGGTTGCTGAGGTATTTTGTGTAGTATTTTTGTAACACATTGCCATGGAGTTTTTAGGGTATTCCGGCTGGTTGCCAGGGTGTTGCTATGTGGTTACTAAGGTGTTTTGTGTACAGTTTTTGTAGCATATTGCTCTAACACTGTTAGAGTGCTGCTAGGCAGTTGCTAAAGTGTTTTTTGTGGGGTTTGTGTAGCACATTGGATATTATGAGTGGTTGCCAGGGTGTTGCTATGTGTTTTACTATGCACTTGCTAGGTGTATTGTGGGCTGTCATCAGGGTGTTGCTTTGCAGTTTTTAAGGTGTTTTGTATGGGGGTTTTGTAGCACATTGTCATGCAGTCGTTAAGGTATTCTAACCAGTATAAACTTACGTAACTCGTTCCACGATGTTTGTTTTATAGATATTGTTGATGCATCATCTAAAATAGCTTTTTGAAGAGAAATGTTGATAGCAACACCCTAGCAACTAACAAAACACCTTAGGAACCACACAGCAACACCCATTTTGATGTCATTTAACATGAGCCTTCATGTCTTAGGCCAGTGCTTGGTGAATCTCGTGAGACGTTTTATTGGTTAATTAGAATGTAATATTCCTCTTTGTCCCAGGAACATAAGAGATTCACCTGCGTAACCAAGCAACAGCTGCCTCGCCGGACACCAAAGTGGATCCGCCTTCCTGTCCAGAACAGATGACCACTTGGCATACATTCATATGAACACCGCATCTTCTGCAAAGCTCTGGAAAGATCTGAATTACACAATGCAACACTACAGGTTCTTGCATCACTACATTTTTGCTTAAAATATCAAACACTTTCTGTGCATATGACAAATGTGCAAAAAAAAAAAAGTTAAAATATACATTTTTAAAATATTACTTTAAAATGAATGAATTATATTATGAATTAAAATGAATTAAATATGAAATAAAATTAATATGACTAAATATATCCTTATGTCTTATAATATAATATAATATAATATAATATAATAGGAATATAAGTGTTTCATATAGTAATATTATTCTAAATTTCAAGATATGAAAACATAATTTCATGAGACTAAATATACCCATATGCCTTATATTATATTATATTATATTATATTATATTATATTATATTTAGGAATATAAAAATGCTATATATTATTTAGGAATATAAAAATGCTTCATGTGGCAATGTTATTCTAAATTTCAATATATTAAAAAAATATTTCATAAGACTAAATATACCCTTATGCCTTTACTATAATATAATATAATATAATATAATATAATATAATATAATATCATAATGCAATATAAAAGTGCTTTTTTTTTGGAAATTTTATAATACATTCCAAGATATAAAAAACAAAATTTTATAATATTACAAAATATACCCTTATATAAAAGTGCTTCATGTGGCAATAATATTCTAAATTTCAAGATATTAAAAATTATTTTAATCAGACTAAATATACACTTATGCCTTATATAATATAATATAATACAGGAATATTAAAATGTTTCATGTAGCAATATTAATATAAAAAATAATAAGACTAAATATACCCTTATGCCTTTATAATAGAATAAAATAATATAATATAATATAATATAATAATAATACAAAAAGTGCTTTATGTAGCAATATTATTCTAAATTTCAAGATATTAAAAAATAATTTAATGAGGCTAAATATACCATTATGCCTTTAATATAATATAATATTGGAATATAAAAGTGCTTCATGTAACAATATTATTAAACATTTGAAGATCTAAACAATACTTTGATGACACTAAATATACCCTTATGCCCGTAATATAATATAGTATAATATAACAATTGATTTAGTATGAATAAATCAACCTGACTACATTAATAAAAGGGTATAAATAATGAAAACTTCAAAAATGTTACTTCCAAGCTGTGAAAATAATGGAAATTAACTAAATCTTAAAACCTTTCTATAGACATTATATATTTTCCGCTTTATGCTTAGCAGTAAAACATCTTTCTTCAACTATAACTGACTCTTCAAAAGTGCAATCTCTACAAAATGATTTTTAAATCCTCAAATGACTGGAAAAGTCCCGGGAAAATCATCACACACCATTTTCACTATGAAAGGCAGTCCAACACGTGGCAATCAGCCGCCAACAGGCAGCGGGAACCACCTGTAAGTCCCCATTTGTAGCACAAGCGTGTCAGCTGAATCAACATGGAATACAAAGATGGCTGCTGTATCTGCTCCCACACAGGCTCTATTGCAATGGCCTGTTAAGCCATAAACATTATGCAGATCTATGTGCAACGGGGGCGGCGGGTGCAACACAGCAAATGCTGAGAAAACCCATTGCACAAAGCTCCCTGAACAATACACACAATAGCACGGTGGTCTTTCCCTTTTATGTGCGCACTAGAAAGGGGGTTACATGTACGTCACTAACAGAATACACAAAGAGGGGGCTTCCCACAGGACCATCATAATGAATTATTGAGAAGACATTGTGAAGTATGTATGTTGGACAGAAGAATCATGACCCTCAGAGTTTAAGTCACCTTAAAGGGACAGTTCACCCAAAAATGAAAATTCAGTCATTAATTAC
This sequence comes from Labeo catla, assembly GCA_012976165.1. Classification (NCBI taxonomy): domain Eukaryota; kingdom Metazoa; phylum Chordata; class Actinopteri; order Cypriniformes; family Cyprinidae; genus Labeo; species Labeo catla. The sequence goes on from VONZ01000243.1 coordinate 780,545, forward strand.
TCACCCTAATGTCGTTCCAAACCTATAAGACCTTTGTTCGTCTTTAAAACACAAATTAAGATGTTTTTATTAAAGATTAAAATGGATTAAAAATGGTAGAGTTAACTTTTAACCTTAAAAACTAACACCAGAGAAAAGGTTTTAATATGTGTCTTAGCTTGCATTTTCATTGCACATTTCTCCTTTAAAGCGCTCATCCCAAGAGCCCAACTAAGAGCGTTTAGCTTAATATTTAACCAGAGATATCACAAACTTAAAATAGTAACGGATACTCTTAATGATCCATCAGCACTGCTGAAAGCAATGCATATCACTCCAGAAAATAAGTTTAGTTTATGGTCCTGTCTGCTTTCTCTAAAAACAGCCAGCCAGACTATTAATAAATAGTCTGCTGAGGTAACTGTACTTTGGGCCTCTTAGCTAAGTGCAAATACATTAACAAATTAAACTGACTCTTGAAAGCAAACGCAGAGACACATTCAGCAGACGCATTTAGTAAATAATGTGATCAAACCGATGTTTTTGCCTGTCACAAACACTGGTTTCAAATAGAGAAATTATGCATAAAATAAGCGGCTGGGTAATGAAATCTACTTTGATTGATGCCAAAGCAGATGTACTCGGCCAGGCTGATTGCTCATGAATCAAATGCTTAATTTAATTTGATTTGAGAACATAATAACAATACTACTGAACAATAAACCAAAAATGCTCTACGCTGTAGAACGGAGACAGAAAAGAACAGTTAATTCATCTGGAAGGCCAAACAAATAGCAGTGATTGCTGTTGACAGTGCCTAACTGTGCAGAGCTCGACGTGGCAAGATGTTGGGCCTAACCATGCTGAAAGGAGTTGCCTGGCAACCGTCAGCTCGGTCTCTTTTTTTCCCCCTCTATAGAGTAAGCCCGGACTTTCTGGAAAAACATGAATAGGTATAACCACCATCTCTATATAGAGGACTTGTGCTGTTTTCACAGTCATGATTTGGGGTTTCATTTGTTGAGTCAACTTAAAATATTTTGTAACCTGGCTGCCTTAAAATTTTAAGTTCAGTCTACTCAATAAACCTTTATTCAACTTGAAATGTTAAATTATACTAAGTGACAACTTAGATATTTGAGTTGAATCAACTTAAAATTTTAAGGCAGCTGGGTTACCCATCTGTTAAGTTTAGCAAACACAAATATCTAAGTTGTTACTTAATACAACTTAACATTTCAAGTTGAATAATCTTATTTTAGTTTAGTTTATAGTTTATTTTAGAACTTTACATTTTAAGGCAGCAGGGTAACAAATTATTTTAAGCTGACTCAACAAATTGTGTTTTTTATTTTTTACAGTATGGCAGTAAGAAAATTATAGTAAAGGGTATTAGTTATCTTTCTTCAGCTGAAAAGACATTAAGGTTTTTGAGGAGAACATTCCAGGATTTTTCTCTATATAGTGGACTTCAATGGGGGTCAACGGGTTAAAGATCCAAATTACAATGTCAACGCAGCTTCAAAGGGCTTCACACATTCTCATTTCTAAAAAAACATTTATGTACTTTTTAACCACAAATGCTCATCTTACACTAGCTTGAGCCATGTTGGAAAGGTCACGAACACGCAAAGTAAGTCAAACACCCTTTACAAAAAAAGGTCAAACAACGATGTTGGGTGATTTTGAAGATTGAGGAGAAAATTAAATGGTGTTTTTCACCCTACCCTACGTTTTTGAACCAGAGTAAACAAACCACTAACTAACCACGTGTGATCTTTTCAACATTATAACGTAATGCGAGAATTTGTAGACATGCATCGCAGAGCATTCGTTTTTAAAAAGTATATACATTTCGACTTTATTCTCAAAATATTTTGACTTTATTCTCATAATTTCAAATTAATTCTCGAAACATTCCAACTTTATTCCAAAAAAAATTTGACTTTATTCTCATAATTTTTACTTTATTCTCATAATTTCGACTTTATTCTAGAAATATTTCAACTTTATTCTCATAATTTCAACTTTATTCTCATAATTTCTATTTATTCTTATAATAATTTGACTTTATTCTTGTAATTTCGACTTTATTCTCAAAATATTTTGACTTTATTCTCAAAATATTTTGACTTTATTCCATAATTTCAACTTTATTCTCATAATTTTGACTTGTTGTAATAATTTCAATTTACTCTCGTAATTTCAACTTTATTCTTGTCATTTCGACTTTATTCTCGTAATCTTAGAATTTTATTATTTTTTAACGTGGTACTAAAACGCTGAGGTACTTTGAATAATACATTTTATTATAGAATTTTTCAATAAACAATCCAAACATATATGCAAAAATTAATTATTATTTATAGAGTTATATTTGGTAATTAATTACTTTTCTAAACATGTTTCCTATTACATTAGTCTTAATGAAATGACTCAAACAGTCATCCATGACCATCTGTCAAGCATGTTATGAATATTCTCAACGTTATTGATATGTATGCTCTTCATGTATATGTTAAAAGGCCTGACTTCCCTCTTTCATTCATTTCCACTAATATATCTCTTCCTGCATATTGATATCATGAATAAGAATGAACATAACCCAGGGCAAGGCTGTACACGGTTTTGATTTCAAGTATTCCAGCACATGCATAAATGCGACAGTTCTGGCGGGGAAGCACATGACAGACCCATGTGCTTCAGGGTGTTATGTGATCAAAGTGCTTTTGTGCAGGAAAGAGAGCTTTATATGCACACGAAAGTAAAATGATCAGAGATGGATGAGTTTGACAACAGCAGTTATTATTCCTGGCCCTCTTATGTGATGTATTCTATGATTGCTAAGGTAATTCATGAAATTTTTAATGGCGTTAGCCATTTTGATGTGCAAACTGCATGTAAGGATGCATTTTTAAGTGCACTATCCTTCACCCAAAACCTGACTGTTTTATCAGTAAACTCATAAATCAGTCTTTCTGTATGTATCTGGAATCAGTTTAGCTCTTGCAGTGGTTAAGATCAGGGGTAAAAGAGATAGTTCACCCAAAAACTGAAAAATACCACATGATTTACACACCCTCAATTCATCCTAAGTGTGTATGACTTTTTTTTTTTTTTCAGACGTATATAACTTGGGTCATATTATAAAAATGTCCTGGCTCTTCCAAGCTTTATAATGGCAGTGAATGGCTGTTGAGATTTTTAAGTCCAATAAAGTGCATCCATCCATCATAAAAAGTACTCCATACGGCTCCGGGGGTTAATAGAGGCCTTCTGATGTAAATCGCTGCGTTTTTGTAAGAAAAATATCAAATATCCATTAGGGCTGGCAAACAATTAATCGCGATTAATTGCATACAAAATAAAAGTCTGAGTTTGCCTAATATATGTGTGTGTACAGTGTGAAATTATTTTGTATACATAAATACAAGCACATTCAAGTATATGTATATGTATTTATTATATTATTTTTATAGAATTTATATTACATATAAATAAAAATATTTTGTACATAACATATTTCTCTTAAATATATATATTAATTTGTGTGTATTTATATATACATAATAATTACACACAGTACACAGACATATATTAGGCAAACGCAAACTTTTATTTTGCATGTGATTAATCGTTGGACAGCCCTAATATCCATATTTAAATATTTATAAACTGTAATCTCTAGCTTCCACTGACTTTTGTATACATGTTCACGAGAGTGTTGTTCTAGCAGATGATGTAGGACATAGAAATTTTTTATACAGAAATGCATTAATATGCTTTAGAAGGCCTTTATTAAGCCCCCGGAGCCATGTGGAGTACTTTTTATGATAGATGGATACACTTTATTGGACTTCAAAATCTCAACACCCATTCACTGCCATTATAAAGTTTGGAAGAGCCAGGATATTTTTTTAATATAACTCTAACTGTATTCGTCTGAAAGATGAAAGTCATATACACCTAGGATAGCTTGAGGGTGAGTAAATCCTGGGGTAATTTTCAATTTTGGGTGAACTATCCTTCTACTCATGCTAAATGCTTGCCTAGCTGGCAAGCCTTGGCCTAGCCAAGCCTGCTTAAAAAAAAACTGCTAGTTTAATGAGAATGAGCCATCTCTGTCTCAAGTTACTCCGGGATTTTATTTATAATCCCTGCAAAGGTCAGCAGGAAACAACAGGCTTAGAGGAAATCAGAGAAGGTGAGTTCTTTTGCAATCAGTGCGACTTGTTATTATTTACCTCCTTCAATAAAAGATCAGTGAATGGTAAGCCCCACTATTTAGGTATTACTGATGTCTCGAAAGGCCTAGCACTCCTTTAAATTTAGCAATGTGGAAGCAAGGTATTAAGGTGTTGTTACTGTAATCCCTATTAACTTTTAATCCCAAAAATTACCTCTGTGAGGGAAAAAAGGAAGCTGTTGATTAACTTTACCAGATATATCTTGCCTAAGGCAATAGTTAAAACAGTAGCGTCATTTGACTGACGCAAGAGCATTTGTTTAGTGTTTTCTCCATTAATTTAGGTACTCAATTTGTATATTGTATTTAAAAATCTTGCTACATGTAAAAGGGATACGTGTCAGAGTGTAGTGGCAATCATCTGCTCAAGATGAGACAAGGAAAATTGGAGGCCATTACGGAACCTTTTAAGACTGCCGTGCTTTGATTCAGTCACAGCTGTTCTCGTCATGAATAAAAGATTATTTGTTCACTGAATACCTAAAATCACACTTCCCGTCAAGAACAAAAGACCACAAGACTGATATAGTTTTAGTCGTTTAATAAAAAAACAATTCTTTGGCAGATAAACAGATTTGGCAATAAATAACACTTCATATAATATATACAAACACATGCACGCACACACTCCCACACAATAAATTAAGCAGTTGAATTAGATTTATAATGTCACAATGCTAGCAAGAGGAAGATCACAGTTGCCCAGAATATAGTCTCTTTTCATGCTGGACATCTTGTTAACAACTTTGAATCGGAGCGACCTCTGGCAGAGATCATCTTCTGATATACCATCAAAGAAAAAGTCCTCATTAAAGATCGGATTGCGACTCTTCCTAATAACCGTGCTCCGCTGTTTCTGGACTTTTCCAGGCATGAGAGAAAGGCTGACGCTGCAGTTAATGCTTTTAGGGTCCACCGACAGAGCGTACAGGCCTTCGGCGCTTATGAGGCGGACACGCAGTCTCTGGTTTTCAGGACAGTACTCTGCCGACAGCCTCAAGGTCCCGTCCCTTCCTACAGGCACCAGGTTCTCCTTCATCACCCTCTCCCGGTGCAGAACCAAGTCCATGGGGAAGATAGCCGGAGGTGCCAAGCCAAACCCACATGGGAGAGGCTCAACAAGACCTTCGGATGCTCTCCTCATAACATTGGGGCTGTTGTCCGTAGAGCTACCCTCATCCGTAGACAGGGAATTGTTTCTAGACATGGCAACCTTCCGGAGATTGCGGTAGAGAAGTTTTTCATGATTAAGTGCTTTGAGGAGAGAAGGTTTTTGTGGGCATCTGTTCAGGAGCGGAGAACTGAAAGGGGAGGACTCTGCGGAGGAAGTAGTATCGCTATCTAGAGTTCCTTGACGGTGCAAGGCAAAGCCTTTTGGAGAAAGTCTAGAAGTAATAGTGTTCAGGCTAAAGGAAGAAGGAGAGGATGAAGATGGCAGCATGGGGGAAGCTGTCAGGGAAGATTTGGAGCAAGTGCTCGATCTACTCCGAGGAAGAACCAACGGGATTCCACTGGAGTTAGGGTCGTTGTGAAAGAGGGACTCCTTTCTCCTTGTGTGGGGACTTTCAAGCAAAGTACAAAAGCCGTAACAGGTTTGAGCTTTCGCTAAGTGGGGCAAAGAAAGTGCAGCTTGGCTTTGAGGATCAGCATTGGTGGTTTCCTCATCACTGCAGCCATTGTCAAATGGCCCATCATCAACACTCTCCACTTGGATTATATGGTTATTAGGAAGCTCTCGAGGAACGACCTCTCTCTTTGGACTCCCCTTCTCACATGGAGACACTCGGATGCACGGAGCCGGCCTCCCCTGCTCCATACTCTTGCTTTCCACTGGGGGTGAGATCTTGGGGGGAATGCAGAATTCGGGGATAGTGTCCGGGGTGATGATGTTTGGACACATCAAGACTTTCTTGGCTTTGTCCATGGATGACTTGTCTCCGAACATGATGTCTCCAATTCGGAAGCTGTATTCCGTTATGGGAAGCGGAAGGTTGGTCCTTTCAACGGACACTCTGATCTTCTCTACGACCCACATGGAAATTCTGGGTTGGACTTTTGGTAGAAACTGCAAAAATGGAAGGTTCTGCAGTTATACATCTGCTCCACTTAGTTTAATTCCAAAATTGTGCAGTGTCAAAAGTTGACATCAAACATTTTAAGAGCTGCTTACCTTGTGTACCTGGTTCTCCAGTGGAAATCTTGAGTTGTCTGTTCAGACAGGGCTTTGTTCTACACAGGGTCTTCAGGGTGACAGCTGAGACTCTCTAACCAGCAGGCTCAGGCTCTCTCCTGTTAGACCAGCTTGTCTTTGTGACACATGTGAAGGGCTCTAGGCCTTTTATACACAACAGCACTGTGGGCGGGGAGAAGGGCTATTCGACCACACCCTCGAGTGGTAAGAGAGGGCTGCCCTTCTTTCAAGGCTACCGGTTCCTATAGAAACTCGCAAGCCACGACACCTTATTCTAAGCAACCCAACGCTGGGAACGGTAAAGACCAGTCTGATAAGCAAATTGCAATGAAATCCAACACATTTGGTTGATAAAACAAAGGCATGTGTGTGCTTGTTTGACTTTCCATTATTCTGTGTCAGAATCGTGATATTAGATGTGGGTTATAGGTTAAGGATAAATTTAAATGATGCAAATCCAAATGCCTCTGGCATTTTTGATGCAAAGACAACAATACTGGATATTACCAATGACGGAACAGGCTTTGATGTATCTGGGTCAGCAAATATAAAGGTCTAAAGCAAATTTACTGAGCTTATAAACACTCTTTCACAAGCTAGGCACAATGATCCCTAGTTATGTCCTATAAAACTCCAATGGAAAGGGTCTGCTGACTGTATGATTGGCGTAAGACAAATCGCTGTTTGTAATTAAATGTAATGGCTACTTTGCTATTTTTATTCATAGAGATATTCATATTGCCTGTACTGAAACAGTCATTTTTCCAGGCACAAAATAAACGTTTACATGCACAATCTTACACTGAATATGCTTAATAACATGACAATGTGTACGATCATGAAAATATAGAAGAGAATATAGAAAAGTGCTACAATTGTAAGACATTAATGCAGGGGTGTCAAATCCCAGTCCTGGAGGGCTGCAGCCCTGCAGAGTTTAGATGCAACCCTAATTAAACACACCTGATCCAACTAATCAAGTCCTTCAGACTTAATTGAAAACTGCGTGTTGGAGCAAGGATGGAACAAAACTCTGCAGGGCTGCGGCCCTCCAGGAACTGAGTTTGACACCCCTGCATTAATGGGAATAACAAATACAGATATTTCAACGATGCCCTCTTGTGGCAGAATACAGAGGAGCTTTGCAAAGTTTGAATGCTGGATTTGCCACATAGTTCTCTAATACTCAATATTCACAAAGATCTGTAATATCATATTAGCCTTATTCCAACAGATATTTCCTAATTATTTGCTCTGATAAAACGCGTACGGAGTAGCATTAGGTTATGTACCTTTACAGTATCTCTCTCAAACTACAGCTGTCAACGACGTCATGCTCGATATTTATGTCTTTGTTGACTGTTCGCGCATGGTCAAAGTTCAAGGGGGGTATTGCAGTAACCTTAGAGAATCAGAGAAATGGATAGATGTAATGATCCTAGAGTGTGGTGATGCCTTTCTGATGGTTTCTAAGAACTGTTGTGATCACACTGAGTATTTAAGGCCTTTAAAAGGCTGGAAAGGCTTAATAGAATGTTTGAAAAGCATGAGGTAAACAAGTGCTTCAGTGTTGATAAAAGTTTTCAAATAGCACTTAGAAGTCATTTAGAGGTTATGAACAGCTGTACAGGAAATAATTGCCATATAAATAGGATTGTGTGATATATGGCAGGAGTAGTCACCCCTTGCTGGTCCCAGACCAGTTTGGTAGATTTTCTTAAAATTAATACACAGTGCACATTAAAGGAAACAAATAATTATAATCTGATTTAAACACAGAGCATTTGCAATCACTATAATTAGATCACATCATACTTCTGAGAAAAGCGAAGACTTCTGCACACCATTCACAGTTCCTCCTGTTTTTCTTTGAGCAGCAGCTGGTTTTAATGATTATCATGGGTCACCATGTAATGAACAGCATGTGTTTAAGGGTCACCCTTAAATGCGTCCTCGAATACCACCCTGGGAACTGTTTCACTATACTGCTTGAAAAACAACCCACAACCCATTAAATCCTTGTAGGCCTTTAACGGTATATTTATTTAGCATTGAAAACAGGGGTGTGTTTAAACCCTGCAGTTTTCAGTGTGAACACTAGAGGACAGCATCCTGTCAGTTATGTGAATAAAGCTGATCCGTCAAATGACACTTTGAGGTCACAGGGGCATGAAAAAGATCTGACTGCGCTGATGACTGTTGATGCCTACTTCTTTAGTTACATTTTCTTTGTTTTGGTTAATCCATAATATATTTAATAAAAGAAACGCAGCAATAAATATGGTTGTTTTTTCTTGTGTATGGAAACAGGCATCCATATTAAAATAGTACTATATAATATAATGTAATCAACACACACACCCACACACATATACCTATATCTATCTATATCTATATATATATAGTAAAAACGTTTGTTTATATGCTTGCATTTTTTATAGGCAACAATAAATAGTATTCATTTCAGCTAAAATAAGAATAAATAAAATATAATAAATATATGTAACAAAAAAAAAAAATATATATATATATATATATATATATACACACATGTGTGTGTGAAAATTTTAAATATAATCTATATAAAGAATATAAATATAAGTAAAACCATAAATATAATTAATTTTAGATAAATATTATAAATATAAGCATTATAATAAATATTAATGTGTGTGTGTGTGTGTGTGTTTGATTTAAATGTAAAAATGTTAAAAATATTATAAATATATGTAGCACAATAAATATTAAATAAGATGTATCTTTTCCTATATATATATATATATATATAAATACACACACACACACATTACATATTAAATATATATATATATATATATATATATATATATATATATATATACACACACACACACATTAATTTAAATTTAAATTAATTGAAAATATATATATTTAAATTCAATACATTAAATTCAATTGACATTTTTTTTAAATATTAAATAATATTTTTTAAATATTATAAATATATGTAACAATAAATATTATATATATATATATATATATATATATATAAATTCAAACATTACTTTTTAAAATATTAAATAAAATAATATAAAATCTATATAAATAAAATAACATTTATATACATTAAATATTATCAATATAAGTAATAAATATTAAAGTGAGTGTGTGCGCGTGTAATTTCAATAATTTACATTTTTTAAATTTGATAAATATATGTAACACAAATATTAAATAATGTGTGTGTATGTCTATTAATTTTAATAATTTACATTTTTAAATAATATAAATAATAGTACAATAAGTATGAAGTGTTTGTGTATCATTTATGTGTGTGTTATTTTTAAATGTAAACAAATTTCAACATTTTTTTAAAAATCTCCTTTATCAACTGATTCAGCTACAGATGCTGGCATATATGGCATGCTGGTAAGTGTTTTAAAAATAGACTTCTTGGTGTTTCCCTTTGGTCCATCTGCGAGTACTGCTCACACACCTTTTAATTCTTTCATTTTTTTGCATTTGACAGTACATAACCTCTAATAATACATCTAATTTTCTGCTCTATTAGCCTCATTAGTAGTGCTTGCATATTCATCATGTACACAAGCAGCAGTTCAAGCTCCATCACCACGACAACACTATCAGTTACAGCCACAGTTCCAGATGAGCTACTGCACACACACACACACACACACACACACACACACACACACAAAGACCAACAGAGACCAAATCAGAGCTTATATTGGACCATACGCTTCAGGAGAAATACTCAATACATACTTCAGAATGTCCCAGACCGGTCACTGCAATAAAGGTCACACTATGTACAAGACAGACTGCAGACAGACGTCTGTGAAGTCTTCAGGGACCGGCCTATAAATGTTTGATGACAGCTCTCTCTGAGTATCACTAACATACGGAACCAGAGAATCTCTCTGAAACACACAATTGACTCCTAGCCTATTTTTTAACATTTTAGATGTAGAAACGACACTCAAATGTTAAAGGCACAAACACAAAAAACAAATGTACCCACAAAGTATTATGCATATGTGAGCACATTATCTCAGACCGATACAATGTATATTTATATTTTTATACTATACTATTAATATACTTCATTTAAAAAGGTATCAGTAGGCAATAATATTTAATATCAGTAATAGACAAATTTTTGTTTTAATTGTAAATAAAGCAAATATTATTAGAGTATGTGTTACAAGAACTTCAAATTTTTGGCCTTCAGAATTTTATGTTTAATTCAGCGCCATTTCTGTGCAATTATTAATGAAAATTACTAGCAATTTCTGAGTAAAAATTGTGTCAGATTATGATGGAAAGAAATTTGTCTAATTTTTGGCCAATCAGAGAATATCATGATCGGCTAAAAACAGAAATGGAAATTATTTTTGTATTATTTTGACAGTTCTAGATTAGAGTGTCTCTGTAATTTATTTATTGTAAATATTGAGTAAAATATTTGTTAATTTTTGTAATTATAAAATAAAATATTTATAATGTAGTTTTTTGATTTAATTTAAAATATGTATTCAGTGCAGATGGACTGATATTTGGCCTTTCTGATAATGAATGAATGAAATGGAAATTATTTTTTGTATTATTTTCACATTTCCAGATTAGAATATATTTATTTATTTATTCATTCTGTGTAAATATTGTGTAAAATATTTGTAAAAATTTTATATATGAAATTTGTACATTTTATGTATTAAATTTATTATAAAATATAATATTTATTATATATTTTTTATTTAATTTATAATATATATTCAGTGCAGACGGACTGATATTTGGCTGATACTTTCTCAGAAAATCGGTTCTGTAGATTCTCTCTCTCGATTTATTTTGTGTAAATTATTTGTAAAAAATGAAGTACTTGTAATAATTTATTTATGTTATTATTATTATTATTATTATTTTATTCATTCTTTTTTATTTATATATATATATTTATTTATTTATTCCATTAATTTATTAATTTATTTATTATGTGTAAATATTGTGTACAAGTTGTAAAAACAATTTTATTTATCAAATTTGTACATTTCATGTATTAATTTTATTAACTATAAAATAAAATATTTATTATTTTTTACATTTCATTTATAATATATATTCAGTATATATTCAATATATATTCATCTATAAAACAAAACATTTATTATACATTTTTATGTAACTTAGAATATATATTCAGTGCAGATGGACTGATATTTGGCCTTTCTGAGAACATCAGCATCTGCTGAAGACAAAATCGGAGGATATTTTGCATTATTTCTGCAGTTTCAAAATGTACTGACAGTATTGTAAATAGATTTAGTTTATATAAATAAATAGTATATATTTTCATATTTCTAAAAAAAATTCTTTCTGTACACGTTGTATGATTTTTTAAAAATGAACTATTATTAAAATTAGTATGTATCAATGTGCTAACATTAAATTTGATATTTTTATATATACAGGACATATACACACTATATTTTGCAGTATATATTTATTTACACACACACATACATCTATCTATCTATCTGTCATATATATATGAATTTTCATATCTTGGTTTGTACACTATTCTGCCTATTATTCCTCCTTCTTTACTGGGTCCAGGTTAGAGATCAACTCAAGTTGTGCGCGAATACACACACAAATGCATGCATGTATGCCTTTGGTTTAATACCTGGGTGTGTAACGCTGATAGTAGGCAACGGATCGTTCAATAATCGCACTTGAGCTGAAGGACTTATCTCAACATCCTATCGCCTCGATGGGGGACCCTAGTAACAAGAGGGGCGGGGCTTCGTGTTCCAGAGGCAGGACCGCAGCTCAGCTCGCGCTGCTTCTAAATCAACTCAATCATCTCTCGCGCAAGAGAGCGCGTGCTGCCTTTCAGGTAAGAAATCCTGAGATTTTCCTTCTTCTTGTTTGCAAATGAGTCGTTTTGAAGCATCGCACGTGTAGTTCCCCTTTCGTGCGGAGTTCAAGCCGCTTTGGTGTTGATTTATGGTGGACATGTTATGATGGAGCCGAATGAATGGGCGGTGTTGAGTCTCGTACGGCGTGATGTTTGAATTCTGCAATCTGTCAGTGAATTTGAAGCCACTGATGTATTCTTTCTCGCGTGTGAGTGCATTGACCGTGCATATTGGTTATCTGTCATCATTTCGCCTGTTGAGATTTTTAAATATGTTATTCTCTTACATTCAAGGATAATTTCTGCTATTCTCCGTGCATGTGGAGTTGCTTGACACTGTTTTACCTTTTCTGGATATATTGTTGGAAGTCACGCTGATTTTGGGTTGCATGAAGTCCCACGGCGTATTGACATCGAGGAACGGGGTCGCGTAGCCTCCCTCTCCCGGATGATGGATGGATATCTTTGGAAATGATATACGGCCTATTTACATGCAAGGTGCCAGCGCGAGCTGTTTGCAAATGACTTAAACGTGAGCCAATCCGTTTTTTTTTTCTCAGATCTTTTTAATGAAGCGGTTGACAAAACTGGTCTGAACGAATCGGACCGAGCGCCTCTCGAGTCAACAACTCAGCGACTACTGAACCCAGAACCGTAACTGACTTTGAAATAAAATATCGTACCATTGTTATTATTTATGCCATATCATTACTCTAGACTACATAAAAACTAAGAGTACTATGTTAGTCTTACGTTCCGTTCGAATTCAGTGCGTTTTCTTCGAACATGACGGAGTCGCAGTGATCCGGGTTAACTACTCACTGACTGGTTTAACGGAACCGGTGGATTCGAACACGTTCCAGTCGAAAACTGATTGGATAAGAGCGTTTTGGAGGGAACACAGAATTTGACTGATTGGGCGAAACGTGTTACATTATTAGCGGAATAAAAGAAATGTTAAGCTTACTAAAACATCATAAAACATATTATTATATGAATCTAGTTTTAATAAATGGCATTTCAAAAACTATTTTATACATGATGTGGATTAATTGTGCTATTTAATGTAATTACGAGTATATTTGGGGTTTAAAAGAGTTAATTTTTATGATTTAAATCTTTTAAATGCCACAGAATTTAAATGCCCCCAAAAATGATCATTCATATGTGAGGGACTGTCTCCTAAAATTTAAAAGGCATCTTTTGATGTCAAAAGACCAAATTTATACTGTGAAAAATGTATATTATGTATAAAATATTTTAAATATTTAATTTTTGCTATTAGTGCTGGGCAACGATTAATCGTGATTAACTGCATCCAAAATAAAAGTTTTTGTGTACAGTGTGTATTGCGTAAGTATATGTGTACCGTGTATATTTATATATAAATACCCACACATGCATGTATACATTTAAGTAAAATGTTATGCTTATATATTAAACATATATATATATATATATATATATATATATTATACATTTAATGAATATAAATAAATACATGTAATTATTAATATATGTAATATATTAATATTATATATTGGATGTGATTAATCGCGATTAATCGTGATTAATCACTGCCCAGCACTAGTTATTATTGTTTTTTTACTCACTATATTCCTGTACTGTTTATTTATTTTATTTTAATGCATTTTTTAAATTAATTAATTACATTTTAATGAATTTATGTAGTTCTATTTTTTATTTTAATCAGTCTATTTTAGTTCTACTCACTATAGTACTATGTTTAATGTATTATTTATTTATTCATTTATTTATTTTGTTAATCTATTTATATAGTTTAATCTGTTTTATTCTTTAAAACTTTTTACACAGCTTTTCTCTAAACTTCATTTAAACGAAACTACAAACCAAACAAATGAAATGACAATAAATAACATTATTAATAAAACATAATAAAATACAGAACATTATTTTTTTATCCTAACTCCACCAATTTAATTCAGTGTAGTTTTGATCTGTCGATATGTATGTATATCTCAAAATTATGATTTTTTTCATTTTATTTTTTTTTAGTAAAATAGGCCACACCCTTAATATTTTATACGCTTCAAGCGTCCATGTTGAATTCATTTTTGACAATGGCACTTAAGACTACATGTATGGTGAATTTTTTTTATTTTTTTTTTTAATTGTAATATCCCTAATGGAATGCATGTCTTGAAGCTGTAATGTTGTATCAAGAACATGGCTCTTGGCAATTTGTAGATTAATTGTACCTGCCATTACATAAAACTGTCATATTAGCCCAATAGCTGCTTGATTGCAAATGCATTATAACAAACATTCTTGTGATAAGCCAGGAAGGCTAAGCAGGTAACAGATACATCACAGTATGATGCATTGAACCCTCACTACAAAATGCATTCTTGCATACAACATAATGTAGTCGTATTAGCTTTAGAGTTACAAGCACGTCTGTTTTTTCAGCAAGCAATATCAAAGCATCACACGGCACATGCACTTTAACGGCACTCTTCTTCACAGTTAATAGCCTGAAATGCATTATTGTCTTAGGTAATCACACATAAGTGGATATATGGACTGTGCAGAAGTCATATCCATATATAAGGCAATTTATGCTCTTTGAAGAAATCCGTGTTTTCCTCCAGTGCAGCGCCACACCCCTTGGAATGCGTACTGTACTTCAAAGACATGACAGCTTACAATCTATGAACGTACGTTACGTTAGAGCAGTGCATATCTGTACTAGCAATGATGAGCATGTTGTCCTACTTGGCAAAATTAGTTTAAGCCAGATCATTTGGATTTGATCATTTGCTACGATCAATAGAGTTGAAATGTAATCCGAATGATTGAAAGTGCATTTCATTTCTTCATCACCACAGTCTCGTGTGTCACATGAGGGAGGATGGTGCATGCAGTGTGACTGTGACACAAATAATATGCACTTTGACCTAGTTTTAACAATCTATTAACATTGTCAATTAATCATGCCCTTATTGTTACCGGCTTAGTTCCTTTATTAAAAACGACTGGATTTGTGTTGACCTGGAATGCAGCTTTTACATTTATTTAGCATTGCAGTTTTTTGAATCTGTGTCAGATGATGCACTGAGGGAGGTCGTCGTCACTATGCAAGGAAAAGGAAATTAGCACTGCTGTTTGACAGGAAAAAGGAATGTTTCTGTATGCCCCGGACTTTGTCACAGACATATGAGGTCAAGCTGCTGACCTTTTAGTATTATATTTTGTTCTTAAGGAAATGCATGAATTTTTATTATGGCACATAGATATGTGCCAATCTTACTATTATGATTGATATATATTTGATATATTGATGACTTGATGTCACAGTTACAGTTTTTTTAACAGATAATTCTGTTACAGTTTTTTTTTCTTTTGCTCGGTGAATGATTCTTACCCAAATTTTATTTATTTATTTTTTATTATGTGTTTATATCAGATAATTTTGGATATTCATGCCCATTTCTCTATTTTTTCACATTTAGATGACATTTCCCATCATCTAATGCTAACTAGATTAAGTTAGTAATTAGTTAACACTGTAAACTGTTGTTATCTTCAGAAAATTTAAAAATGAATGTCATTTTTCATACAGAATTATAATATTGTGACACCTAAATGCAGTTGTAGCTTTTATAATTATTTAATTTTTTTGCGTTTTTACTTAATTTAGAAAATTGAATTTGATTTAGTGCTGTCAAACGATTAATCACGATTAATCGTATACAAAATAAAATTTTGAGTTTATATAAATATAGTATATAGTATATAAATAAAAATATTTTGTACAAAAAAACATTTCTCTTAAATATATACATTAATTTGTGTGTATTTATATATACATAACAATTACACAGTACACAAACATTTATTAGGCAAACTTTGAATTAGTGCTAATTTGAATTAATGCTGTCAAACGATTAATTGCGATTAATCGCATCTAAAATGTTTTTTTTTTACATAATATATGTGTGTGTTGTGTATATTTGATGTATATATAAATACACACACATACAGTATATATTTGAAAATATTTACATATATTTAGATGTATATACTTGTATTCATGTAATTTATATTATATATATAAACATATTTAATATATAAACAACATATATTTTTTAAATATATACATGCATGTTTGTGTATTTATACATAATACATATACACAGTACACACACATACATTATGTAAACAAAAACTTGTATTTTGGATGCGATTAATCACAATTAATCGCTTGACAGCACTAATTTGAATGTAAAAAAAATAACTTATAAACTTATAAATATCAGCCATCATTATCAGCTACAATTTTAATATTAATTCATCCATGAATGAGATTATTTCTGGACACATTACTCCTTTAAACAGTCTAATTTGGCTGCATCCTTCTGATTCATGAAGTCTGACTGGTGAAAAGGCCTCTGGTATTCTGACTTGACTTGACACAAGAGAAAGGATGTGTGTTTTTGTGATGAAAGGGCATGATGGGAATTAAAATGCATGATTAATGGACACAGAGCTTGATGGTAAAGGTTATTGCTCATTATTTGTATTGATTATTTTCAGTTTTTTTTTCAGATGGGTGATGTAAAGATGTAGTGAGCATCAACCTTATCTTGGAAAAAACAAGGGCAAGTTTCTGGTTATTTATATCTCTTAAAATTGCTTGCATGACCAATTCGATTATGCGATTGGGTATCTAGAGTATAGATCGTTCAATTACATCCATTTTCTTGCTATTCGTTTTTCAAGAAATAGTCAATTTGCCAAGTGAAATGTATGAAATCATGCTTGAAATTATAGTTGGCCATGCTCTTTGCATTAAATGGAAATCTTATTCATGTTATGAAACTTTAAAAAATTGTTTCCATACTATCGGGCAGGAGAAAATACAGCTAACACCTGCTTTCCTCTGGCTGTATATCCCATATGTGAGGTTATAATTAGCTCTCCCTCCAAGTGTCACAATCTGGGATGCAGCTTTTCGCTTGCCAACTACATCTGATAAAATCTACGGCACCAGTGACACCACACGCAGAGGACAAAATGAGAAAATGGAGGGGGATTGAAAGAAAGAATCAGCTGAAAGTGTAAATTCATTTCAGGAAGGTTGACGTTTGTATGTTGATGATCCAAGAAGCAAGTAAAGAGAAATTTTTCAGACACAATGCCACAATTTCTGTTTTAGTGTTAAGGCTGGGCAATATGCCAAAAAATTAAAATCTCAAATTTAACATTAATTCACGATTTTTTAAAATGATTTTTAACTAGTCAGCTTGAAAATGTAACTACAACATGATTCAAGTTAAAAGAGAAGTCCACTTCCAGAAAAAAAAAAAAAAAAAAATTACAGATAATGTACTCGCCCTCTTGTCATCCAAGATGTTCATGTCTTACTTTCTTCAGTTGTAAAGAAATTATGTTTTTTGAGGAAAACATTTCAGCATTTCTCTCCATATAGCGGACTTCTATAGTGCCCTGAGTTTGAACATCAAAATTCATTTCCGATTTTGAAAATCAACTCAATGTTTTGTGCATCCCTAGAATCAGAATTTCTCACGTTTCTTGCTGTTAAAGCTCAAAGCAGCTGTGTTTTGCTTAATGCCCAATATATTTCATCCTTCTGGTGACCTCATGCTTTGAATTATGGGCAATTCAGTGACGAGAGCTTTCTGAAATGATGGTATGATTCATGTAGTGGGGGTTATTCATAATCAGGATCTTAAAGAACTGTTGCATGAATGTTATATCTGAGAATTCCCTCGTAATCTGCGAAATCGAAATCTGTGGCGCTCCATTAATAATGTATTGATTGATAGAGACAAAGCACTCTGAAAGCAGTACTTTCAAGATGCTGTAAAAACCCGTAGCAGTTTCATTCTGAACTCCTCTGAAGCTGGTATGAGGTAATATGATTGGGTAATTAATGTGAGTCATATCAGCTTACCTCTTGTACGTTCTCCCTATGCATTTTCACAGAGAGAGCATAATTAAAATCATGCTTTCTGAATGTGTCTCATTTTTTTTTAGTTAGATCACAGGCCTGCTGTTAAGGGGGGTCATTATCAAATGACTTTGGATTACATTGGGCCATTATGTCTTGGGATATTTGGGCTGTCCTCCAAAATTGAAATAGTGAAAAGGCAGGAGATTGTTGTGGATGGTTGGCTAATCTGGCTATATGCATTTTAAGAATAAACTAATACTATTATATAGGCCTTACTTGGGCATTAGCAAGGTGCTAATGATGTTGTGATGTCCAAACGATACGCTGTATGGTAAAGGATATCAGTCTAATTATAGTCATTGGTATAGTTCATCCAAAATGGAAACTTTGGTAATCAGAATTCCACTTTGATGTTGCTTCTTGCTTGTTTTATGACCGTATTACGGTTTTCCACCACTGTACTGCCTCAGAACATATTGTTCATGAGACATGCGAATAGTTTTATGCTTTTTTTGTACTTTATAAACCTTGATGGCCAATGGTTCCAGATTACTCACTAAATATCTCCTATGTTTCATAGAAAAAGACAAATAAAAAAAATCTGTTGTATCTCCCAAATTCTCAAGAAGAGATTTCCAGAATTCCTCCAAGTGTTCCATAGGATCAAAATGTTCTTTGGACACTGGAAAAATATCAGTGGTAGACCAATACAGTTGGCAGCCAAACTGAACATTTTAAAGTGGTTTCTGTTGGGTGACGTTTTGCGTAGCTCATTTTTGATGCTCTTGATCATAATGTTTATTGCATATGGTTCATTAGGCTAATTTAATAAAATATATTCACTTCACTTATGGAATTGATTCTGAGTAATTAGTTTGTATCTTAATGAGCTGTGGTTGATTTGCTTGGTTTAGTTTAGTTTGATGCGTTTCGGTTTGGTAAATTAATGTTTGTTACCATATTTAAGACCGCTCAGTCAAAATACTACATAAACACTTCTAAACCGAGCTGTGCTGATGTGATAAAGCTTTGTGTTTTCTCCACAATAAGCCTAGTCATTATACATACAATACATGGAGAGATAAAGTTTCTTGCAAGTTAGTCTAACCGCGTAATGGTCGCCCAGTTTAATGTTATTCATTGTAATAGCTGGTAACACGATTCAAGAGCCCTAAACGATAAGCTGTCTTGTATTAACTAGACCAACTCCTCCTTTCCCCGTGCAAATCAATTAGCAAGTGCTTTCCCCCTTTCTGTTGTTGCAGTTGTTTCATCTCCAAGAATAACAGGCCTGTTTGGAATTTCTCAGGAAATGTTTAGTCGATGGACCAGGAGACAAAAGGGTTCATGGCTCGTTGTCAGTGGAGAAAATCCGTGTAGAGTTTGTCAAGAAATGAGCGTGAACCTGTGGGTGTTTTTTTTTTTATGGTTGTACTGTTTAGGTTCTCCATCCTACTTGTAGGCTAGGTTACCAAGCAAACATCATACTTGTCTATAATGGGTTTTCACTCCACATCCTCACCTTTTATGACAGAATGTTTAATTGATTTCACTGAATGGACAAAAACATTTGAAACATTCTTTAAAATATCATCTTTTGGTTCCATTTCTGGGTTTGGAATGACTTGAGGGTGACTAAGTGATGACAGAATTTTCATTTGTGGGTGAAAAGAAAATCCCACACTGTAAAAAACAATTTGTTGAGTCAACTTAAAATAATTTGTAACCTGGCTGCCTTAAAATTTTAAGTTCCGTCAACTCAAAAAAAAGTTTATTCAACTTGAAATGTTAAATTATACTAAGTGACAACTTAGATATTTGAGTTGAATCAACTTAAAATTTTAAGGCAGCTGGGTTACTTTGCCATCTGTTAAGTTTAGCAAACACAAATATCTAAGTTGTTACTTAGTACAACTTAACATTTCAAGTTGAATAAACTTATTTTAGTTGACTGAACTTAAAATTTTAAGGCAGCAGGGTAACAAATTATTTTAAGCTGACTCAACAAATTGTGTTTTTTATTTTTTACAGTGTAGTAGCCGCTCACTGCAGAAAACAAGATCCAGGGGGCAGGGTTGGATCCACATCTAGGAGGTGGAGATGGGTAGGTTTAGGGGTGGAGATGGGTGGGTTTAGGGATCAGGGGCTGGAGACGGGTAGGTTTAGGTATATGCAAGGTGGAAGGAGTTGGATCTGGATCTTGTGTTCCGCAGTGAGGACCATCGCAAAGATCCAAATAGACTTAAATTACTTTCTTAACCTATCTGGTGATCTAACCAAGACTTTATTTCAGGGGATTATCATAATTTTATAAAGAATACTCCACATTATAAAAGTTATATTCATTGTGAATCATGTTGTCTTTAACACAAAGATAATTTATGAACTCCTTCAATGATTTTAATTGCAAGGATCTGTGTTGACTATGGTTTGAGCAGTTAAAATTAGCTCGTTCATTCACAGGCCAGCAGATAAAAGGAAGAAATGTAGTGCTGTATCTTTTGTTCCCAGTGAGGCTGTTTGGGTTGAATAGAAGAACGTTAATCGGGCTTGTCCTTGTGAGGAGTCCTCATTGAATGGTTCATCGTCTAGCCGGGTCCAGCTTGTAAAGGTCTCGGGTGTGGATTGTGTTATTGTCAGCTCTGGTACTCTGTGGGTTTGTAGTGTATCGTAGCGGAGGACAATGTGGTATTGTGTGTTAAGGTCTGTTTTGCATGCATACGTCAAGGGTAATCGATGAAAATTGTGCAACTGAATAAATATTTCCAGAATGCAGGGGACGTCAGCATATTTACAGCGCTATACTCTAAAACCATTAGTGGTAGTTGCATGCCAGCTCTCATCAAAGTCAAGATGACAGAATCTTTCCCACAAGAGCTTATGTGCTTGCAGAACCACACCTCCACTCATTTTGCCTTTCTTTCCCAGTGTTTTTCCAGATGAACTAAACTCGGCAGAAGTGTAAGGCACTGAGGGGTGGGTGGGTGCGGTTCTATGGGTCTCATTGTTGGAATGATTCTCTCCCCCTCATTCACATTTTCCAGCTCTCCACTCATTTCCTCTCACCTCTCCTCACAGTCAGAAGACACTCCGAGGGGGCTCGTTCTGGGATCGGAAGTAAGCAAAATAAAAGGGAAGACCAACAGAGTGTGTCCAAGCATTCGGGTGGTGCTCTGTGATTAGATGTGACTCTATCTCTGTAGCTGTGTTGTGGATCTGTTGCTGGGTTACTGCTCAGAGAGCACGGGGTGTTGGGAAATGGGTCGGTCATGGAAGTCATTGTTTGGTCAACTTTAGAAGGTTTGTACAGATGCCAGGAGTTTTACCCTGGAGCCTTGTTGTTAGAAGATTGTTGCTGTTGATTATGATAAGGATCGAGGTGATTTTGATTGCAGAGAACATGGTGGTGATACCGAAAAGTTTCCTATTGTATGAGCTGCAATTTCTCCACTTATGCTGCTTTTTCACCATCATTATCATCACCATCTGTGGTATTTATGTGTGATGAAGACTTATGGAGCCTTTAAGGTAGAAATCAGTTCTGTAACAGATAAGACCTTAAAGCCTACATGTTTTTCTTGGTTGAACGTAGTATCTACTGACAGCTTGACTGAATTGATTCATCAAATGTGGTTTGGATACAGATCCTCCGCTTAACTTTCTTTGGTTTACATAGGAGGGAGGTTTATAATTACTGCACCACCAGCTGCACCATACAGAATTGCAAGAATAACCAGATTTTTACATTTTCTGGAAACTCTACAAAATGATTCTGGGTTAGGCATATTTAACCCTACTCCTGGATACCCACTGTCCTGCTCAGTTAGCTCCATCAAGGTCTACATCACTTGAAAAGGTGTTTTGGAGCAAGTCGGACCTGGGTCAATCCGTGTTAACTCATCCAGAGGTCCCTGGCTCAAATTTTTGATTTTGGTAATATTTTTCCTGCAGAAAGATAGACATGTATAGTGATGAAAGCCAAAATATCAAATGTCATCGACAAATATTTACTGAGTAATCCGCTATTTTGTAGAGGGAGGTCAAAATGACAATTTTCACCTTAGATTCAGAATCAAGTTATAGGGGGCTAAAAATGACTTCAGAAAGATGGCAGCATCTTTATCTTATTTTTACATAGAGATTGGTAGTTCTATTAGTAAAATCTATTGACTGTAGCAATCTTAGTTGCATTATGTGCCAATGGTAACTATTCAAAAATGGGGAAATGGCAATTTTTAATTTTTTTTCTCCAAAGTTTGCATGCCTATAACTCAAGAAGTATTATATGTATAGTAGCATAATGCCCTTTTAGATATTGGCTCTTAACAAACTTTGCTTTTGGCATCCTTATTTTTGATGCCCTATTAGATTTGGTTCCAGAGATATTGAAATTTCAATGAAAACACATTTTCAGTGGTCAAAAACCAAATGTGGGTCAGTTTAAAAAAATATGAACTTTGCTTTTAAAGGAGAATGTCTGAAGCATATCTGAAATGTCTGACCAATAATCTTGAAACTAGAGAATCTTGATTCTTTCTTTCTTATTCTTTTTCCAAAGTTCATGTGCCTATAACTTAAGAAGTATTAAAGATATTGCAACATGATTTTAGATTCTAGTTGTTAATAAACATTTCTTTTGTAATCTTAATTTTCAAGGTCCTACATTATTCAGTCCCAGAGATATTTGCCATTTTGTCCTCCCTCTACAAAATAGTGGATTAGTCAGTAAATATTCATCCACGACATTTAATATTTTGGCTTTCATCACTATACATGTTTAACTTATTTCTGAAAAAATATTAGCAAAATCACAAATTTGAACCGGGGAAGTTTTTGAAATTTGGTTGATTTGACAAGGAATGACCCATCTAACTTTTCATGGACATTGGTGGTTCTCTAGGAGAAAGGTTAAAGATCCTTGTTCTAGAATAGCATGGTGGATCACCAAGGTCTTTCTGTGGTGTTCTGAATGGCTTAAAGTACATTTCTGTGTGGTTGCTAGTGTGGTATGAGAAGTGCTAGGTGGTTACTTACAGCAAGATTCCACCCAAAGTGATATTCTGTTCTCTGTAGCTGCGTTTGCATTACAGATTTGTGCAAAACTTTTGCAATATTTTATAATTTGTCACCTTGGAATTATAAGGTTCTATCTGCATCTAAGCACTTTTGAGATATTGAGATGATAATTTTTGTGTTCCATTGACTTCTGTAGATAAAACCGTTTCTTCACAGCTTACAAAAGAAACATCACATAATGTAAATGAGTTGTCACCGAATAAAAATGTGAATAACTTAATTTTGACAAAAATGTCAGATAGAACCTTATAATTCTAAGATGACGAATTGTCGATTAAAAAAACAATTGCAAAATGATGACGTTTCCATTAACCAATGTTATGTTACTAAAACATTTTGTTTCCTTTTGCATGATAAGTCATAGTGATGGATGTTGGTAGGTTTACACATAACACAGCTACCACAATAGCCACTATTTTTAATTTAAGGAGATGTAGGGGTGTATCTTTAGCGAAGTAGTGCAGAATGACCAGCTTCTGGGATGCCTCTGAAACGTGCCGCAACTTGGCTGGTATAAATACAAGCTTTGACTAGAGTGGCTCTGTCAGAGCCTTAATACATTGCAGACGTGTACAGTGTAAATGAGAGGTTATCCAAGCATTAATGGCAAGGAAAACTCTTTATACTTGAGAGCAGCCATGTATGAGGTGTTTCTTGGAGGTTATAGTACAATGATCATTTGACTTTTATGTATGCAAGGTGACTTTTAAATGCGAAAAAGCGGTTACCATTGTAGTTTTGCGAAATATTCCTTTTTCAAATTGCCTGAAAATCCACCTCATGTGGGCGTTTTTTAAAAAATTGGTGTTTCCATTGGCCGTATTTGCAATTTCGCACTTTCATTTTGCGCCATGTTAATAGACGTAGGGTTGCAAAGGGGTGGAAAATTTTCTGTAAATGTCCGGAAGCTTTCCAAAAATCCCTGGAAGATTCCAAAAAATCCTCGAAAGATTCCAGAATTTCTGGAAATTTACCACTTTTTTGCAACCCTAAATGGAAGTCTAGCTTATGGCTGAAGCACCTCCTTCATCGTATACATATGGTATTGTACTATGGTAATTTTGTAAGTACAGTCATTTAGGAAAGCAACTGCACGTTTCCTTCAAGCTGAATGTTTGTGGTCACATTCTTTTTTTGTAGCTTGAACAGTATGGGGTGAGTAACACGCTGAAGTTCCAAAGACTTCAATGTCTTCCATTGTGCTGTTAAATGGTTAGTCCAGCCCCAAACTCACACCATTGACTGACACATCAGACCACTTAATCAAGCATAACAATGTTTTGATAGAACCACAGAAGACAGCATTTACACTCTTCAGAAATATAGCAGTCATATTTGTCTCTGCACTTGGGTGTATTGCTTTGTTTTTGTTTTATTATTTAATTTTATATAGCTTTCTCGGTTTCATATTCCCTGATGTAGCTTTTTGTATGCAGTAAAGATGAATAAAGCTGCAAAGATAGACACATTCTGTCAGATATTTTCTTTCAAGTCTTAATTTTTTCATTTCTGGTATGTCACAAAACAGAAGCCAATTTAGTCTTTTTGTACTGCAGTAATTTCACACCGAGGTGAATGTATTCAGTAGTATTGTATTGAGTCCAGCTGTTTATCCTGTTTACTCCTGACCTTGTTGTTCCCTGGAGAAAGACAGCAATTACAAATATTGGCCCTTGTGAACTGTTTTGACCCAGGGGTCAATGCTTTGTGCAGCCTTTGTGACCTTAGCCCAGAGGTCAGAGGATGCATGCTGGTAGTATAGACGAGAAAAAGATACACACTTTTTTGTTTTATTGATGGGTTTTGAGGGCACAGCTTGTATGATTGCTCATCTATTAAGGAGACTCTAGTAAATGGCTTGGAGAAAAAGTGTTTACACATTGTCCTTTCATTAATTTTTCTGTGGGAGATCATGAGATACTATCTCATGCACACTGAGGCATTATGGAAAAGGGCAGTGGTTGATTCCCTCAGGCTACCGTTCACACAAAGTGGAAATGAACTCTGGGAAAGTGAAACCTCAAACTGAGCCAATGAATCTGAAGTTTCTGATAAGCGAGGCTTTTCCTAAATTGGTTAACGCCAGTAGAGTCTTTTGGAATGTTTTAGAAATTTTTGCATTCATAGTGTTTGCAGTGGATAAAAACCACTGGATGAAACCTTTTTTGGATGAGCTTTAAAACCAGCTGTTCTTATAAACTTCCAGAAAAAAAATTCACATTAACCAGGGCTCTACAGTGCATTTGCAACCTAAAACTACTACGTTCAACTATGAAAAAATATTTAGGAGTACCATGTGAAACTGACGCAGTCAGCATATTTGTGTTTGTGCTGAGGGGAGCTTCAAACGTGTTTTTGCAACTTTGAGTAACGTATTATAGACATATATCACGAATCCTTTCGTAAACAAATATAAACACTGTGCCAGTAAGAGATTTACTGTGCAGTGTAGAGAGCTACGTTGATTATAACAGAGCTTTGTAAGATTGCCATGAACTAAGATGAGCTTTTAATTATTACTGAGGCAGTTTGTAAATGTGATATTGATTTAATACAACAGTTCAATTAACAAGATGTTAATATTAAGTGACTTACATTGTCTGACTATAACACTATTGCCTGATTTTGCTTTATTTTGTTGTCAAAAATAATTTGAAACAAGTCACAACTGAGCCACTGCACATCTCCATTCAAACACAGGGGCATTTCGTTTATAAATGAACCTGTGTTTTTAAACGAATTTAGTGAGTCAATAATTGCTTTATTCCTGAATGAATTAGCCAATTCAAACGAATCGAATTAATGATTCAGTAATTAAATCAGTGTCTTGCCCCCACCTACTGGCAGTTTTAGTGTAATTTTTAAAGTATCTTTTCAGTTATTTCAATCATGTAATATTTCTATATACAAAATTGTATATTTAAAACATTAATCTCAATATGAATTTATGAATTTGATTGCACTCATGCCATTTCTGAGCCTTATTAAACATAAAAAATACACCTATAAGCCACTTTTGTGTTGTTCTATGCCACCTCTGCACTGCAAAAAACAAAAAATACAATTTGAGTCAACTTAAAACAATTTGTTACCCTGCTGCCTTAAGTTTAGTCAACTTGAAATGTTAAGTTGTATTAAGTAATATATTTGAGTTGACTAAACTAAAAATTTGGTTTGTTAAACTTAAAAGCTGGGCTTGTTACCCAGCTGCCTTAAAATTTTAAGTTGAATCAATTCAAATATATAAGTTGTCACTTAGTACAACTTAACATTTCAAGTTGACTAAACGTTTTTGAGTTGACTGAACTTAAAAATTTAAAGGCAGCCAGGTAACAAATTATTTTAAGTTGACTCAACAAATTGTTTTTTACAGTGTAGTACAAATTAATTTTGTTAATACTGATTTCATTTAATTGCTAAGTTATTCTTATTCTACGTGTTCATATTCTGTTGTTTTAATTGGAAATTTTAAAAAGTTTATAAAATATAATTAACTTAAAAGATGACATGCTTTTAATAATGTTTGAAAATTGCTATTACAAAGGTAAAAACAAAATTCCCCTGTAAATCACTTTAAGGAGTCAAATATCACCTCATAATGGGAAGGCTAATTTTTTTATCAGATTTTTTGATTATTGATTAGAAGGTGCTCCTTAAATTTTGACTGTGTTCCTAAATTTTTTAAGCTAAAAAGAAAAGTAAGCGTTGAGCCCTGTTCATCTATATTGCAAATCGTAAAGATTGCATGTAACATCTGTAAAACGGGTAATGACATCAGTCAATAAACAAAGCCATTTCTTTTTTGGAGAAATTAAGTGATCTTTTCAACCATATGTTTGCGAAAGGTATTTATGTAATTTCGTTTGGTGCCGCTAGTTGTGCAGAGTTTACGTAGTGCCACTTTAACTGACCTAGAAACCACATGCCACATCCGCTCTGTATCAACCAGCATCCCTCAGCTCCTTCTGTTCTCTCCAGCTAAGAGTGAGCATGCCCACTGTACTTTTGGCAGTGTCACCATGTCTCCAGTCCATTAAGAGAATTAGCATGGGGCTCTCCCGAGGCCATGCTGGATGGGATTGCCCCACCAATCAGCATACAGACAGCCCCACTTGGCAGCCCATCCCCTCTGGAGTCGTAGGTTAATGACAGGGCTGCTTAAGAGATTGCTCACTGCACAGCTCATTCAGAATGAAGCGGAGAGAAGAAACGGCACGATAAATCGATCCCTTGCCGATAGGTGTCTGTCTGTTTTTTCCTGCGGAGGCATTGATTCTGAGATACTGAAGATTTTTCATCAGCATTTGCGGGTAATGAATGGCCTCCATGGCTGGAACGTTTATTCTCGTAGATACTCTGTTTTTTTGGTTTGTTTGTTTTTTTGAATGACTGAATTATGATGTACAGAAAAAAACAATGAGATAAGAATGCACTGGTAAGCACAACTAAAGATTGTCTTTGGACAATCATGTGCAGGTGTCACCTGGCTGGATGATGTCCTTGTGAGTGTCTAGTGAAGATGTCATGCCTGTTTTCTGTTTACTGCTGGGAATACTGCTGTGCTCTGCTGAGCTTTTCTGTGACAAGTTGCTGACCCAGCAACAACAGCAGCAACCTCTCTTCCTCCACCTCTCTTTCTGCCACTCACTCTACTCCACTTGCCTACTTTCCTTCCAGTCCTGTCTTGGAATGGTTTTAAAGCTTTTCTTTTTCCTTGCCTTTTTTGTAATATCCTATCGCATGTCTTCCTTTTTCCTGGCCTTTTTTATCCAGTCCTATCCTAGATGCTTTTACTGTACATCTATTCATTTATTACATCTATTACTTTGCCTTTCCTATTGCATATCTTTTTCTATTCCTATCATATCATATCCTATCCTATCTTTTCATATCCCTTCCTCTTTCTTTGCTTAGCCTACCCTGATATGTTTTTCTGTTCCTTTAATTTCCTTTCCTTTCCTTTCCTATTCTATGCTTTTGTATCCCTTCCTGTTTCTTTGCCCATCCTATCCTTTCATCTTTTTGCATCCCTTTCTCTTTTCCTATCTTATCCTATCCTATCCTATCCTATCCTATCCTATGCTTTCGCATCCCTTCGTTTCATATCTTTTTGTATCACTTTTTCTTATCCTATCCTACCCTGTCCTTTTGTACCCCTTCCTGTTTCTTTGCTTATCGTGTGCTTTTGTGTCTTTTCACATCCTTTTTTTTTTTTTTGCCTGTTTCTATCCAATCTTTGCTCGTCCCATCCATTCATATCCTATCGCATCCCATTTTTTCATATCCTATGTGAACCAATCCTATGCTTTTGCATCCCTTCCGGTTTCTTTACCCATCCTATCCTTTCATATCTTTTTGCATCACTTTTTCTTTTCCTATCCTTTCCTGTCCTGTCCTATCCATTTGTACCCCTTCCTGTTTCTTTGCTTATCCTGTTCTTTTGTATCTTTTCATCTTTTTTTCTTTGCCTTTTCTATCCATTCATATCCTATGCTTTTCGCATCCCTTCCGGTTTCTTTACCCATCCTATCCTTTCATATCTTTTTGCATCACTTTTTCTTTTCCTATCCTTTCCTGTCCTGTCCTATCCATTTGTACCCCTTCCTGTTTCTTTGCTTATCCTGTTCTTTTGTATCTTTTCACATCTTTTTTTCTTTGCCTTTTTCTATCCAATCATATCCTATGTTTTCGTATTCCTTCTTGGTTCTTTGCCCATCCTATACTTTCATATCTTTTTGCATCACTTTTTCTTTTCCTTTCCTTTCCTTTCCTTTCCTTTCCTTTCCTTTCCTTTCCTTTCCTTTCCTTTCCTTTCCTATCCTATCCTATCCTACCCTTTTGTACCTCATCCTGTTTCTTTGCTTATCCTATCCTTTTGTATCTTTTCACATCTTTTTTCTTAACCTTTTTCTATTGTCCATATACCATGCTTTCGTATTCCTTCCTGGTTCTTTGCCCATCCTATCCTTTCATATCTTTTTGCATCACTTTTTCTTTTCCTATCCTGTCCTATCCTTTTGTACCGCTTCCTGTTTCTTTGCTTATCCTATCCTTTTGTATCTGTTCACATCTTTTTTTCTTTGCCTTTTTCTATCCATTTATATACCATGCTTTCGCATCCCTTCCTGGTTCTTTGCCGGTCCCATCCATTCATATCCTATCGCATCCCGTTTTTTCATATCCTATATGATCCTATCCTATGCTTTCCCATCTCTTCCGGTTTCTTTGCCCATTCTATCCTTTCATATCTTTTTGTATCACTTTTTCCTATCCTATCCTATCCTATCCTATCCTATCCTATCCTGCCCTATCCTTTTGTACACCTTCCTGTTTCTTTGCTTTTCCTGTCTTTTTGTATCTTTTCACCTCCTTTTTTGCTTCTTTCTATCCAATCATATCACATGCTTTCACATCCCTTCCTGTTCCTTTGCTCCTTTTATCCTTTCATGTCTTTTCGCATCCCATTTTTTCATATCTTATGTGATCCCGTCCTATGCTTTCGCATCCTTTCCGGTTTCTTTGCCCATCCTATCATTTCAATTCTTTTTACATCACTGTTTTCTATCCTATCCTATCCCCTTCCTTTTTCTTTGCTTACCCTATCATTCGTATCTTTCACATCCCTTTTTTGCCTTTTTACATCTGCCCTTTTCTATCCAATCATATCCCATGCTTTCACATCCCTTCCTTTTTCTTTGCCCCTCCTATCCTTTCATATCTTTTTGCAGCCCCCCCATCCTATCCTGTCCTATCCTATCCTATCCTTTTCTCTTCCTTCCTGTTCCTTTACCTGTCCTGCCCTTTTAGATCTTTTCACATCCTTTTTTCTTTGCCTTTTCTATTTAATCCTATCCTATGCTGCTGCATCCCTTCTGTTTCTTTGCATTCCCTTTTCTTCATCCCTTCCCTATCTGTCCTGTTGGCTTGGATCCTATTTTTGTAATCAACTAGCTGATGGGTTGCCTAAAAATGACTGGACGACTAATCAGTCTTTGAGTAGCTCTGTATAATTGGTTGGCTTTTTTGAAAATTGTTTTTTTCTTTTAAGAGGGTTTTCACCATGCGCACTGTAAAAATGGTTATACATCTAGACAAACTAGTCATCATTAATCGGCAAGTCTTTTGTTGGGTGACTAGCTACTATCTAGTGACCCATCAGACTTGTAGATGTGTGTAAACACAGCATGATTTCACCTGAGACATTCACACAGCTTGGAGAGAGAAAGCGAAAGAAAAAGCACTTCTATTGTGTAAGCATGATACATCATCACTGACCTTGTCTTAAGGTCGCGGTTAGGTTTTGTTCCCGAGTACTGAAAAAGACTCTGCGTGAGTGATACACCAGCCTTCTTATCAGAGATACATGTGGTGGCTTGCTTAACAAGTTTTTTGATCAGTTTTATAGTGTGTGCGTGTTTTTTGATGTCTCTGCAGTGTGGACAGTCTCACTGCAGGGCCTGTTTAATTCCGCGCATGAGCTTTTTCATTACCCTCTACTTTAACTGTCCGTTCTAATCGCTGGAGCAATTAGCAGCCCGATACGGTGCATATGAGAGGGCGGAAGAAAAGATAATGTCAAGATCTCTGAGGAATCTTACCTCCACAGTGTACTTATGATTATTTTGTCCTCTAAAAGATAAAGACATCATGCCTGGGAACAAGAATAGCTGAAGACAGCTGCTCAGTTCTCCAGGTGTCTGCGTACAGAGCTGTTTGCCTGTGTGTATTTGAGCTCTTAATGAAGAACAGGGTGGAGGACATTTATCAGGACAGTGGGACGACCAAAGAGCAGTGACGAGTGAGCTGCCTTTGAGGTGCTTTTGTATCAGGTAGAAAGGCGTTGTATCATATTACAGCGTACTCAATAGCTGTATCCAGTCTCTGTGTTCAGGTTCCTATGTTTACCTGATTGTTACCGGCTTACACATTGTTATTCTACTAAATACATGTAATAAAATGACAGTCTTTTGACAAGGCACAATGTATTTATGTAATATCAGATTTAGAAGATTCCTGTGTTGTTGGGAACACTATGTAGGGTTTCGTTGTATATTGTTTCTGTTATGTTTAAGTTATCTATTTATCTATCTATCTATCTATCTATCTATCTATCTATCATCTAATTTTCTGTCTATCTCGTTGCAAAACTGTAAGAAATTTGTTCCTTATCAGAACAGAAATTAAGATATTTTTGATGAATCTGAGAGCTTTCCATTGATGTATGGTTTGTTAGGATAGGACATTATTTGGGTGAGATGCAACTATTTGAAAATCTGGAATCTGGGGGTGCAAAAAAATCAAAATACTGAGAAAATCACCTTTAAAGTTGTCCAAATGAAGTTCTTAGCAATGCATATTACTAATCAAAAATTAAGTTTTGATATATATACAGTAGAAAATGTACAAAATATCTTCATGGAACATGATCTTTACTTAATATCCTAATGATTTTTGGCATAAAAGAAAATTCAATAATTTTGACTATTGCTACGGATATACCACTTTTCTTTTTAGGAGCGCTTGTGCTCCTTACTTAAAATTTAGAAGCACAGTCAAATTTTCAGGAGCACCTTCTAATCAATAATCAAAAAATCTAATCAGAAATTAGCCAATTATGAGGTGATATTTGACTTCTTCTGTAAGTGATTTACATGGGAATTTTGTTTTTACCACTGTAATGGCATTTCTCTAACTTTATTAAAAGTATGTTGTCTTTTATGTCAAATTTTTAAAACGTTTTATTTTATGAGCTTTTTTTAATTTCTGATTAAAACAACAGAAAAATTAATGTTTTAAATACAACATTTTGAATATATAAATATTAAATGATTTAAATAACTTGAAAGATACTTTAAAAATAAAACTAAAAGTGCCAGAAGGCCGCGGCAAATCACTGATTTAATTACGGAGTCATTCATTCAATTGATTAGTTCGAATGGCTGATTCATTGAGGAATAAAGCAAGTGACTTTATTAATGGGAAATTGAATCATTGACTCACTAGATTCGTTTAAAAACGCATGTTCATTCATAAAGGAAACACCACTGTGTTTGAATGGAGATGCGCAGTTGCTCATTTGTAACGTGTTTTAAACTATTTTTGATTACGAAATAGAGCAAATAGAACATATTATAAATAGACAATGTAAGTCACTTAATATTAACTTCTTGTTTATATAACTGTTGTATTAAATCAATATCTCATTTACAAACCCCCTTAAAAATTAAAAGCTGTCACTCACCTTAGTTCATCACGATCTCACAAAGTTACATTATAATCAACGAAGTTCTCTACACTGCACAATAAATCTCTTATTTATACCCTGTCTACACTTTGTTTATGTAAGGATTTATGAGATATGTCTGTTATACATTACTCAGCATTGTAAAAACGCATAGAAATCTTTAAAACTCCCCTCAGCGTAAACACAAATATGATCGGGTCAGTCGCACTGGTGCTCCTAAATATTTCTGCATAGTCGCAAATGCTACCACATATTTGTGGTCCAGGGTCACAAATATGTATTTGTTGTTCAGACGGGTAAAGTACTCGCAGGCTAACCTGACTCCATGATATCCAAGGTCAAAGTCAACTTTGTCTATTTCAGTATAACTTCATGTTGTTTTGTTTTCCCATTCAGTCGCCATTTTGAAACAAAATCTGAAAGGAAAGGGACAAAGCATTGTGTTTCCCAGGCTGGAATTGAATTTCCAATAGAAATTTAAGCAGAGCAAGCAAATCTGTGCCGTCCTCCTCCTTCTCCGAGAAAGCTGCATGAAATTCAGATTCACAGGAGTGCAATCAAACAAATATGCTGAATCCCAATTTGCATAATATCCATCCTATATAGTATGCAAGATTAGGATTAGCATATCCCAAAACACGTTTTAAAAGACAGTTCTGGGATGGTGTGCTATTTCTGGTGGACTTTTAAAAGTATGCATGCGTGCATGTGTTTTTGGCTGTTACCCATAATACCTCGCACCCACATAAGATGTTTGTTTGCGACGGTTCTATTTTCAGTATCAAGACACAGATTTTTCTTAATGCAGGGTTTTGGCTTACTTTGTCCATAAAACTACATTACTATCTGCATACATAATTTAAGCATTAGTGTAGTGCTTCAGCTATTACCCTGTCTTGTTAGTGTGGCACAACTGGGCTTCATTTGGAACAAATATACAATTTTATTTTTCCCTCCGTGGCTTTACATTTATGTCCGGCTGTTTTTCCCCCTTGTGTTTAATATATAATACTCTGTTCATTAAAGTGTACCGTATTCATGCGCTGCCTCATTATATGGAATACGAACAGAGTGTTGGCCCCTTGAGAGCTTTGCTCATGAATGCTGGGTAAAGGGTGTCTTTTATTAATGGTAGAGGAACACAAGGTGCTCTGATTCACTGAGGCAAATGAGTCCGTTAATATCAGTGGCAGATAAATGCACGTTGTACGGTCACAAAAGAACATAAGTATTAACACGTACCAAAGCAGCAGCCAAAATGAGCAGAAATACAGCTCTGAGTGTAATGGGTGGAGAGAGATGTGGTGCAGACAGTCTTGTGTTGTAGACAAAAGAACAGGTCACATGCTCAAGGGTTCATATAATGCATGAGAGAGCGACATAGGAAATGTAGACAGGTGTGGCTTGCCATCGAAAATGGAGTGGCACGAGCTTAGACATGATTCAGAGATTATCCCGCTCCACCTGCATCCAACTTAAAGTCATGGAAAACAAAGGGATGATGGGAGAAGACCTGTGGTAAGGTGTGAGATAAACTGCTGTTGGTGTTGCAATTAAATGGAATCTTGAATGCACATGTTTTAAGTTTGTTCGGTTCTGGGTTTCATTTACAAAAAGCATCACTGAATCCTTGTCACCAATGGAGCTACGATCAACGCAGCCCTGGTTAGTCTCAGCACACCTGCAGAATATTCTCCTTCCATCTGATAACTGAAAACATACAAAAATGCCAAAAACTGTCCAGGAAATGCAAGATCTAATCTGATTGGCTGAATTCACTCTAAACAAAAATGCTGGGTTAAAAACAACCCAATTTGGGTTATTTGGCAACTCAGCTCTGGGTAAATATTGGACAGAACACATGTTGGATTATTTTGACCAAGCTGGTTGGGTTAAATGTTTTAGTTATTTATTGTTTCAAAATTATATTGCTGGTTTAAAATGGGCTGGAAATTAAAAATCACACACAGAATTATAGAGGCAACAGCAATAATCAAAATATGAACATTTATTATTAAGCAAGAACAACTGAATGCAACTCAGCAGCTGGGTTGTTTAGTCGGAGACAGGCTCGACCCAGCGGTGGGTAGAAAAAAAATAAACCAATATTTAATAACCCATTAAAAATGACACAGCAGCTTAGTAACAGAAAAAATACCCAACACCTGGGCAAAAATATTAAAAATAACCCAATAAAATGACCTCTTAAGCTAAACCCAGCATTTTGGTTAAAAAAAAAAAAATAACCCAGCATTTTTTAAAGTGCAAAAAAACTACCCAGCCCATGGGTAAAATTATTAAAAAATAGCCAAATAAAATGACCCAGCAAGCTGAACCCAGCATTTTGGTTAAATTAAAATAGCCTAGCATTTTTTAGAGTGCAGAAAAACCACCCACCACCTGGGTAAAAAAAAAAAATAAATAAAAAAATATATATATATATATATATATAAAACAAACAAACAAAAAAAACAATGCTGAACCCAGCATTGGAAAAATGAAAAACAAAACAAAAAAATAATAATAACAAAGCATTTTTAAAGTTCAAAAACTACCTAGCACCTGGGTAAAAATATTAAAAACAGCCCAATAAAATACTGAACCCTGCATTTTGGTTTAAAAAATAACCCAGCAGTAAAATACCTAGTACCCAGGGGGAAAAAATATTAAAAACAACCCAATAAAGTGACCTAACAAGCTGAACCCAGCATTTTGGTTAATAATAATAAAAAACACCAGCATTTTTTTTTTTTTTTTTTAGAGTCTAGAAAAACTACCTAGCACCGGGTAAAAATATTAAAAAAACTCAATCAAATGACCCAACAAGCTGAACCCAGCATTTTGGTTAAAAAAATAGCCTAGTATTTTTTAGAGTGCAGAAAAACTCCCAGCCCTGGGTAAAAATATTAAAAATAGCTCAATGAAATGACCCAACAAGCTGAACCAGCATTTTGATTAAAACAAACAAACAAAACAAAACAGCATTTTTAAAGTGCAGAAAAACTACCCAGCCCCTGGGTAAAATATTAAAAATAACCCAATAAAATTACCCAACAAGCTGAACCCAGCATTTTAGTTAAAAACAAAACAAAACAAAAAATAACAAAGCATTTTTAAAGTGCAGAAAAACTACCCAGACCCTGGGTAAAAATATTAAAAATAACCCAATAAAATCACCCAACAAGCTGAACCCAGCATTTTGATTAAAAACAAAACAAAACAAACAAACAAAAAATAATAACAAAGCATTTTTAAAGTGCAGAAAAACTACCTAGCACCTGGATAAAAATATTAAAAACAACCCAATAAAATAACCCAGCAAGCTGAACCCAGCATTTTGGTTAAAAAAAAATGAACCCAGCATTTTTTAGAGTGCAGTAAAATACCTAGTACCCAGGGGAAAATATTAAAATATTAAAAACAACTCAATCAAATGACCAAACAAGCTGAACCCAGCATTTTTTCTTTTTTTTTTTTTTTTAGAGTACAGACAAACTACCTAGCGCCTGGGTGAAAATATTAAAAACAACCCAATAAAAAGACCCAGCAGGCTGAACCCAGAATTTGGGTTAAAAAAATAAATAAATAACCCAGCATTTTTTAGTGAATACACAATTTCTACAGTACATGTTTTTAACAGTTTTTACATTTTAGATGATCTAGTCATCATCTAACACATACTCTAAAAATGCTGGGTTAAAAACAACCCAGTGCTGGGTAAAATATGTCCAAACCTAGCGATTGAGTTGTTTTGACTCAACAGATTGGTTAAATGTGTAACCCAACCTTCTGGGTAGTTTTATTTAACTCAACTGTTGTTTAAAAATGACAATATTTCTTGCTTAAAAAAAACAAAATAGGTCATAAATGAATGAATAAATAAATAAATAAATTATGTACATTTTGTTTCTTAATTGCTTATTAATAAAAGCTCACCTTTTAATTATAGCCGATGACCCTAATTATGTGTCTGATTTTTAATTTACAACCTACTTTGAATTCATTTTAAGCCAGCCATATAGTCATTTTTAAACAATAGTTGAGTTAAATGCACATTTAAATAAACATTTAACCCAGCCGCTGGGTCAAGGGTTTGAAAAATAGACCAGTTTGGAGTAGACGTCACAGTTACGTCACATTCAGCGATGTGCGCATTGTGGTGGCAGAAAAACATTGGTAACAAGTGGAGGGAATACGTAATATTCTACATAATATTCACATATGCAGTTCATAAGGGACATTGTATGAGCCCTACAGTTACAGCATGAAATACTATTTAAACCTATAACATTTTACATACCATTTACTTATTTTATCTTACAATTCTTGCAAATGCAAGTTTGTATCTCCAAGTTTGGACTTTATAGCTTGATTTAACTCAACAACAGCAAGACTATCAATTCTGAGGAAAAAAAGCCAGAAGTGTGGGATATAATCTCATGATTCTGAGCTAAGAATAAAGTCAGAATTTTAAAATATAATCTCAAATTTACCTTTTATTCCATGGCTTCCATAGACTGATACTTGAAAACTTTCTGCCACAAAATAGGCTCCGCCCACAAAAAACATCATCACTGTTTGCAAACACCGAAACTGAAAACAAAAGTTGTCATATTTTGTTATACAAAGTTTGCAGAGACAAACATTGCTTCTCTAGAAGTACCATAAACTAATGATTTGCAAGACCAGAAACATTTTTTGTGTTGGCATATCACAAAGCAAATTGTGTACACTGTGAAATAGACCAGACTTCATTCCAATAGTCACATATCTCAGATTTCTGCTTCAAGATAGTGCATCATTTGTATTGTTCCACAGAAAATATTTTATGCGCCGCATGCATTTTTAAAGATCTTATCATAAGTGCCAAGAGCTGAACTCTGAATCCGTGTCTCATTTGCCGTCTCCCATCTCATTCCTTTTCAAAAGAGGCTATGCAAATGTCGCATGATAAAAAGGTATACGGAAATGTAAAATCTAAAGGAATATCTAATAAGGATGCTGCGGAGGCGTTGAGGTGATTTATCTAGACAGGAATGTTCGGATCGGTGTCCTTTTCACGCAACACTGAGCACTGAATCTCCCATTAAAGTGACCATGAATTTACCTGTTATCAGTCCCACAGTCACAGCTAGAGTTAATTTCCTTTTTACTGATCCCAAATCAGTGCTACAGGCAGGACTGACTACAGATGGATTGCTTTAAATGACCGTCACTGCAAGTAAACCGCCAAATGGGGAAGAGCAAATCGCAGCGATGGAAATATGTGCAGTATTTACAACTTGATTTGATTTCTCCGTTGCCAGGGGAGAAAGGCTGTAGTGAATTATGAGGACGTCATGCCAACGCAGGCACGTTAGATTAATCCACAGGGGGTTTGGTGGAGGCTTGAGTTGCTAAAACGTGCATTGTTTAATGAGGAGCCACATTTGGGTAAAACTGTTTAGGGCTGTCTTGTTACGGCAACAGTTCTGGGAGTGAAAACTCCTGGATTAATTGATTTTTAATGATTACATACCTACTGTGAGCTCCAAGAATGTTAATCGCCATCAGCCATCAGTTTGCATTATTTCAGCTTATTTTAAAAATAATTTGACTCATTTCTAACAGATGAATTTACAGCTGAAAAACTGCATTACCCATGATTCTGTACAGAACATTCCACCAACCAGAGGCCACATACACACTGTAAACTTTCAGGAGCCACAACTGCATTTAAATACTGATGTGAATCTCATTTGGTATCTGTTGTTTTTGACCAAAGTAATATTACAGCTATGAAAGGCTTATGTTTAGGGATTTTTAACTAAACCGCTGTCGACAGAGCCATTGTGTTTTATGTTTGAAAGGTTGAAAGGGTTGCCATGTCCACTTATTATAAGCAATGCATATCGAGTTTCTTATTAAGAGTTTGTTGATTGGACTCGGCTCATAAAGTGATCCAGTTTGTCAAGTTAATACAGTAAGTAGGTGCAGGTCATAATATTTATTCTTTCTTGCTAGGGTTTTTTCTGGCAATATCTGGCAACCCTGATGAGTCAAGACATACCTTGTTCTCTGTGATTTCTTGCACCGCATATACAGACAGTTTAGAATTTTTACCTGAATTTCAACATGATCTCATGACGATAACGTACCTCGGGGAGATGCGTAATAAGCGCCGCCATATATGTTTTGTGACATATTTGATGTGAAATGTCCACTGAGTGGAGCTCAGTTTCTCTGGAACAGATGCTAAACGACTTCGCGATTAATGACAGAATTTTCATTTTTGGGTGAACTAGTCCTTTAACAAAGACTTTTGAGTATAAATGAATAGAAAAACGGCTTGTGGAACCAACGCTGCTGAAAAATGTGTGGCACTTTATAGGTCAGATATCTGCAGATATGTTATAAATGAAAATCTCAAGTTATGTCATAAAGCCACCAAACAACACACTGAACATGTTCTCTTAAATCATACACCTTTCTTGCTAAACGTAGCCCTGGCATGCTTGTCCATGTGTAGACAGACGTATCTGATTCCTTTCATGGCTGTTAGGTAGAGAGCTAAGCTTAGAGACTAATTTAATTACTACTCTTCCCATCGACCCCCACTGTATAGGAGAGCATCACTAATCATTCAGAATCCTTTGAGGGGGTGGGGCGGGTAGGAGTGGCCCTTTTTTAGTCAGAAATGCAGCGTAGTGCACACTGCGGTTTAATTTTCCAGG
Source organism: Labeo catla (assembly GCA_012976165.1). Lineage (NCBI taxonomy): Eukaryota > Metazoa > Chordata > Actinopteri > Cypriniformes > Cyprinidae > Labeo > Labeo catla. Next base: position 819,873 of record VONZ01000243.1, read on the forward strand.
GAATCTTCGCAGCAGGGATTAGGTGGCTTTTTTCCAGAAGGTTCTGTCCTAACCTAGTGACCTCTAAACTGTGGTTGGCGGCAGCTGCCTCGCAGATGTGCATACAACCTTAGCCTTACTCAGCTACGGCAAGTAAAACATAATAACGGAGCAGTTGTAATGGATTACAACAGTCAAGTGGAATTCTATAGATTTGTTTTAGGGAATTTGTTTTATGGAACATCTGTGTTTTTGCATGAGATGCATCTGTAGATTTGAATATTTGTGTATCAAATGATGGTTACTTGTAACTCTAACTGAATACTGTGCAACACTATTCAAGTTTTTATTGTGATGGAATTCCATTTGTAATTTGTCTTTTGTCATTTAGATAATGGATTCCCTTGACAGATGTTATCCAGTCAAACTCTTCTCGGATCATAACTGTGTCATGATGCAATCATAGAAGTGCTAGTATCTAATCTATCACATGAATCATTGTGGCATTTTAATGATTCTAGTTAGCTATCATTTATTTTGCATTTAAGTTCTGGCATATTAGTAAGGATAATCATTAGTTATCACTGATTTTGTATTTGAATTCTGACATCTCATTTATTACGGACAGCTACTGATGACTGTTTGTTTTTTTGTTTGTTTTTTTTGACATCCCAGTGACTTTAGGCCTAATCACTTGATTTACACTGTAAAAAACAATTTGTTGAGTCAACTTAAAATAATTTGTAACCTGGCTGCCTTAAAATTTTAAGTTCAGTCAAATCAAAAAAAGTTTATTCAACTTGAAATGTACTAAATTATACTATTATACTAAGTGACAACTTAGATATTTGAGTTGAATCAACTTAAAATTTTAAGCCAGCTGGGTTACTTACCCATCTGTTAAGTTTAGCAAACACAAAGATCTAAGTTGTTACTTAGTACAACTTAACATTTCAAGTTGAATAAACTTATTTTAGTTGACTGAACTTAAAATTTTAAGGCAGCAGGGTAACAAATTATTTTAAGCTGACTCAACAAATTGTGTTTTTTATTTTTTACAGTGTAGTCTAGATTGCAATTTAGATATAAAAATTAAAACGATCATCAACTATCAGTGATTTTGCATCTGAACTCTAACTAAATGCATTCAATAACTATCACTGATTTTAATTATGTCTCAGTGACTACAATCATCATCAATTACTGATTCTGCTTTTAAAATCTGATGCCTTAATTAGCTATAAGTTATCTGTAATTTTGCATTTAATTTCTGATTCTTCGATTAACAGTCTTCATTTATCACATGATTGCATTTGGACTCTGTCAGTGATTTTAGTCACATATGTCATTGATTTTATTTATAAAATTTAAATTGTAATAAACTGTGAATTTGAACTCTGACATCCTAATGAATTTAATATCAACTATTAATATCGAAAAATCAATAGATTTTGAATTTTGATTTTCATGTCTCAATGAATGTAGCCATTAGCTTTCACTGATGTTGCATTTTAATTTTACCATAAACATTATCAACTATCACTGATTTTGAGATGGAATTCTGCCATCTCACTTTTTTTAATCAAGTTTTAGTTTCGTTTTAACATTTTAATTACAATCTGTTATCACTGATTTTGCATTTGTACTGACATCTCAATTCAATATCAACTATCACTGATTTTGAGTTTTAAATCTCATTTCTTAATAAACACAATCATCAGCTTTTACTGATTCCGCTGCTGAATTCTGATGCTTTGATTAAAGTCATTGGTCATCACTGATTTTGAGTTTGAATTCGAATGGTTCAGTAAACCGTTATCAACTATCACTGATTTTGAGTTTGAATTCTCAGTTATTTTAATCAACATTTAATTATAGTTTTTAATTTTATTATGATTCTTCTTTGATTCAGCTATGATTCTTCATTTTCAATTCTGATGATTTGTTTGTAATAACTGAAATGTCAGAATACCAGTGCAAAATCAACTGATGATAGCAATCAAAAACTGCTGATTCTATTTCTGAATACTGATGTCTTAAAGAACACAATCATCACTGATTTGTTATTGATTTTTGATCAGTGATTTTGAGTTTGAATCTTGATGCCACAAACATTACAACCACAAATTATCAGTGATTTTTTTTTTTGAGTTTGACTTTTGATGTTTTAATTACAATTATTACTGATATTTCATGATTTCTGATGCCTCAAGTATCTTTATCAGCAACTATCACTGATTTTGAGTTCAAATTCTGATGTCACAATCATTACAATTGAATTAACAGTGCTTGTGAGTGTGACTTTCGATGTTTCAATTACAATTATCACTTATTTTGCATGATTTATGATGCCTCATGTATCTTTATCAGACTGATTTTGAGTTTGAATACCCACAATCATGAATTATCAGTGATTTTGAGTTTGACTTCTAAAGTTTCAGTTTACAATTATTACTGATTGTGCATGATTTCTGATGTCTCAAGTATCTTTATCAGCAACTATCACTGATTTTGTGTCTGAATCCTAATGCCACAATCACTGCAATCATAATTTCTCAGTCATTTTGAGTTTGACTTTTGATGTTTGTATTACAATTATTACTGATATTTCATGATTTCTGATGCCGCAAGTATCTTTATCAGCAACTATCACTGATCTTGAGTGTGAATCCAGATGCCACAGTCATGAATTATCAGTGATTTGCATTTGACATCTTATTTTTAAATTAATTCAGTTATCAGCAACTGATTTTGAATTCTGAAGCCTCAATTATTCCAATAACTATCACTGACTTTGTGTTTGATTTTGCCATCTCAGTCCTTACAATTGTCAGTTATCAGTGTTTGTCATTGAGTTGTGATTTCGATTATTAAGTAACAATCACTGTTTTTCAGTTTGAATTATTCCAACTGTATTACAGTCACCAACTCTGAATCATAAAGCTATAAAAAAACAAATGTGATTGCCTTTTAAAAATGAAAAGTATAGTATTTTGGTCTAGCACAAAGGTTACCGTAGTCACAAAAACCTGGAATCATTTGATAAGCAAAGTAAATTAGTGCAAAGTGTCCCAGAAAGTCCTGTCTATGGCCTTCCTGTGTTGTTCTGTTCATAAATCAGATTCCAGTAACATCTGCAGCAGTAATGCTAATATAGCCCAGTATGGAGAGACAAAAAAGCGCATTGATTTCATTTCCTGGCCCTGTGTGTAGCTTTGGACTAGATTATACGGGAATGTCATATCTAAGAGGAAGATTAGAGGAACCTGTGTCTATGGGGACTGAGACTATGTGCTCTGCCTCACAAGTAGAAGAGCTTTAGTTCAAGATGTCTGTTTTCCCTCCCTTGTACTCTCACTCACACTTAAAGCTCAAATAAAGCCCAAGAGAAAGACCTCATGCTTGTTCCAGACTGAGTTGTCGTGTAATTGGTCAAGCGTCTTTGTCTCTTTTAGCGTAGAGACAATGAAACATATCTGGTGCTGTCATCTCGAGCAGGGATCTTTCAGTTTAATTAGAGAAGCTCTGAGTTTTCCATTGTGTGGTTCGCTGAAAAGTCAGAAACATTCTCTGAAAAGTCAGAAACATTCTGTGTGAATATCCTAGTACATCATATCTGCCATTATTTTCATCCCTTTTTTGGCCAATTTAGAAATATACCAGAAATAAAACTTAACTCAGTTTACTTTCAGAATGCATTAATGGTGTTATTGTGAAATTATTCATCAGTGCACGTTCTTCCAATTTGTTTGTAATTTTTTCCTCAAAATATAATAATTTGCTTCACCTCTATAGTGACTTTCCTTTTCCGACTGACATCATTGACTTTGCTAGGCTATGCAAGCTATCCCTTAATGCTAAATGGCCTAAATCAATACTTAAATAGCTAGGTAATGCTACCCATTTTAAGTTCTTGTTAGTACTAATTTACTAACTAATTATTCCAAGTAGTTCATTTAAAAATGTTTCCTTTATAGCTTCCCTTTTCATTACGCATGTTATTCCTAACTCTGAAAAATGACACGTTGTAGATGTAAAATGGGTTGTAAATTCTGTTCAAATATACTTGACTTCAAACATAAGCCTACAAATATAAATATATACAAATTTCAATGACAAGCTACATATTTTGAATCCATGTATGGTTATATGGCTAGCTGGTTTGTTTACAGTCAGTAGCTAGTGCTAGCTTGTTTGTTGTAAGCCCAAAGCAGGTACCATGTTTCAAAACTCAAGTTGGCTTTTTTTTTCCCATCATGGAATATATTTATTAAATGATTTGAAGGTGTAAGGAACAGTTAAAGATTGTAACTAGCTGTTGTTAAATAGTGTCATGAATCTGTGCTGTTCTCACAGTAAGTTTACCACAGAAATACTGTTATTCCTACTAAAGTAAGACTATAATAAATTACTTTAGGTATAAAGTGTTTACCATAGTACTTTTTGTATGGGATGGTTCTGTAAATGTTTAACTCTCATGAAAATTAACCATGGTTTTATTATAGTAAAAGTGTAGTAACCATGTTTTTTTGGCGTATTTTATTAACATTTGATAACCACAGTTTTACTACAAATACCATGGTTAAACCATGCCCGGATAGCACGTGTACGTCTGAAAGATGTCTGTTAAAGATCACTTGATCTGGAATGCATTTGCTGTGTATAAACATCTGACAGACGTCTTTAAGATGTCAGTTTTACATACATTCTAAGTCATATACATCTTAAAGACATCTAATAGACGTCTATTTGACATCTGATAGGAAACATCCTATAGACGTATTTCAGATGAGCAAACACTCTAAAAAATACGTCTTCCAGATGTAAATGCAGATGTCAGATAGACATCTTCAAGATGTATTTGTGCCATCAGGGTGGTTAGTGTGGCAAAACCATGGTTAATGTGTAGTTACGATGGTCTAACTAAAGTAACCTTGGTTTTGTTGTTTTATTTGTAGTAAAACCATGGTTAATTTTCAATTCGTCAATATTTATTTTATTGAACTGGAACTTTATGCTCTCCCATTAGTGGCATTTGTCACTGACACGCTAAGTATTGTTCATTCTTTGTTATACATAATAATGGTATGAGAGTTTGCTGAAGGCACCCTGTCAAACAGGAAACAGTCAGTGTAATGAAAGTATGGGATGTTTTTGAGTAGGTATGAGATAAACCCCCCCTCAGCAGTAGCACCTGTCCATCCTTTTTTCTGACAGTGTTTGTTCTGAGACTTGACTCTCGTCTTTATGTCCCTCTTGAGGGAATAAGTGTTCAAACTCTATAGCCATGAGACTTTCTGTGGTATAAGCAGTTCTTTTGATATGGTCATATAAAGCTGTGCATAAATAGCTTGCCCTTTCATTATATCCTTGTGGTACAAAAAGCTTGAAAGCATTTTTGACTTGTATTAGATTACACTGTACAAGCTTTACCCATGTTGGTGTTACGAATAGATTTGATCTGAAACCTGAACAAATTTATAAATGTCAAATAGCAGCAAGTACATTAAATTAGTTTAATTAGGACATGAACATCAGCAAGTGTTTTCAGTGTTGTTTGTCTATAGCACACAATAGCCTTATAAAAATGTACTATGGTTAGTATTATTAGTACAATTTGTGAAAAATCATACAAAAATCATAAAATCATACAAGGTGGCAAATTCGTACAAATTCTTATGACCTGACTTGTACAGATTCGTACAATTTGTGAAAAAACTTACATATTTTAAGAGGTGGTAAATTCATACAAATTCTTATAAGCTCACTTGTACAAATTTGTATGATTTGTGAAAATTTTTACATATTTTACAAGGTGGTAAATTCGTACGAATTCTTATAACCTCACTTGTTCAAATTTATACGATTTGTAAAAAATCATACAAATTTACAAGGTGGCAAATTCGTACAAATTCTTACAACCTCACTTGTACAAATTTGTATGATTTGTGAAAAGTCATACATATATTTAGGTGGCAAATTCATTAAATTCTTACAACCTCACTTGTACAAATTTATATACAATTTGTGAAAAATCATACAAATTTACAAGGTGGCAAGTTCGTACAAATTCGTAAGAATTCTTACGACCTCACTTGTACAAATTTGTACGATTTGTGGAAAATCTTACATATTTTCTGAGGTGGCAAATTCATCTGAATTCTTACAACCTCACTTGTACAAATTCGTACAATTTGTGAAAATTTTTACATATTTTACAAAGTGGCAAATTCGTACGAATTATTATAACCTCACTTGTACAAATTAGTACGATTTGTGAAAATGTTTACATATTGTACAAGGTGACAAATTCGTACAAATTATTATAACCTCACTTGTACAAATTAGTACGATTTGTGAACATTTTTACATATTTTACATGGTGGCAAGTTCATATAAATTCTTACAATCTCACTTGTTCAAATGTATACGATTTGTGAAAAATCATACAAATTTACGAGGTGGCAAATTCTTACAACCTCAGTTGTACAAATTCGTACGATTTGTGAAAAATCGTACGTTTTACGAGTTGGCAAATTCATCTGAATTCTTACAACCTCACTTGTACAAATTTGTACAATTTGTGACAATTTTTGCATATTTTACAAAGTGGCAAATTCGTATTAATTCTTTATAACCTCACTTGTACAAATTAGTACGATTTGTGAAAATTTGTACATATTTTACATGGTGGCAAATTCATACAAATTCTTACAACCTCACTTCTTCAAATGTATACGATTTGTGAAAAATCATACAAATTTAAAAGGTGGCAAATTCATACAAATTCTTATAACCTCACTTGTACAAATTTATATACAATTTGTGAAAAATCATAAAAAATTTACGAGGTGGCAAATTCGTACAAATTCTTACGACCTCACTTGTACAAATTCATACGATTTGTGAAAAATCGTACATGATTGACGAGGTTAGGATTCGTAGGAATTTGTACGAAGGACCACCCCTAACCCCAGCCCTAAACCAACCCTTCACGCAGATCATTTAAAATCATATGAGTGAGATTGTACAAATTAGCCACCTCGTAAAATATGTATGAATTGGTTATGAGGTTATGAGACCTTTTTGTACATTTTTTTCTTTTTTTTTTCCCATTTAAAAACTACGATAATTTAGATATTTATTTAAATGCTTGTGCTTATTTTCCCCTATTTTTACATTTAATTTTATTTTTGTGTCAACTAATGCTCACTTACAGTTAATTATATAAAAAAGTATTTCTGTAATTTCTTATAATGCATTGTACAGTAATTTACTTAAAAATAACTACAGAATGAATAAATGCAAGATGTAATGTAAATGAACCCTTTTTAACCTTAAATTAATATCCATTTTTTGTACAGTACATGATAATGTTGTGATCCCCAGTTCACTTGTAGCTAATATAGAATTTAATTTGTATTAGAATTTAAAGGGATAATTCATCCAAAAAGTAAAATTACTGGAACGCCACTCTCTCGTGAACGCGCGTATGACAGTTAGTGGAAGCTAGAGATTAGTCAAAAAGCTATTTAGGCTTTGTTTTAGCACACTTTTATAGTTAAAGTTTATCCCCACACAACCAAAACACCACTCTACTAATAGTTTTCTCTCATCTTTGATGATTTTTTTTAAAGTCTTAGTCATTCACGTAAATTGATTGCATGTTTTTGTCGAAAGGTTTTAAGGGATCGTCTGAATGCTACTGTAAAACATTACCAGAGAGATATTTTTGTGTTATTTGAGCGTGTGTGTGTGTGTGTGTGTGTATAAACACTGCTTCATGCTGCTGTAATAAGAGTAAGACCTCAGCTCTCTTTAATAAGGTGACGGGGCACATGGGCCGCAGTTGTTGAAGACCATTTAGCTAATTATGTACTCTGCATTTGAGAATGTGGCGTCAGTGGTTTGTTTATACAAACCGAAATGTGCTTTAACTTATTTAGATGTAGAAGATGGTTTGTTCAGATAAAGATTACACAATAGTCAGATTGCACAATCTGTTGTGGTGCTACACTTCAACTCTGAAGTCTTCCTCCATAATAGGTCATATAATGAACACAGATGACTAGACAATTAAACTACCTTTGCCAGGAGACAGAGACGTTTAATGAGCCTGCGAAGTTATAAGCGACTGCTTATAATGATTTAACTTCCTATCAGATCGGGTTCATTAAGTTTTCCTGAAGCAGTTCGAGAATTTTTCCACAGTGTTGGTTTGCATCTATGTAGCCATGGAGGCTGCCTTGAAAATGTCTATAAAATGCTATCGAGCCAAGAATGCCTATTGCTTTTAGCGTCCACGTTAATTAGAGCCGAACAGAGACTTCATATAAAGCACGCGGGCTTTGGGTTTTCATAGTAGCAGCTTAATTGTGCCGTTGTAACGAGGAGAACCAGCAGGATACAGTGATTTGAGGGCTAGAGATCTGCTGGGTTGGCAGAAGCTGCTCTAGCAAGTCTTAACACTTGACTCTAAAATAAAATAAAAAGCAATATTATAAAACGGATAGTTCCGGTCCTTGATTCTGATTGGTTGAGCCACGTTCAAAGCTGTTGTAAATTACTCTACAAACACACCTTTGTTTACATCTGCGTGTTGCTCGGCAACCACAACCGTTTCTGAGGAACTACACTGTTTGGCGGAAGAATAATATTTTTATTATTATCATTACTCTTTATTTGCTCTGTTTTATTTTGTGTAACCTTACTACATATATGGAATAACCATTTTATAGGCAATAAGCCCTATGCAGCCGTGGTTTACAGTGAATTTATAACACTATAATTTATCATTTATAAATTCACTGTAAACCACGGCTTCTTGGGGCTTATTGCTTTATTACATTCCATCTCAGTGCTGGAAGTCAAGTAACTCTTATTTTTTTTCTTCATTTAAAGGGACAGTTTACCCAAAAATGAAAGTTCTGTAGCTATTTTATTATGTTCTACCAAAACTGTATGACATACTTTTTTCTGTGGAACACAAAGAAAAGATATTTAAAGAACATGGAGAATTATCTCGCTAATCCAGATTTAAAATAAAGATGTTATTTTATACATTATTCTGTATTTTATTGCAGTAAAAACTAAAAAGCTGCTATATGCATCAAAAAATAAATAAATAAATAAAATTTAAAAATGTAAGTATTTTATAACTGGATGTTAAATTTTCTAAATAAATCATGTATTATGTTTTATGTGCACTCTATATTGTTCATCTTATTTTGAACATTTTTGCATGTTAAAAAAAATTTGCTATTTTAAAAGGGGGTTATTAACATTTCTTTCTCTATATTTTTATATATGTGACCCTGGATCACAAAACCAGTCATAAGGGTATTTTTTTCAAAATTGAGATTTATACATCATAAATAAATAAGCTTTCCATTGATGTATGGTTTGTTATGATAGGATAATATTTGGCCGAGATACAACTATTTAAAAATCAGGAATCTGAGGGTGCAGATCTAATTATTGAAATCTAAATATTGAAAAAAATCGCCTTTAAAGTTCTTCAAATAATGTTCTTAACAATGTATATGACTTATTAAAAAATTAGGTTTTCATACATTTACAGTAGAAATTTTACAAAATATCTTCATATTTTCTTCAAGAAAAATCAATCATTTTGACCCTTACAATGTATTTTTGGCTATTGCTACAAATAAACCCTAGCGACTTAAGACTGGTTTTGTGGTCCAGGGTCACATATATCTAGAATATCTCTATATCTCTTGAATTTATTTATATTCATATATTATATTTATATATATATATATATATAGGTTGTAATAAATTATATTAAAATACATAAAAAAATCTATTAAATTATATTATATATAAAATATATTAAAACTACTTATGTATCTTATAAAATATATTAAAATATATTATTTTTAATAATCTGTATCTATCTATCTATCTATCTATCTATATATATATATATATATATATATATATCAGAGCTTGCGCTAAACTTTAACATTGTCCGTCATTTTGACGGACAGGGTCATAAAAATTCCGTCATAATGTATTATTACTCATCATTTTGATTTTCACATTTCAATCACAATAACACATTTAATTGCTTTTATTTTTGTTCACATTTTCATTTTTAATCATGAACCTATACAGGATGACAGTGACAGTGTATTTTGTTGTTTTTAAACAACAAAAGGGCTGGGTAAACAAACAAAAAAATCAATTTCTTGATTTTAAAAGATTATAATTTTAATGAACCAATATCGATTCTAAAATCACAATTGATCTTTTGGTCTATGCTGTTTTCAGCTGAAGAATAAACAGTACATAGTGTGTCCCCCTTCCAATAAATAGCAATGGGCTAAGCTTTGTGTTACTTCTGATATAAAAACAAAGTCTCAGATTTCAAATTCTGTCCATTTCATTAGGAAATTCAAGCAATAAATACCGTTTTGGTGCTCTTTAATGTGGCGTGACAGATCGTTGTAGCATCTGTGTACTCGCCTGTGCGTAATCAAACGCATAGGAAAACATTCGTGACAGTTTCGTTTTTGTTCTGGATTCAGCGCTCTACTGGTACACTGGAGAGCACTCGCCACGATGTATATAGCAGGCCTCATTTTTTTAAAATATAATATTTTATGTGCAGTCTATATTGTGAACCTTTTTTTGCACTGTATATATTTATATTTTAAATAAATATTTTTTTTCATTAAGCAAATAAATAATATCTATTTTAAAAGTATATATGTAATATAAATCGAGGTACACATGAAATAAGATTTTTAAGTATTATAATAAGTGTTATTGTAGTATTAATTACATACTACTATACTATATTACTATACTATATTAACTACTTTTATAGTATTTATTAATATTAGCTTTTATTTTTTAGTTTAATTATTGTTTAATAGGTTTAGTCATTTTATGTGCTTTTTTATTTTATTTTTTATTATTTTGAAAGATTTATTTTTAGCTTTATTTTTATTTATACTCTTACTTATATAGTACTTATATTTTTAGCAATTTTAGTACTTCCTAGTACTATATTTAGTACTTATTTTGGTTACTTCATAAGGCAACATTTCTAATTGTTATAGTTTAAATGTTTCACCTTTATAATTTATTCTGTTTAAGCTTTATTTCAATTAACTGAAGTGCTTTTTTAAAATAGTTAAAGTTTTATTTGTATAGTGCTTTTCACGACAATAGTTAACCAATAACAAAACTGCAAAATAATTGTTAGTTGCAGCCCAAAGACTAAAATGCCTGTGCTGATCATTCATAACAGAAATTAAATTAATTGCAAATGGGCAAATTAAAATAGCCACATATTCGCTGGTGGTCTCAGACTTCAGGACCCCTGTGCATTACACATCATGCTTCTAAATTCAGAGTATGTGATGTTCTAAATGCTCAGCTGTGGATTCTAAATTAATGCTAATTAATGTAAGCCATCATACACACATGTTGTCCCTGTCTGCTTAACACAGACTTTAAACAGAAACAAATCTGTTCAGCAGATTGTTGATTAAGTAATTCACCTTCGTCAGAAAGAGAAATAATCTATATTTTTTGACTCAAAATCAACATATTTTATTGAACACATAAGTGGACGTATTGAATCATTCTTTGAACAATTCAAATTTAAAATTCAAGCTTAGATTTTAAGCTTGTGACAGAAACTTGGCCAGGTCTGGCTCCGAGTGCTCTGTTACCCACAGTCCCCTGTCCATATATGCCTTTCGGTCTGTTCTCAGTGAATCAGCTCAACTCCAGACATCCATCATGTCCCTGAATAGCGACTCCTCAGGGGCCGAAACACAGTATCATGCTCTTTCCAAACAAGGGGCTTCTTCCACGCTAGCATGAGATTCTTGCAGTACCGACTGGATGTGACGTCACCGAAGAGCGACCGTGCCACCGGCAGTGACCCCAGCACAGTGTCTCTTTTATTCGTCTGGTCTTGAATTCTTGAAAGATGTGAATTGGCTCTTGGTGTTCTGTAGCTCCTGTGTTTCCTGTCTTCAAATGGTTTTTGTTACATGTCTTATCAATCTTCTGCTACATGGGAGACGTCTGTTCACCACATGCCATCTACATACAGATGGGCACTGTTTATCGACTGCAGTCACTCACAGGATTGTTGATAATGCTGTGCTGTTTCTTTATTTTACAGACGTGTAGCAGAAACTGATGACTAATGAAAAAATTAAAATTGAATAATTGCATAATGTCATAATTTCTAACCCTCATGTCATTGCAAACCTATGACTTTCTTTGATCTGTGAAATACAAATGAGGGCATTTTGAAGAATGTTTCAACAAGTCAGTAGGGTCCAAAACAGACAAAACTGGCTCAAAACTAGGGTTGTACGATATTTATTGTCTAATATTACAAACAAATACACATTCACTGTGATGAAGCCAATTAGAATATAGTCAGAATGCCCCTATAATTCAAGTTATGAAAGCAAAACAATATCCCTGTTTGTTTTTGTTTAAAGTGCCCCTATTATGGATTATGAAAGGTTCATATTTTGGTTTTGGGAGTCCCCAACAACAGGTTAACATGCAAGCAAGGTCAAAAAAGACTTTCACTGTCTCATAATATGCATTTATTATTACCTTACTTGCTCAACGACTCCCAAACGATTCGCTCGACGATTAATTTCCTCTTTTGAAGCTATTCTGCAGTGATTGGTCCGATGACCCAGTCTGTTGTGATTGGTTTACTGCCGTGTTAATTTTGACAGGCATTTTTGATTTAGTCTTAGTCTTTATCTTGAGACGAAAATGCGTAATAGTCTTGGTCACATTTTAGTCATTTGATTCTTTCATAGTTTCAGTCGACGAAAAGTCATTGCATTTTTGTCCATTTTTTGTTATTACTTTTAGTCAAACTGCAGTTACCAACATTTATTAAGGTAGCTATTTTATAGTCTTCAAACAAAAGTAGTCACTAAATCTTCTCTAATTAGACCAAATCAATTAAGCTTATGAGAAATTTGAATCAAGGATTGAATTTGGAAAAAGTAATAAATGATGACAATTTTTATTTTTGGGTAGAGATACAAATTAAACTAATTTTTCAGATATAGTAGGTTGTTGGTTAACATTAATGACACAAAGAGGTATTTAATTAGGGATGCTGTCCCTTTAAGAAGGAAGGCATGCATGTAATACTGACAGTGACACACATTTAGTTTTCACCCACCTGTTTACGTTCACTTAGGCCATAACTGACTGTATTTACGTGAGATACTTCACAGGATAGACATTTGGACTAAAGTGTGTATATCTGAGCACTGAGAACTGAAGAAGTGGAGCGTGTGTGAGAGAGCGCGCTTCTGGTGTGTGTCTATCGGCGCAATTCCGCCTATCCCGCCTTCGGTAACTTCAGTTAAGTTAATCAACAACGAATTGTGACTCCTGGGAAAAATGGGACGCCTGGTGACCCTATCGCTTACCCTTTAAGTACTTAGGGCATTGTTTCAGATCGCTAGTTTGTGTTTTGGTAGCCTATCCGTCCACTCCGGCTGTCATACTGAGAATAGATATTAGTGATGGGAAGTTCGGATCATTTTACCGACTCGGACCTTTGAGTCTGGTTCAGCAAAATGAATGAATCTTTTTTCGAGTCATTTCGTTCATTTCAGCAAAATATAATTAAAATGTTACGTGTTACTTCCCTAACACATCTACTGCTTACACAAACGTTGATCACACTACAAACAAGACAAAACTATAATGATATAAGAAACAGAAAAGATTAATTCATTGTTTACCTGGGTCTTTAGTCTATGATTAGCTCACCTCACCTCTTATCTGACAAGTTTTCAGGTTTGAGTCGTTCGTTCATCACGTGACCGCCCAATAAGCTTAACCAATGCAGTCTGAGCCGGAAAGAGAATTGATTAGTTCATCTCTTGAGTCTTCGGGTTTGAGTTATTCGTTCATCACGACTCCAAAAACCCGAAGACTCGACACAGGTGAACTAATTCCAGTACAGAACCTAATCCACAAGTTTCCTACGCCCCATGAGGCCTAGCGTCAAAAGTGGGAGCGTCTTCCGGTTCGTAGTAAACAAGCAGGACGTGACACTCATTCATTCAACAGCTGACAGTAGTGATGGGCAAATAAAGCATTTTCCTCTGACTGTTTCGGGAAAAGATTCAAAGCTTCGAGTGTGTCGAAAACAGCGCGATCTGGTGGTTATTAAGAAATAAAGCGACCAAAAGCCAGTGAAAGAAACACAGTGGGACGAAACATTCACCACACATTCCACAGATCGACTCATGTTACGTGCACAAATATAAGTCTAACAGTATGTGTGTTTGTTTGTTGAATTTCTGTCTCTGATAAATTTATTTACTTATTAAACTGTGGCATTAAATGCTAGTACGAATATCTACTTGATGTAATAGAAGAATAATGTACACATAAAGTGCATATATAGTATGGCACATATTTAATTTTCCTGAAATAATTGTTATTTTTTACATTAATTGTATGACTGGGTATTTTGAAAAAAATATATATGAATAAGTATCTGGGGGTTCAAACCGACATACAAGTTGAATCGCGCATGAGACTGGAGAGAAAGTGAGGCTTCGTTTGTCACTGGTTTTTGTGATTTCTACGTTAATAACACAAGCCTCAAATCGAGGCTTCATCTGGCACACCCCTTAAGCTCCGATGGCTCGGTTCAAATATCACATCACTAGTTAATAGTCATTCAAGATTTAGCAACCCAAACTTGCTAACGATGTGAGAGCATAGCTTCGAACAACACATTGTCCCTAAGCACCATAACAACATCTCTCATAAAGGTTTTCAACTTTACAAAGTAAACAAAGATCTGAAAAACATTTAGCCTCTCGCTAATTAGCACAAAAAAAAATAACATTGGTACAACACTACTCCCGCCTCAACGGAAGTTTTTCCCACCTTCTTTTGTACAGTAGCGCCTCTCGGAAACAGGTGGATAGGATGTTGAGCATGCGCGACTGAACGAATCACTCCCTGAGACGACTCGTTCGTCCCGAGTCACATTAAAGATTCGTTTAAAATGAACGAATCGTTCAAAAACGACCCATCACTACTAGATATGCAAACGCCCCTTATGATCCAATGACAGGGACGTGCATTTTCAAAGACAAGACCATTAACTTAGGCTTTTTGATATATTTTGAATGTCCGGTAGTCCTCAAATAACACTGTAGTCCCGTCTCGTCTTGTTAACGCAGACGCGGCATAAATTTCCTCATAGTTTTTATTATCAGATGTTAGTTTTAGCTTGGCAGCGTCTCCTCTTAGTCACAGAAAAAATGCTCGTTAACGAATATTTTCCGTCATCGTCTTCGTTGACGAAATTAACACTGTAGCGCATGTCAGAAACGGAATGAACATCACCATTACATTAGGGGTGTGCGATATATATCGTCTGCGATAATATCATAATAGAGGGTTTGCACCGACGTCACGTTCTGGTCAGTTACCCGGATGCGCGGCCATTGCAGCGATACTCATGTGTAAACAGAAGCATTAACTCCACGCTGTACCTCTGAAGACGTTGTTTTACTAATTTATGCCGTCTAAACTACGGAAAATGCGTGGAAGCTGCTAAATCATATAGAGAAGGACTTATTAAGAAGAAAAGGTCGTTTTATTTTGACGAACTAAAGTTAATACAGGGCTAAATATAATAAGACTAAATATAATAATAACGTAATATTTCCACACAAATGACATTTTGGAACACGAATGCAGTGCAGTGAATGTACGACTTGCACAGGCCACAGGGCAGTCCATATTGTCCAGCCCTGTAATAGGTGGTAAACATCCGTACAATCTGCCTCCATTGACGCAGACTGATGACCCGACAGTTCTTGTTTCTATTTCTTATCTCGACATAGTGAATTACTTTCGTTTCTTCGTTTTTCGCCAAACCTATATGGGAGCTCCATTCAGTTCAATGGCATTGTTTACACTCAATGCCGCCGCAATGGCCGACTTCCGGATTGATGACGTAACGTGAAAACACTCTAGTATTTTGCAAAAACCATTCAAAACACCTACAGAGTGCAGTGCATTCATTTTTGCATCCCTGTTGAAAAAGAAGCGGCTAACTAAATCTAGATAAGTTAACTGGCAACTTAGCTAATTGGCTAGTTGGTTGTTAGGCAGCTAGTCAGCTCTTCACAGTTTACACTTTAGGGAAAGTAAGCTGCTTTTCTGTATTTATGAAATATGGATTACCTAAACTTGTTGAACATGTGTCTTGGGATTTGCGGTTTCCCGCCAAATGGATGTCATCTGTCCATGAGCTGTGTTTTTACCCTGATCAGGCCTTGACAGAGCTCCAGTGATGGCCGCTGAGAATCATAAGAGAAAGTGCTCTACATTTCTCCTTAGGCTCTTTCCAGTGCTTCTCTCGACATCCGTACACCGCCCCACTCAGGAAGGGAATTGTATTGGGAGTGTCTCCTGAATGTCCCCAAGGGTGCAGCTGAGATTATAAATCATCATTATGTAATGTTATGGATTTATCCTCCGGATAGTGTAGGCGATTCAGGAAGTAGCGGAGTTGCAATATGCAGGTAGTGTGCTCAAAAGAGCTCAGTCCTCAAGTGTTTAATGGCGCTGTCAGCACTGACATTTCCTCCTGCTGCTCTTGAAGAGTGCAGCGACTTAAGTATGACATGGAGGAGAGGTGTGTTTTTTCACTTCCTGTTCACTGTAGCCGACAGCTCAGGTGCTGATTCTTAATTTTCATTTTACCACACTGGCCTGTTGCCCTATTAGAGTTCTGATTGGCTTGTGTGACATTTATCAACCAATTAGAGCCCTCAACCTAAAGAGTCTACTGAAACATCTTAAAACGAAATCCCAGAATTATACTGCGAACGTTAGCATATGCATACAGCCAAACATGTAGCCTTTCAACATAAATCCCAACTACATCCAAACTAATCCGGCTACATTTGGAAACACATCTTTTTTACTGCATTTAGCCTTTTTGTGTCCTACGAAAATGGAATTTTGAAGACGTTCTCCCTAGTGGAAAAATTTGAAACCGTTTTCGCATTGTAGTGTGGACAATGTAATAACGCTGTGTTCGAAAATGTTATAACACTTGCTATTTTTTCTGCTTCCTGTAGCTGTTTGATGTCGTTGTCTCTTCAGTTTCTTTTTTTACAGTGTTGCCACCTTGTGGACAAACTAATTGGTGCAAACAAATTCAAGGTTCACAGGTACTTTGTATGTGAGCTGAGAGTAGAGTGTGTGTGTATAAGCTGATGAAATATTTTTTTTTGTCTGTTACGTCATTGCTTTTTTTGCAATAATTATCAATATAATAATCATACAAACTCGCAATTCAAATTTTTTTCTCCAAATTTTATGATATAATTCAGATTTCTTTTCTCAGAATTGTGGATTACAAACTCGCAATTCTATTTTTTTTCTCAGACTTGTGATTTAAACTCACACTTGTGAGTTAAAAAGTCAGAATGGCAGGATCTAAGCTCGCAGTTGCAAGAAATAAAGTCAGAATTGTGAGAAATGAAGTCTGAATTGTGAGAAACTTGCAATTCAAAATTTTTTTCTCTCAAGTGCAAGTTTGTGTCTCACAATTCTGACTTTTTCTTAGAATTGCGTAAAACAAACTTGCTATTCCCATTTTTTATTATAGTTTCATAATATAAACTCACAATTTGTACTTTTTTCCTCAGAATTGCACTCACAGTTGTGAGAAATAGGCTAAAGTCTTGCAATTCTGACTTTTTTCTTGAGTTTGCATCTCACGATTCTGACTGTCTTTTCTCATAATTAAATACGCAAGACAGAATTGTGAAAAAAAGGTCAGAATTCTGAAAAAAAGCTGTAATTCAGACAAAGTTGCAATTCTGAGAAGAGTTTACATCTTGCAATTCTGACTTTTTTTCTCAGAATTGCGTAATACAAACTCCCAATTCTATTTTTTTCTCAAAAATGTGATATAAACTCACAATTGCATGTTATGAAGTCAGAATAGTAGGATATAAACTCACTGATTGCAAGAAATAAAGTCAGAATTGTGAGACAAACACAATTGCAAGAAATTCAGAATTATGAGATGTAAACACAACTGCAAAAAATAAATTTAGAATTGTGAAATAAAATGTCTCAATTCTGACTTTTTTCTGTCTTCAGTCGTGAAGAAATTATGGTTTTTCAGGAAAGCATTTCAGGATTTTTCTCCATATAATGGACTTCATTGGTGCCCCGATTTTGAACTTCCAAAATGTAGTTTAAATGCAGCTTCAAAAGGCTCTAAACGATCCCAGCCGAGGAAGAAGGGTCTTATCTAGTGAAACAATTGGTCTTTTTTTTCCGGGAAAATAAAAAATTTGTATACATTTTAAGCACAAAAGTTTGTGTAGCACAGGCTCTGGGATGCGCGTTCACGACGCTACGTACTATTGAATCACGTCAAAAGGTCATGCCGAACGTAGGCAGAACTATAGACCCAGTGTTTACAAAGCGAACGTGTAAAGACTAAAGACTAAGTAAGCTTGTAAACGCTGTTTACAAATAAAAAGGTACAACAATGTCCTCCTCTCAAGTTGTAGGAGAAAATAAGATGAAGTTTTTCGCTATACTCAGCACACAGACGATGAATTTTAGACATGATTCGTAGTAGTGATGGAAAGTTCGGATCATTTTACTTGGACCGACTTGGACCTTTGAGTCTCGTTCAGCAAAATTAATAAATCTTTTTTTTTTTTTTAGAGTAATTTCGTTCATTTTAGAAAAATATAATTAAAATGTTACGTGTTACTTCCCTAACACATCTACTCCTTACACAAAAGTTGAACACACAACAAACGAAACGACTCGTTCTTCCCGAGTCACATTGATTTGTTCAAAATGAAAGTGTTGTCAAGAACGACCCATCACTAATTCGTAGCATTGTGGACGCGCATCCCAGAGCCTGTGCTACACAAGCTTTTGTGCTTAAGAAGTATACCAATTTTTATTTTTCGAAAAAAATGACCGATCGTTTCACTTGATAAGACTCTTCTTCCTCGGCTGGGATCATTTAGAGCCTTTTGAAGCTGCATTTAAACTACATTTTGGAAGTTCAAAATCGATGCACCAATGAAGTTCATTATATGGAGAAAAATCCTGAAACGTTTTCCTCAAAAACAATAATTTCTTTACGACTGAAGGCAGAAAGACATGAACATCTTGGATGACAAGGGGGTGAGTAAATTATTTGTAAATTGTTGTTTCGGAAGTGGACTTAAAAGATACTCTAGTTTAATTCGCTTATCATTTCTGGAGAGAAAAGTTGCAGATACTGGACAAGGATGAATTTTTTGCATGTGTTGAGAGACTATGTTTGTGGAGTGTACTTTTGAAGTATACTTTGTATATGCCATCAAATAAGTGTACTTCGTGCATTCAGCTGTGCACTTACATGTAAAAAAACGTATACTTAGGGTTTTACTTGGCGTACATGTCAGAAACGAAGAATACTTTGGGCTTTATGAGTTCAGATCCAGAAGGTTAGGCTGTTTATGTTTTTGTAGGCTGGCTGGCGTTGTGTATTAGGGTGTGAGCTTGTAAAGGTCTCTTGTAATGAAATGAATAGGACGCTTGGCATTTGAAACAGTTGTCAGGCACAAATGCCAAACTGATTTAGTCTACATCGCTGAGATTTTTTTTAAACCTCCATGGCATGTAGTGAATATACAGGGTTAACCATTACTAATTCACCGTTGACACTGCATAATGTGCAGATTTGGTGTTGTAACATATTTGCAAATGGTTTAAATGAGAAACAGCAGTCTGGTTGATTTCAATACAGTAAAATATATTGTGTTTGCTGGAGATGTTTTTGTTTTTTTTCTTGCATTATATTTTCTTGTATATTATCAGTGCTGGGGTCATGCTGTGATTTAAGGCATTTTGATGCTTTGCGTGGTGGTGGGGGTTTTTGTAGGCATGTATCCGTTTCTTTCAAACAAGGTTTCACAATCCTGTCACAACAACATGTAAATATTCCCAGGATGTTTGTGCAAGGGCTGTCTGCTCTTTCAGTTTGCATATACCTCTTATTATTTCCCTACTTTTGGATAATGCTTTGAGTTCTCCAGCACATCCACTTCCCTTTCTCACAATATGTTTGGCCTTTTTTGCCCTTTGAGGTTTCCTGAATTGTGTAATTGACTTCTCAATGTAACCACTGTCAAGCCCTTGATGTGGTCCAGACAGTTCCCACCATCTGATTGGCAGACGTGGCTCTGCTCTTCTAGGGTTTTGTAAGCGTTTTAATTCTAGGGTTTGCATTTTAAAAAGATATATATAATAATAATAATAATAATAATAATTAAATTATTGTATTATTAAAAATCATAATGTATTTTTTTTAAGAAATGATCAAATATGAAGTTATATGAATGAATGAATGAATAAAATAAAGAAATATTGCAGTGTTACAACTATTTATCTATTTTATATTGCTTATTTAAATTGTAAAGATAAAATATAAACGTGCTTCGGAACAATATTTAATATCTGTGTAATTTTTCATTTTTATTTTATTTTTATTTTCTAAAGCTGCTTTTTTTTTTTAAAAAAAACTAAAGATGCTTGGAAACGATTTTTTTTTGTATTTTTATTGATGTATTTAAATGTTCTGAAGCTCCTCCTATTTTGTTTGTTTGTTTTAATTTATGTATTTATTTATTTATTTATGTGAAATGTATTTATTTATTTTATGTTCTAAAGTTGATTGTTGATTTGTTTGTTTTTGTTTAAGATACAAATATTCTTTCGGACAATATTTATTATTTTATATTCTTTTTATTTAAATTGAAATATTCTTAAGCTGCATTCATTCATTCATTCATTCATTCATCCATCCATTTATTTATTGTTGCAAAGCTGCTTTGGAAAAAAATATTGTTTGTAAATCTTTGGGGGGGACATTTTATTTATTTATTCATTTATTCATTTATTTATTGTTGATGATTGTGTTTTATTGATTTCTGTTTGTTTGTTTAAGATATATAGATTCTTTGGAACAATATTTATTTTATAATATTTTTATTTAAATTGAAATATTCTAATGCTGTGTTTATTTATTTATTTATTTATTTATTTATTTATTTATTGCAAGGCCACTTTAGAAAAACATTGTTTGTTATATTTTGTGTGTATTTATTTATGTAAAAATTGGAACAATATTTATTATTTTTATTTTATATTAATGTTATTTATTTATTTAATTAGAATATTGCAAAACTGCTTTGGAAAAACATTTTGTGTGTTATATTTTATATGTATTTATTTATTACTTGCATACAAAATGTAAAGATGCTTTGGAACAGTATTTCTTATTTTTATTTTATTTAAATGTTCTAAAGCTATTGTTTTGTTTTATTTATTTATTTATTTGAATATTGCAAAACTGCTTTGGAAAAAAATACTGTTTGTTATATTTTATATGTATTTTATTATTATTATTATTATTATTAAATTTATTATTTTTATTTTATTTAAATGTTCTAAAGCTGTTTGTTTGTTTAAAGCTGCTTTGGAAAAACATTTTCTGTTTTATTGTATGTTTATTTAGTGTTTATGTCAAATTGTAAGGATGCTTTAGAACAATAATTGTTTTATATCATTTTTATTTTATTTAAATGTTGTAAAGGTGCTTTGGCATTTTATTTATTTATTTATTTATTTTTTGTTGTTGTTTTTATTTGGTTTAAATATTCCAAAGCTGTGCACTCAACTTTCAAGTGGACCCCTTTAGTGCAGAAAAAACTTGGCTAACAGGTAAAAATGTGTCACAAATATGTAGAACATGGCCCATTTAAGAATTGGTCCCAGACTTGTTGAAATGGCCAGATTATCTCCAAGGGGGGGCCTCTGTGTCCATGTGTCACATTGGAAATTAAGAAGGCCTTTGCGCTCATTACGGGAATCAAGTTAAAGAGAAACGTTCGGGCCTGCCCGGGCCTCAGGCCGTAACTCACCAGACTCAAATCCACCCTCTCCCCTGCTAATGACCGGTTTCAGTGACCTCCGCACCAGCCGTTCGCCCGTATGCGTGCTGCTATAATGACCAGCCGCTAATGCCAGGGTCCGCCGGAATGAAACGGCCCACCACAAGCCATCCTTTGTTCTGCTAACAGTCCCCATTTAACCGAGTGACACATGGAGGAAGACAAGCAGCACGGCCTGTAATTAGACCTTAATGTGTTCAAAGATACACCGAGCTCGATTCGTCTGTCGTGAAAAGCCAGTCGGCATTTAGATGCCGAGTGAATCTAGCCTTTATAAAAGTAGCTTGCATAATAGAAACAAAAACAGAGCTGAATTCTTCTCTCTGGTCATTATCTGATTGCCATTAGCAGCATTTCTGGGTTTTATGGTTATGGAATAACTATTTAACATGCAGGCTGTCAAGAGCTCCCGGCACGAAGTGCTTAGATCAGCGGCAGTGATTCAGCAAGATCATACTGTCAGTCGACTTCCTGTTTCTAATGGTGTGTTCGCTCCCTTTTCAGCTGTGCTGATTTGATTTCTGTGGCCAAGAAGGCAGGAATTTAATCATTGTTCTGTTCTGACATTTTATTTATTCATTTATGAATTGTGTATATATAGACACAAAGGAATACGTTCGTACAGGAGGGTTTTGGCTACGATGTTTTGAGCCCTGGCCTACTGTAGTAGTTTGTGCACTTGCTTTGACACATTGAGCTGTGGTGCTCATACAGGTTTTTTTTTTTTTTTGTTGCTCTCCATGCAGTGATTTGTGTGGCTCTATCCCAGTTTGCATTCTTTTAGTAAGTAGAGACAGATGAGTAGTTGGCGATATGTTTACTAGTCTACTTAAATTGGTTATCAGTTCATGCATTGTCATATTTTTATCATTTATGAGTCAGCAATGTGGAACTTTTAAACTTAGCAGTTGCATAAATATAATGCTAAAAATGTATGTTTCCGTAAATGATGTAAATTCTTTTTGTTGTTAAAATGTACATAAAAATAGTATATACCTTTTAATAATACTAATATGAATACTACTACTACTATAATATAATTTATTGTTCTAAACTTATTATTAATCATTAATCATTTTAATTTAAAATATTGTATTGTAATACTCATAGTATTGTAATATTCCTAATAATAATATTAGTAATAATAAAATAATATAATAATAATAATAATAATACTTTGTAATACATAGAGTATTATAATGTAATACTTTTCAAAAAAGTAAAAATTGTTGTTGTTAGTTGTTGTTGTTGTTTGTGATCATTTTTAATTATATTACATTTTTATATATATTTATAATACATTTCTTTTTAATATTATTATCCATATGTGTTGATAATACAGATGATAATTATGAAATCATCATCATCTATATTATTATTCAAAAATAAAAATAGTTTATGTAATTATTTTTTGTCAAAAGCAGATTATTATTATTATTATTATTATTATTGTTATTATTATTATTATTATCATCATCATTATCATCATTATTACTATGTAT
This sequence comes from Labeo catla, assembly GCA_012976165.1. Lineage (NCBI taxonomy): Eukaryota > Metazoa > Chordata > Actinopteri > Cypriniformes > Cyprinidae > Labeo > Labeo catla. Next base: position 843,403 of record VONZ01000243.1, read on the forward strand.
TTATTACTATTAAAATACTCATAATACATTTTTATTGTTATTATTTACTATTATTATTATTATTGTATTTCTATTATTTAGTATATTTATTAAGAAATTTAGTGTATTTATTATCGTTGTTTTTGATAGGTTTATATTAAATAATAATTTTTTTATATATTTGTTTATTATATGTTTATTATTATTTTAATATTATATATTTTTTATATTTCTTTTTAATATTTTTTCATATGCATGTTGATGATGATAAAGATGAAAATTATGGAATCATCATCATTATCTATATTATTCAACAAAATATTTATAATACATTTTTGTAATGATTTTTGTTAAAAGCAGATCATTATTATTATTAAAATACTCATAATACATGTTTATTCTTATAATTATTTGTTGTTGTTGTTTTTGATAGGTTTATTATATTAAATATTTATTTATTATTATTTATGTATGCTTATTATATATTTATTAATTATTTTATATTTATTTTTAATATTATATAATATGTATATAATATTTTTTATATTAATTTTTTATATTATTTTTCATATGTGTGTTGATGATAATACTGATGATAAATATAAAATCATCATCAATATTATTTAATACAAAATAACAACATATTTTTATGTGAAAATTGTGTTTTTTTATTGTCAAAAGCAAATTAATAATAATAATAATAATACTTAATACATTTTTGTGTTATAAACTATTTGTTATAATTTAATGTCTTAGAGTCAATGTTTAGTTATTTGTTTCTTGGTATAAATATTAAAAAAGTATTTTTTACAAATACTATTGTATATTGGCTATTAGACATTCGAAAAGCAATAATTATTAGAGTTACAAGAAAACAATATCAGTTGAATGAATGAATGAATGAATGAATGAATGAATGAATGTTGAGACATACTATATCATCACATCTTTCAAACCAGTCTTGTAGTCCAAGGGGTTGTGAGGAATATTTTCTAAAACTGAATAAATGGATGCAAACGCTTGTATAGCCATTATAAAGCGAATCCCACCTGAGCAACTTTGATATATTGGATTATTTGATCCACACTCATCCTAACCTTGCATAAACGGGTAAAATTCTAGGTAAATCATATTTGACCAGCCTTTGCCCTCCTGTACTCTTCGTTGTTGTCATCACATCCTGTCCCTTCCCTTCTCCATTATCCGTATGAATAACCTGTAAAAAGGCACATCCAGTGAGACTTTAATCTACAGGTGCAGGTGTTCAGACTCCAGCGCTGCTTCAATAAGGATTAGCTGTGACTGTCACAGTCAGTGGGCTCTGACTCCTTCCGAAGGTCCCTAATGAAACGCGCTGATCTTTTGTCGCTCCTGGCGGAGGCCCGCAGCTCTCAATGGTAGTGAAAGAAGCCTCATGCACCGTGACTGGGGCTCGACAACAGCCACCGGCCTTGGGAACAGCCCAAACCAGGGTTGCCATGGAAACCCACGGATGTGGAGCATGAAAAAGCGCCACCCGCGAGTCGCTAACGTAGCGTGGCAGCATCCCTCTTCACGTGTTAAAGCGCTAATCCTTTAGCTGCTCCCAGCCTCCTCCTGTCCATCTCGCTCTTTAACCACGAAAAGCCTTCGCTTCCTCTCTAGGGATCACAGTAGAGCCCATGGGTGTCGTGGATGTTTCGGGTGCCGTTTTTGGCATCATATACTGACGTGCTTTCAGTCGTGAGCATGGTATGGATGTGTTTAAAAGCAGATCTGGGCATTTGAGTGACATAAAGGGAGAGCGGGAGCTGAGTGTGTGCAGAATACGTTTGCCAATCAGTGTGACCTGCTGAACCCACGCTATTAGTTTCTCATCAGGGAACACATGACTGTGTGAACACCTTTGTGTTTAAACGTGCTTCACCCAGACTTCAAGGCTGGACAGATTGGTTTTGTAATGTGACCGATATGCCCTTGCTCTATAGTAATTGCTGAGTTACATTGTTATGCTCATGATACGGCGTTTACAGCCAGTGGCTTGGTTTACAAATGCATGCAAGTTTCTCATGAATATCATTAATTGCTATATTTTAAAATATTCGAAATAGCATTGTTATTATTATTATTATGCAAAGTAATAAGTCTTTGCATAATAGATATTTTAAAGTGAATCAATTTATTAATTATAGAATTTACTTTTTAAAATAATAAAATAATTGCATTTTGTAAATAATAGTAATTTATTATTATTTGATGTTATTTTCTATTGACTTTTAAACTTGTTAACTTGTTATATAAAAAATATTTAATAATTATTTTTATTACTGCTATTATTATTATTATTATGCAAACTAATAACAAGTATTATGCATAAACGACTTTAAAGTGAATCAATTTATTAATTATAGAATTTACTTTTTAAAAATGTTGTTATTAATAAGAATAATAGTGATTTATAACAATACATTATTTGATGTTTGTTGATGTTTGAAAATGTTATTAATGATGAGTAAAATAGTAAATTGTAACAATACATTTCATACACAATTAATAATTATCAATAATATATGTTGTTAATATACAATAATATAATTAACAATATATTATTTCATTTTAAAATAATTTATTATAATATAAAAAAAATTTTTATTATGCAAACTAATAATAATAAATTCCATAATGTATATTTTAAAATATATATATATATATATATATAATTGTTTTTTTTTGTCATTGTTATTAATGACAATAATAGTATTTTATAACAATTTAATAATAATAATAATAATAATAATAAATTCAAAAAGAAAATAAATCTATTAATTATTTAATATGATGATGACAATAATACTTGTAGTAGTAGTAGCAGTATTTAAAGTAATAGCAATGTTTACATAATATAATACATTGTTTTAAGTAAAGTACAAGTAAATCATTTTAAGTAAATAACAAATATATTAAATTAACTTTTAAAGTAATAATAATAATAATAATACTTTATTATAGTATTATTATTATTATTATTATTATTACTAACATTTTTATATAACAGTATAACATAGCATTATTATCACCATTATTATTATTATTATTATTATTATTATTAACAACAACATACAAAATGCAGTTTCAATGTGATTTCATGTCTATTGGTTCTTTTTGTCTGGATATCCAAGCAGTAGCAATATGAGATATACATATTTGGTATATGGCAGTTCAAATGACAAAACTACCAGCAAAATAATCGCGTTGTGTTAGTTGTTCAAATCATGTAGCCCTGCTTCAACTCTTCTATTGTTAACCAGCTTCACTTGAAAGACCATGCTAGTCAACTAGCTTCACCAGTTACGTTTATTTGACTATGCATGTATGTCAGTTTGGCTATGCAGGAACATTGTTCCTGTTATTCAGCATAAATCAACTCGGCATTTGCTCAGTTCTCCAGAAACGCCCTTATTTGCCAGCTCTCCCACATCACTGCACTTCCTTTGAACACTCTGAAGTGAATAATGTTTTGGAGGACAAGCCACCGTTTTTCGCTTCTTGAAGCCAATTTAAACTTCAATTTTTCATTCTCCTTCCAAAGCTTTTTAGTCTGAAATGTGAAAGGAAACGTCTATGCTTTGACTCCTCTCTTCTGCCTTCAGAAAATAATGGCCGTTTTTAGTTTGCTTTGGACTCCCAGCATTTGCTTTTCATTTTTAGCGCTGACTCTGGTTGTTGACCAATCATTAATCACGCCGGTGCCCGTACACTCAGACACTGCCAGCCTAATTGAGAGTGGAGGGAAAGCCAGTCTTGCACGAGTGCTTTATCAAACACACTCACTGAGACAATCACTATGCTTTTCTCTTATTCAGGCCATGGCTACATATAAAAATTAGCGTGTTAACGCAGGCGATTAATTTTTTTCAGTTTAAGGCGTTAAAAATATTAATTAACGCCGAGGCGGGGCTTTAAAAAGAATTGCGTTTATTAAGGCCACGTTCACACAGCAGAATACAGTTGTCGATACCATATTTGAGTCCTTAAAGGAGAAGTCCACTTTCAGAACAAAAAATTACAGATAATGTACTCACCCCTTGTCATCTAAGATGTTCATGTCTTTCTTTCTTCAGTTGTAAAGAAATTTTGTTTTTTGAGGAAAACATTTCAGGATTTTTCTCCATATAGTGGACTTCAGTGGTGCCCCGAGTTTCCAAAATGTAGTTTAAATGCAGCTTCAAACAATCCCAAATGCAGTAGTAGATGATCCCAGTCGAGGAAGAAGGGTCTTATCTAGCGAAACGATCGGTTATTTTCATAAAAAAATGCAATATACTTTTTAATATCAAATGCTTGTCTTGTCTTGCTCTGCATACTGATTCTGTTTTTTTCCAGTTCATGACAGTTAGAGTATGTTGAAAAAACTCCCATCTCATGTTCTCCCTCAACAAAATCGCCCTATATTGCTGTTTTACCTTTTTTGTTTGATCTTCTTTACATGTTCACTTTGCAAAGACTGGGTCGGTTGAAGTTGAGGGAGAAAATACGATTGGAGTTTTTTTTGACATACCCTAACTGTCTTGAGCTGCATTTGGGATCGTTTGAAGCCGCATTTAAACTACATTTTGGAAGTTCAAACTCGGGGCACCAATGAAGTCCATTACATGGAAAAAAAATCCTGAAATGTTTTCCACAAAAAACATAATTTCTTTACGACTGAAGAAAGAAAGACATGAACATCTCGGATGACAAGGGGGGTGAGTACATTATATGTGAATTTTTGTTTTGGAAATGGACTTCTCCTTTCATAAGGTTGCGTTTACACACAGTACGGTTATTTACGGGTGTGAAAACCGTATTCTATCACCAAACTCACACCCATAAATTTTCAGAACTCACAACCGCATTCTTGGAACACACGCGCTGTGAACGGACAAGGACTGGACAACTAGTTGTCTGTTACGTCATTCAGTGCAAGAGAGCTGTTGTTCCACTTCCAGAACAACAATTTACAAATAGTTTACTCACCCCCTTGCCATCCAAGATGTTCATGTCTTTCTGTCTTCAGTCATAAAGAAATTATGGTTTTTGAGGAAAACATTTCAGCATTTTTCTTCATATAATAGACTTAAATTGTGCCCCTGGTTTTGAACTTGCAAAATGTAGTTTAAATGCAGCTTCAAAGGGCTCTAAATGATCCCAGCCGTGGAAGAAGGGACTTATCTAGCGAAATGATCAGTAATTTTTTCCGAAAAATGAAAAATTTTATACTTTTTAAGCACTAAAGCTCGTGTAGCACAGGCTCTGGGATGCATGTTCACATACTACTGAATCACGTTGCAAGGTCATGCAGAATGTAGGCGGATCTACAGACCCAGTGTTTACAAAGCCTAAAAAAGTGCAGGTAAGTCAAACGCTGTTTACAAACAAAAAGGTACAACGATGTTGGATGATTCTGAAGTTATAGGAGAAAATGAGATGGAGTTTTTCTCCATTCTCTACCTTTTTGAGCTGGAGTACACAGACGATGAACTTAGATGTGATTCGTAGTAGTGATGGGAAGTTTGGATCATTTTACTGACTCTGACCTTTGAGTCTCAAAGATCAGAGAATTCATTGTTTACCTGGGTCTTTAGTCTATGATTAGCTCACCTCACCTCTTATCTGACAAGTTTTCGGGTTTGAGTCGTTCGTTCATCACGTGACAGCCCCGTAAGATGAACGAACGACTCAAAACAGATGAACTAATTCCAGTACAGAAACTAATAGGATGTTGCGCATGCGTGACTGAACAAATCACTCCCTGAGACGACTTGTTCTTCCCAAGTCACATTTAAAGATCCGTTCAAAATGAATGAATCATTCAAGAACGTGCATCCCAGCATCTGTGCTACACCAGCTTTTGTGCTTAAAAAGTATACAAATTTTTATTTTTTGAAAAAATGATCGTTTCGCTAGATAAGACCCTTCTTCCTTCTTTCTTTTGAAGCTGCATTTAAACTACATTTTGGAAGTTCAAAATCGGGGGCACAATTGAAGTCCATTATATGAAGAAAAATCCTGAAATGTTTTCCTGAACATCTTGGATGACAAGGGGGTGAGTAAATTATTTGTAAATTGTTGTTCTGGAAGTGGACTTCTCCTTTAATGTGTGTTTTGGGTAACTTACAGTGACGGAGAATTGAACTGCGTGTCATCTGAAAGTTTTATATCCAGTCCCCACCAGAGCCGCTCCCTCCCGTCAGTTTTTGTGTGCGCTGCTCAAATGCTCCGCTCTTCACTCAAATTCAAAAACTGCTGTCGGTTAATGATGATTTGATGGATGAACTCGCGGCTCGACTGGACTCTTGTCGTGTCAGGAAGTGGTATTCGAAAAGCGACGGTACGCTGCTGTGTGAACGGGGCATTTCAAGACTCACACCTGTAAGTAAATACGGTTGTGAGTCCCAAAAACTGTCCTTGTGAACGTGTCCTTACGACTTGGAACGTCTTTACTAGTACATCAAACGGGAGACGTTTCAGACGCGCGTGTCAACTTTACCTCAGCGCCAGCCGTGAGTCAAACGAGCGCGGAAACGGTACCGGTGACGATGAGCATTAGTAGAAAACAGTGAGCTGCGGTCAAATGAAATATTGTCAGGCCGTATGTCAGTAAAAACGAATCTTCCTGTCCTGACAGCCGTTATACTGTGCTCGTAGCACGTGCTCTTCAAATGCGCCCGGCGCGCGCTGTATTAGGCTATTAAAGTGCTGTTTCATAAACCTAAATGAAACTACGAGTATCCAATATCATAGTTATGCCATCAGTTAAGTCAAGAAGTTACAAAAAGGCTATTAAAGCTGCCTTAAAACTGTGCATGTAAGTGTTTGTTTATGAGTCACATTTAAAGCAGTATCAGATCCGTGTCAAGTAAATCAGCGGCAGCTTTTAAAGCAACAGCAGGCAAAATATCCTAATAACCAGCTGCTGTGATGTCTGTTAATCAAAGAACAACATTAAAAAGAGGAAATCAATAAATTCTATAATTGTAAGCTTTATCTTGAATTTAGAATTTAGTGCTTGATAACTTTATTAAATTAAGCCTTACTTTCTTGCTGAAAGGCACAGTCCTATATGACATTTATATGACATCTATTATTTATTATTAAAGTCTAATAAATGTTAAAAGTGATAGCCCTCAATTATACTATAATGTTGAATGGCTATAGTCAGCGGTTAAATAATAAGCAAAATCAGAGAGACATCAGTTGGTGTCAGTGATGCTTGCCTTTAGGCATAAAAAAGATTCTTTTTTTAAATCGATTGACGCCACTAATAAATAGTTGAAAAAAGTAGTTATTTGTGTTTTCTTGGCACACAAAAAGTATTCTCATAGCTTTATAACATTACGGTTGAACCAATGATGTCACATGGACTATTATAACGATGTCCTCACTAGCTTTCTGGGCCTTAAACGTGGTAGTTGCATTGCTGTCTACAGTATGCAGGGTCAGAAATCTCTCGGATTTCATCTTAATTTGTGTTGTGAAGATGAATGGAGGTCTTTCAGGTTTGGAACGACAACAGAATTGTAATTTCTGGGTGAACTATGCCTTTCATTTGCATGCTTTCCACTTATTTTTCATGTCCAGGCCTATAGCAATGATCCTTTTCTACCTGTCACAATCAGTCTCTGTCTTATCAGTGATTAAAGAAAAGAGAAACGCATCTCTCCATCAGGTCCTTTCTACAGTTATGGTGATCTTTAGTGCTGCTAGCTGACAGATGGCTTTTTTCCATTGCTCTTTCAATTTTTTACAAGCAGTCGGATGTGATCAGACTCATTCCAGGCGGTCTCTTCACCTCCTTACCAGCTTTCTGTAGAGAGGTTAGCGTCATTTCAAGCGGAAGAGATGTTAGTTAAGCCAAGTGTATGCTACAAAAAGACACTTTTTTTTGTTTTACATCAATGTCAAAAGGCATGTGTAATATATGCATTGCAACTTTGTGAAATATAATTCAAAGTATTTCAACATTTTATTGAGATGTGCCTCAACTGTAGGGCCCAGAATCATTCAATCCAGTCAAAAAAAAATAAATAAATAAATAATAATAATAATAATTTACTGTATCATGAAGATTGTCATATTAAACTGCAAAAAAAGCTAGTTAAATATGAAGTCTGCATGTCTCTGTGGAAATAAAGAATGTAAAATTTATTACTGCTGTACAGTAAAATGCACTTCTCGAAGTGATAATAATAGTAGTATTACAGTAATAAATAATAGATAAAATAATAATAGTACAAAAATATACAATTTTTTTGTAAACTTTTTCTTCTGTTTTAATTGTAACAGTAAACTGTTGTGCAGCATTTTGCTTGCTAAAACATTTAAGGAATTGTTTAATTTTCATTTGATTTATTTTAAAGGATTCATTAAGTTGTTGGTTTTATTTCATATTTAATAACAAATTTGTAGTGTTATTGTATTAGACATCTGGCAAGAGTAGACATTCTTTTTGATTTATTACAATTTAATAAAACTAGTAAAATGGAACTGAGAAAAAATGAAATTTAAATGCAGAATAGAATAAATGAAAATGTAAAAGTGGGGAAAAAATGGAATTTGAGGAAAAGAAAACAAGCTCTGAGAAAATAAATAAAACATTTCATAGGGCCAACTTTTTTTTTTTGATAACTTTTAATAAATTATTGTAGATTTGTTGAAGTTGATTAGAATTTATGATTTCAATTAATTAGAAATGCATTTTGAGTACGGAAAATATAATTAATGGGATGGGGGGGGGGCGGTCAGTCAGTGTAGAGAAATTTAAATGTAAAATTGAATTTGGTTAAAATAAAATAAAATAAAATAAAATAACCTTTTAACTTTTAAACTGTTTTAGAGTTCACTTCAGTTAATTTGTTAATCTATTTGATTGCTAAAATTTATTGTAATGTAGTCCAGAAAAATTACAATGAAAAAGAAAATACGCTCCAGAAAAATTAAAACAAACCTTAATAAATAAAATAAATAAATAAAACACATTTCATAGGGCCCAAAAAATGTAACTTTTATTAAATCATTGTTGAACTGTGTAAGTTTTATTATTTTAATTAATTAGACATGTTTTTTGATAAAATAAAATAAAATAAAATAAAATAAAAACCTTTTAGCTTTTAAAACTAACTAACAATTCAAAAAGATTAAAATGGAAAACTCAAACAAATAAACAAGCAAACAAACAAACACATTTAATTTTTTTTTACATTACTACTACTACTACTACTACTACTACTAATACTAATAATAATAATTTGAAACACATTTCATAGGTCCCTAAATTTTTTTACTTTTGTTAAATCATTGTTAAACTGTGTAACATATTAGACATGATTTCAATTGATTAGACATGCTTTTTGAACACTTACATGTAATTTAACCATCAAAATATTTATATGGGAAAAAAATGCAGAAAAATTAAAATGGAAAACTGAATTTGGAACAAAAATTTAAAAAACTGATTTCCCTAGACCCATCAAATGCTCTCAAATATGTTGGTACAGTCTAGGGTTTTGTTGTAGTGTTTTTGTTTATTAGAGCAAAAAATGAGACAGAAATGGTTGGACTTGAGTTTGCGTGTGCGTATATGTTGCGGCATCATGTGAACAAGCGCAGACGACCTTTGAGATGAGGGTTACACATCTGTGGCCGATACGCAGCGTATGTATAGACAGGTAGTGGTGCTGTCATGGCAACAGTGGCCATCGGGTGCAAATGTACATCCAGCAGCATGTAACCGCAGTCACTTCTCACTCTCCTGGCTTTGATCAGCAACACTCACTGTATTTTTCTTTCGCGGAGCCGTGAAATACACAAAGTCACGGTGTAGACAATACACTCGGTCTTTGGCTGCCACAAGCGTTTTCTTTCCTCTCAGCCGGACATATATACGATCGAAAACCATAGTACACTCCATCTAGTTTATCTAAAGCTGTCAGATCCATCGAGCCGCACCATTTTTTACGCTCACATAAACTCACATAAACTCCTCGCTTGAGCGGCTGCGGCCTCTTTGTCAGCCGTCCTGACTCGATCTCTAAGCGTCCCTCTCGCTGTTCCTCATGTTTAAGCGCGATCATGTTTCCAAACATCTCTCGTTCTTCGCTTTCAAGAGCTTCTCCATTACGTCACAGTCGCTGTCAAGGTCTCCATCGCTGTTCTTGACATTACAGTCAGCAGGGATTTTGACCCAGTTTTAGCTTTCGGTCTCGTTCTGTCCACTGTCTTATGTTTGGATGGAGGATCAGTGATCACTTTTTATGCAGTCATTTATTTAAAATATATAAAAATGCAATTCGCACATACAATATCATGAAAATACCTGTTTAATGAGTGAAGAGCAACTGTAATTTTGGAAATAAATTTCATTTTTGGGGTATGAAGTAAAAAAAAAAAACATCTGTCCTTATATCATAATGAAGAAAGAAGTCCAATTAAAAGAATGACATTTGAAATATATATATATATATATATATATATATATATTTTTTTTTTTTTTTATTTAAAATGTATTTTTTATTTTATTCTGTATCGCTTATTATTTTGAGTGTGTGTAAATTCTGAATACATTAAAAATAAAAGATTTTAATCAAATTATATTTTTACTTTGCGTTATGGAATAAGTATCTTAAGTATAAAATGTCAGATAATTTTATTTTTACGGCAAGGCAATGTAAGTTTGGATTGTAAAATGTCATGTGGTGTGACTTCTCAAAAAACATAATTATTATAAAAATGAATTATTACTTAATCATTTACAATTAAGAAAGAATTTAATTAAAAGAATTACATTCTTTTTTTATAAAAAAAGGGCCAAATTATCTTTTTACTGTGTATTATTTTATTTTATTTTTTTACCCAGTCAGGAAGAATTAAATTATTTTAACCTAATTATAATTTTACTGCGTTGTTTGATTATTTTAATTATAATTCTTTTTTTTACCCTGTGAGGTTTTATGACTGACTTAATTTACAATTAAGAAAGAATTTTATTAAAAGATTTAAATTCTTGAAACTTTTTATTTTATTTTATTTTATTTTATTTTATTTTATTTTATTACCGTGTCAGAAGCTATTAAATTCTTGGGGAAAAATATATATATTTTAACCAAATTCTAATTTTACTGTGTACTATTTAATTGACTTAATTTATTTTTTATTTATTTATTTATTTATTACCTTATTTTATTGTTATTATTTTATTTTTTTTTTTTTTTTTTTTTTTTTAGTTTTTATGACTTAATTTAAAATTAAGAATGAATTTTATTAAAATAATTAAATTCTTGGAAAAAAATGTTTTACCATGTATTTTTAAATGTATTATTTTTATTTATTTATTTTTTATTTTTATTTTTTTACCCTTATGATTTACATAATTTACAATTAACAATAAATTTCATTACAACAGTTAATGTTTTACATTTTTTAAACCAACATATATTTTAACTGTGTATTATTTCATTTATTAATTCATTCATTTATTTATTTATTTACTTACCCTGTCAGGTGTTATGACTTACTTAAAATAATTCTTAAAAAAAAAAAAAATAAATATTTTAACCAAATTATAAATGTACTGTGTATTATTTAATATATTCTTTTTTTTTTTCTTTTTTTTTTTGTACTTTGTCAGGTTTTATGACTGACTTAATTCAAAATTAAGAATGAGTTTTATTAAAAGAAATAAATTCTTGGAAAAAATTTAATCTAAATTATAATTTCATGTGTATTTTTATTTATTTATTTATTTACCCTGTCAGGTTTTGAGACTTATGGAATTTACAATTAAGAATAAATTTCATTACAACCATTAAATTCTTGGTAAAAAAAATATTTTAACCAAATTATAATTTTGCTATGTTTTAGTTAATTTTATTATTAAGGCAAGGTTAATTTAGATAAATACCTTGCATGTGTAAGGAGTATTGTGAGGAATATATCTTGTATATGTTGTGGCATTTTTTAGACTTATTAAAATCTTAATTAAAATGGTCTCAAAACCATATGAAACCAACATGAATACAATTAATACATTCTGAACTCTGAAAACTTGGCATGTGTTTTAAGCTAGATTTTTAGCAGCTTTTTTTTTTTTTAATCACTCATATTTGTCACTGACCCTGGTTTGCTGGTTGGAAGATTGCAGTGTTGTGATTTACTGTCCTTGGCAAGCAGCGTGGGATTTATGTTGCACAGGGCCATTCGCGTGCGGCTCGCTGCTAATGGGTTAGAGACTAGGCTAGCTGAATTGATTCAGTCAGCTCATGTTCTGACGTCATATTATTGTCTCTTTCTTTCTAAACTGATCAGAGGCCTGTGATAAACTTGTAATATCCTGTCGCCCCATGGCGTTTTTAGTTCTCTCATGTACAACTCTGTTTTCAACTGACCTAAGACCTGTGTTATGTGTGTTACTCTGTCAAAAACACTCTTGAGGTCCATTTTAGTGGTTTTGGTGCCCGTGTCTTTGAAAATGCGAGACGTTCTTGTCGTTTCTTTGAAGGTGTGGAATGTTTCGCCACTGTTATGAGCCACCAAGTGAACCTGTTTTAGGTTTGTCTGGAAGCTGTTACAGTGAAATGAGAGATGTGACATTCTTAGTGTCTTTTTTATACACATTATCATGATTTCTAACAAGAACACTTGAAACGTTTCGTTCTGCTGTAACTCTAAACCGCCACCTGTGGTAGTTCAAAACAGCGTTCTTCCCTAATAAAAAATAAAACCTTTTACATTTAATGTGTGTGAAAATATCCATTTGCATACCTTGTAAATCATAGAGTTGTATTGTAAGCTATATTCTAGTGGGCCATTTGACCCTTAAACCTCTTGTTGTGTTGACCAGGTGGGTACAGTGAGCACTTCTGAGTATGAATCATCAATGGATTGGCCCCTGTTTGCCACATAATTGGCATCAAATTTTTGAATGTCATTTATAGGACATAGTGACACGTATATCTGTGTGCAGACTTGTATATTCTTGTGAAATAGTCTAAAAGTATTCATTTCTAATGGTTAAAAAGTCTACACACATTTGCTTAGGCTTCAGAGGTATTTGAACTTTGTTTGAGGTACTTGAGGTTTGAGGTAGTTTTTGAGGTACTTGAGTTTTGTTTTCTGAGGTTTTGAGGTACTTTAGTTTTTGAGATTTTTGAGCCACTCAAGTTCTTTTTAAATGAGGTTTTAAACAAGGTACTTAATTTAAAAAACGTTTTTGAGTTACTTGAGCTCTTTTTAAATGAGGTTTTTGAGGTACTTAAATTTTGCTTTCTGAGGTTTTTGAGGTACTTGAGTCGTTCATTAGGTTTTTAGGGACTTGAGTAGTTCTTGAGATTTTGAGGTACTTGAGTTATTTTTTTAAATTAGGTTTTTGAGGTATTTCTTTTGTTTTCTGAGGTTTTTGAGGTGCTTATTTTGTTCCTTGGCGTTTTTGAGGTACTTAAGTCGTTCTTGAGGTTTTTAGGGACTTGAGTTTTGTTTTCTGAGGTTTTTGAGGTACTTTAGTTTTTGAGATTTTTGAGCCACTTGTTCTTTTTTAAAAGCTCGGTTTTTTGAAGTATGTAATTTTAAAAAAAGTTTTTTGAGATACTTGAGTTTATTTTAAATTTGTTTTTTGAGGTACTTGAATTTTGCTTTCTGAGGTTTTTGAGGTGCTTGAGTAGTTCTTGAGATTTTGAGGTACTTGAGTTCTTGTTTTAAATGAGGTTTTTGAGGTATTTGAGTTATTTTTTTAAATTAGATTTTGAGGTATTTATTTTGTTTTCTGAGGTTTTTGAGGTGTTAATTTTGTTCCTGGTTTTTGAGGTACTTGAGTTGTTCTTTGAGGTTTGTTAGGTACCTTTTTTTGTTTTGAGGTTTTTGAGGTACTTGAATTTTGTTTCTGAGGTTTTTGAGGTACTTGTTCTTTTTAAAATGAGGTTTCTGAGGTACTTGGGTTATTTTTTTGAGGAACTTGAGTTGTTCTTTGAGGTTTTTAATGTACTTCATTAGTTTAAGGTTTTTAAGGTACTTGAGTTTTGTTTTCTGATGTTTTTGAGATGCTTATTTTGTTCTTTTGGGTTTTTGAGGTACTTGAGTTGTTCTTTGAAGTTTTTTAGAAACTTGAGTTTTGTTTTCTGAGGTTTTCGAGATGCTTATTTTGTTTCTTGGGGGGGTTTGATGTACTTGAGTTTGGTTTTCTAAGGTTTTTGAGGTACTGAAGTTGTTCTTTGAGGTTTTTGGGGTACTTTAGTTTTGTTTTTCTGAGGGCTTTGAGGTACTTAAGTTTTGTTGTCTAAAGTTATTTGAGCTTTTTGAGGTATTTGATTTTTTTTTTTGGCTCAGATTTTTTTTAATTTTGGTGACATATTTGAGGGTTTTATTTTTGGCTGAGGTTTAAAAAGTTTTTCATTATTATTTTGTATATTTACAGGCCATTAATACTCAACATGTAAAAACAATACAAACTGATTATAAGGGGATTATTGATTTAGTTTTTTATTTTTGAGTTCACTGATTAAAAATTGTGGTATAAAAAAAGGTGGTATAAATCATGCATCATTTGTAGTAACTAAATGTTCAAATTAAACAACATTTAACTATTTTTTTTAACCCTTCAAAAAATGTCTCTGTAACTCTTAATGAAATATTTTCCAAACAGCTTCTGTGTACCTCATGTAGTACAATGACCATCACACAAGCCAATGACACTCTTGCAACCCTTCTGGTCTTATGTCAAACACGCAACATTGTTATAGTTACTCATCATTTATAATCATTTATAGTTGCCACTTCATTATGTGGCCACAACCAAAAACAATTTGAATTTTTATCTGAGTGTGGTCAGACATACGTGTCCTATCTAAGTGGGTGGTTATTGGCTAGAATATGCTATCAGAAGTCCAGCTACGTGAGACTATAGTAGGTCGTATTATACGCTCCAGCACTGTAAGGTGACATACACAAGTTTGCTATGTATCAGCAAGCTTTTCCTGTATGTCACTGTATGTTTACTTTCCACTGACATTCATGAATAATTTATATTATCTGGTACATTTACATTAGCGATACTATATCTGTCTGGTCAGGCCCATAGAAGAGGAGTAAGGGAGTAAAGAGAGGGGTGGAGTGCTCGTAATTGAGTCTTTTGTTTTTTCTTATTTCATGAGTGAGAGTGAGAAGGAGAGAGGACAGAAATAGCTCTGAAAAACAGGTCAGTGTTTCTGCCTGATTTGATTACATTCCTGGCAGTGTGTTTTTATGTTTCGCTCTTGAGGGAGCCGCTGGAAGGTTACTGGAGATCAGCAAACCTGCTGCACCTCCTCCCTCCATCTTCCCGCTGACTGACATTCCCTCCGACAGCGGCCTGACGAGAAGTCTGCAGCGTTCAGTTGTAGAAAAGCTTCCTGTGAGGTTAATTGATAATGCCAGCTGCCCGGCCCACATCACAGAATACGCTGAACCCCAGTCCACCACTGAGACGGGAGGTCTGGCTGTCAGCTTCACCATCAGACCATCAGTTTGAGTGGACTTTAATCTGAGAAAAAGTAACACTGTAAACTTTTAACAAGTTGAATAGACAACATATATTCTCAGCTTCCCTTAGTATGATGCTTTGTGGGTTTCAGAGTGTAGGGCAACACTGTTTTCACGCGAACAGCTCATGATACAGTGTTTTCAAAATATCAGAGCAGCTCAGTTTAAAGTAAATGCGGCAAATTTCATCTCTGCATATGCTGTCAGTTTAACATGCGTTTGGTAATTAATTTTGTGTGCTTTGTTTACGTGTTTACACATTTACATAATTTTTAGCTTTTGTGGACAGAAGTTTACAGCATATTTACCAGTATTTCAACAAAATAAAACTGTAAATTTGAAACGTTAAAAGCTTAAACGTTTTTGAAATCTTAAACATTTTTTATTGTTTTTGAATGAATCTTGAACGCTTGAAAGTGAAAGAAGACATATTGGTATTATAACTTGTAGTGTAAAATACAAATGTTATTATATAATCACATTTATTTTAACAGTTCAAAAGTCATTTAAAACAGCAATGTGATTTTTATTTTAATTTATATAGTTTTTCACGTTAAAATTATGACTAATAATAAATAAGCTAAAAAGAGGTTTAAAATTCAGCTACAATTTGAAATGCAGGGTTGCCAGGTTTTCACAACAAAACCCTCCCAACTGCAATTCAAAACTAGCCCAAAAGTAGGTAAAATACACGTTTTTTGGTGAGGTTCCCCTGGTACAATTAGCATTCAAGGAGCTAAATATTACGTTATTGGGGTAGCTTCAACCCGCAGGCATGAAAAACAACCCGTGTGTTAAAGTAGCCCAATTAGCGGGAAGACCGCAGACTTGGCAACACTGGTGAAATGTTTATCATGTCGAAGTTCCATTGCTTTGCATACTTTTGTCATCCAATGAGCAGGAGCAATCAGATCCAATCCCACAATTCTCTTTGTATTCACAGACAATAATGAGACAGGTCACCCACCACAGCTTTGAGCATTGTCTGGTAGAAAAGGTTCACCACTGTGCAAAAACACCTTTATTTGGCTAGTAGTGGGTGTTAATTTGCCACCCTGCTGTTGTTTTTGCGATTCACAAAAATAAGCACATTTGTATTAGTATACACTTTGTCAAGAATTAACAGCAGTTAAGTAGTGATTGTTACCGATTAAGTAAGTCGCACAAAGAAACGCCACCAGAACGTTTAATGGTTAGCCATAGAGACAGAAGTGTACCATTAAACACTAGAGAGCAGTTTCAGTACTGAATCCAGGCTGTTAGGGAGTGAATTGTAATGGAGAGACTATAGGGGAGCTGGAGTGTGTTTTTTTTGGAGTTAGTGGGACTCCTACCCTGCGAGGCGTGGTTAAGCACTACACACACACTCTGTGGCCATGACAACCCAAGCGGGTGGGTGTATGAGTATATGCAGCTGTTAGGGTGGAGATGAGATGTTCGCTTCCTCTCTCACACTCGTTCTCTATGTCTCGTTTCTTTCTCTGTAATGAGATAAGGAGGAATTCTGAATGTATTATATATATTCTGTCTTAATGAATCCTCTCATGGGCTCTCACTCCTTCTTCTCCCACAGTGTGTCCTGGGATCACAACCTAATACTAATTAAGTGGGAGTTTTACTTTGAAGGGCAGGAAGTTGTTTTTGGCATGGATGTCACTTTAAAAGTGCTGTGAAGTGGATGTAACGGTCGTCACAAAATAGCTAAGGTGGATGTTAATTACGTGGTGCACAAATTAAAACTGGATTACTGTTTAATTAGTCTGTGTATTACTAGTTTTGTTTTCTGAGGTTTTTGAGGTACTTGAGTAGTTTTTGAGATTTTTAAGGTACTTGAGTTCATTTTTAAATTAGGTTTTTGAGGTACTTGAGAGTTTTTTGAGATTTGTAAGTTACTTTAGTTTTTTTAAGTAATTGAGTTTAGTTTTGTTAGGTTTTGAGGTACTTGAGTTGTTCTTTGACGTTTTTGAGATACTTGTTCTTTTTTAAATTGGGTTTTTGAGGTACTTAGGTTGTTCTTTGAGATTTTGAGGTACTTAAGTTTGTTTTAAGTTTTTTAGATACTTGAGTTGTTCTTTGAGGTTTTTGAGGTGCTTAGATTGTTCTTTGAGGTTTTGAGGTACTTAAGTGTGTTTTATGTTTTTTAGATTCTTGAGTTGTTCTTTGAGTTCTTGAATTGTTGTTTGAGGTTTTTGAGATACTTGAGTTCTTTTTAAAAAATGTTTTGAGGTACTTAAGCTTGTTCTTTACGGTTTTGAGGTACTTAAGTTTGTTTTGTTTTTTGATACTTGAGTTGTTCCTTGAGGTTTTTTTTTAAGGTAATTGAGTTGTTCTTTGATGTTTTTTAAGTACTTTTTCTTTTTTTAAATGAGGTTTTTGAGGTACTTAAGTTGTTCTTTGAGGTTTTGAGGTACTTAAGTTTGTTTTGTTTTTTAGATACTTGAGTTGTTCTTTGAGGTTTTTAATGTACTCGAGTTGTTCTTTCAGGTTTTTGAGGTACTTGAGTTCTTTTTTTAAATGGGGTTTTTGAGGTACTTAAGTTGTTCTTTCAGGTTTCAAGGTACTTAAGTTTGTTTTGTTTTTTAGATACTTGAGTTGTTCTTTGAGGTTTTTCAATGTACTCGAGTATTTTTTGTTGTTGTTTAATTTTTAAAGTACTTCAGTTATTTCTTTAAATTAGGTTTGAGAAGTACTTGAATTTTGTTTTCTGAGGTTTTTGAGGTACCGAGTTGTTTGACGGTTTTGAGGTGATTGAGTTCTTTTTTTAAATGATTTTTTTTATGTACTTGAGATGTTCTTTGAGGTTTTTGGGGTACTTGAGTTGTTCTTTGAGGTTTTTGAGGTACTTAAGTTTTTATAAATGAGGTTTCTGAGGAACTTAAATGTAGTTTTCTGAGGTTTTTAAGGTACTTAAATTGTTCTTTGAAGTTTTGAGGTATTTAAGTTTTGTTTTATGTATGTCCTGTTACTATTGTATAGTACTTGGCCTAGGTATTAATTCAGATTTGTAGCAGATAATATCCAAGTCAAAACTCAATCCTTTTGTTTATTAAATTAAAACTAAAAAACAATTATTCTCAGTGTTGCCACTAGGGGTGCTATCCCGTACATTAGTGCAGTTTTGATTACTGAACTTGATAGTTTTTGTTAAACTGTTTCCTGAAGATCTAAGACCTGAATAATAACGCGTCTGGGTTAAAGGCACAGGCGTTTGAAGTTACCTCTATCGCCCCCTTGAGTATGGAGGTTTGTTACCTCAATTCAAGATGTATGTAAGGAATAATTCACCCCAAAAATTAAAGTTCTGTCATTTCTCACCTGTCATGTCTATCTAATCATTTAAGAACATATTCAGAAAAAAACGGAAGTGTCTTTGTCGATTGGGTCCATTATTGTTTTGGACCCCATCGACTTTTATCATATGGGCAAAAAGACTTTGTTTGTGTTTCAGAGAAGTAAAAGTAATGCAGGTTTGGAATTATATGAGACTGATTTTTGAATAAACAACACTTTAGGTATAAACAATGGGGCCATTGCACTTGAAATTCACTGATAAAGACTTGAAAAATGATAAACTAGTAGATTGTGTGTGCACACTTCTGTTTTTTAAAGCTCATGAGCATTTGTATTGATGTGTGTTGTTTTCTGACTCTTCCTGACTGTTTGTTACCTTAACCCTGTGCTTGTTAGTAGAATCATGTCTCTGAAGACTTTCAACTTGATCACAATAAGTCACCGTAAATTGGTCTAAATCACACAGGAACCTCTGAAGATCAGAACAGCTCCGGAAAGGGTTGATCTCAGTGTTACTGTGTGTTTGGAAGTGCTGGAGGCCAGTGTGGACATGGCAGACATTGAAAACACACGAGATTGTTAACACATTGATTAGTTTGTTAGATCCAATGAGCTTCAAAGAGGCCAAATTGCCATATGGTTGAGGGTGAATTTCAATGGGGATTGGAAAATGAGAGAGAGAGAGCTGGTGGTGGATGTTCTACATTGTGGGGTATTTTTAGCGTCTGAAGAGCCTCTTTTTCGCTTTTTTCCAGAGACAAGGATTCATCATTTCTGTCAGCTAGCATAGCTCTAGCGTAGTGCTTATAAAGCTGAATAAAAACTGAACCTGCTTAACTCAGAGGTTATAATAATGATACTTTATTTCACTCTAATCATCTTCTCTTTCATTTTTGTTGTTTAGCTTTAACTTAGCACTTTTAACATTTATGGTTATTAATTGGAAAAAGTTGATCCAGGCTGGTTTGGGTGATTGGCTTCAAAGAAGTGAGGCCAGGAATGACCCAGTGGACCATCTTCCCTGTATTTCCATTGTGGTGTAGGCTGGTGTTACCAGCTTAGATGCACTGCTCACTAGCAGAACTTAACTGGCGAAGCTTGTCAACCAGTGAAGCTGAAATACCAAGGAAGTCTTGTTGGTTATACTAGTTAAGAAACCTCATGGGGATTCCAGCCCACCAGCATCCAAAACTCTGCTTCAGCAAGGTTGAGCAGCCTGGTTATGACAGGTAAACTGCTTTGACTTAGATGATGGAAAAGCTACCATTTTCTTCTCAGCGTAGTATTTCCACCCGGGTTGTTTTCACCATGAGACCGCAGAGAGGCAGCTTAATGAGAATCCCATTTTGCGCCCACTTCACGTGCTGTATCGGCGGTATTAACCTCCTCCTCCGTCAAGATCATCGACCTCTCCTGAAATACGATTGACCCAATTATTGCACAATGGTGTGTGCTGTATTATCAGAAGGCTGAAAAATCTGCTCAGGATCCCAGTGCACTCTGATGTAACTAAGAAACCAATGCCTTGAGCAGATCTGACAATTATCTTTGTCTCTGGGTCAACGTGCCACTGTCATTTGCATTCAGAACTAGAGCAGGGATTTTCCACACTCTCTACGTAGTCGTATATCCTTTCCATGCAAATCACAAACTTCAAACCCAAATAAGTGTCTTCTTTTGTTCAAAAAGCCTGTCTGAATGATCAAACAATCAATTGCATCATGTTTGGGATCATCGGGCTTTGCTGCTCTGTCCTGGTTTAGCTGGAGCATGTTTTAATTTGCTACATCAGTGGAAATCCTTAAGGACTTTGTCTGTGTCCCTCCTTGTCTCGTTGTGTTTCAGTGCCATTGGGAGGAGCAAGATGTGCAAAAATGTCTTAAAATAACCGGACTAACCTTCCCCATCTACTACTAAAAGACTAGAATTTACCAGGTAAGAAGTCTGGCTTTTTAAAAGTGACATGGACTCTACAAACGCTATCCCACACTGACTCTAACCTCAATATCAACCTGTCATTTTTCTCTTATTTAGTGTAGGTTGTACGGAAATGATAGGTTGGTTAAAAATGTGGATTGCTAGTTATTTTTAAGGGGGGTGAGGAGGATGTCCGGTCTTGATGTGACGATGCTTAAATCTTTATTGCAGTGTAGCTGTAAAGACCCAGGACAAAACACCCACATCTAACCCAACACAAATGCAGTTTGTTAAACTGTTTACTTCACATAATGTAAATTAATTTGCTCTTGGTGTAAATTAACAAATGCAAAAGTTGTGGTTTCTGTGGTAATGTAGTTCAGGCGACACATTGTCTAAGATGGTTCTCTTTGTCCTGCTGCTGATCCCACAGTATAGGCGATTGATAAACCTCATCCAAATGGCAATTGGAGGGACAGTTGTCCATCTCTGTGACACTTTTTGGATGGTGCTGTTAAGAAATGCAAAAGTTGTGGTTTCTTTGGTAATGTAGCTCAGGCACCACATTGTCTGAAAAGGTTCTCTATGCCCCACTACAGTTCCCACGATGTAGATGATTGATTGAACTGCATTAAAATGGGAATTGTTTGGACAGTTGTCCATCTCTGTGACACTTTGGGATGGTGCTGTTAAATAAATCTGGTTGAGTGACATTCATAGGATGACAGCCTGTAATTTCTTACAGCATGTTGTTCCTGAATCAGCAATGTCCTACTTGGGTAAATCATGATGATATTGAAGCTTATGCACCACATTGTTTAAAATAGGTTTTGATGTCCTGCTGCTGATCCCACAGTATAGTTGTTTGATGAACACCATCCAAATGGCAATTGTTTGGACAGTTGTCCGTCTCAGTGACATTTGTTATCATCCTTGTTCAACTATTCCTTGAATGAGTAGAATGACTTATGAATGAGTACCATCCCAAAAATGTGCAAAAACTGTACATTTAGTGATACAAGAGTTTGTCCCTGGGGCAGTACCCTCAAAGAAATACCTTTGTACCTTCTTTACCCCTAAAGGGTTCATAATGGTACCATAAGAGTACATATTACTACCTTAAAGGAACTCTAAGGAAGGTACAAAAGTGTCCCATTGAGGGTACTGCCCCAGGGACAAGCTCTTGTACCACTCTACTCCAAGGAATAATTGAACAAGGATGATAAACAATGACCCAATTTTTGCACATAAAGACTTTTTTTTCGCTTCATAGATTACGAACAGGAATCCTATACAGATGCCAAGATAATATTGATCTGGAAATGAAGCTTTGTTTTCCAGTCTCTGCAAGGCAGAATATTGTATGCATATGGTACATTGGGTCTCATATTTCTGCTGTAATCACAATGCACTTAAATTTCATGCTTAATGCATACAAGGCATGCACGCTTAAGATAGATAGGACTCCTTTCCGTTCCTGCAACGACCCGTAATACAGGAATCGCAATGAAGCAATGGTAATGATTCTGGGGTACAGGATAAATCAGACACGGCTCTTTACGGCTCCTGTATTTATGAAGGTTGATTAATGTGTGTACGGGGAGGCAAGCTGTTTTTAAAGCCATCTGATTTATGTTTTTTCAATTACTCCCAATTTGATGACTCTGAGATCGTTAATATGGATGTGATCATTTGCAATGGGGTTGTGGGTGGTTGAGGATCTAAACACAGTTAGCGTCAATAATAGGTTGCCGTAAGAACAGTAAACAGCTGCTGTGACATATGAGAACGGTTATGATTGGTTGCCAAGGTTTGTGGTTGCTGGGGTGTTCTGGATTGTTGCTAGCTAGGAAGTTGCACTGCTAGAGGTTTGCTAGAATTCTTTGGTTCCCAAGGTGTTCTATATGGTTGTTATAGAGTTTCTTTTTCTGTTTCTGTTTGTTTTGTTTGTTTTGGCTGTTGCTAGGTAGTTGATATGGTGACCCTTGGGGTTGCTAGGGCATTGATGTGCTTTACTTGACAGTTTTGTGTGTCATGGTGTGTGCACACCAAAAGCGAACCAAATATTCGCATTGCATTATTGCTCTCGATTGCTCCTGGGATGTTTTTCGCATCACTCGCACAAATATAATCATCGCATAATGTATACTTTTCTGATACAACTGGACGTGTCAAACTAGACGTGTCAATAAGCACTTTGAAGATTTGCTTACATGACAACGTGACCTGTGAATTTGCGTGGAGGACAATCGCGTTGCCCAATTTGTGTCATTCATGTTGCTCGACGCAAATCTGCATCATTCCCATCGGCTGGGACGAATTCATGTCATTCACATCAACCAGCACAAATTTGCATCTATTTACGCTGACCAGCATGAATTTGTGTCCATTCGCGTCTATTTGTCTTACCAGGACACTGGTAGGGGATTACTAGAGTGTTCTGGGTGGTTTCTAGAGTGTTTAGGCAGTTGCTACAGTGAGTTTGGTGGTTGCTGGGTCATGGCTAGATTGTTCTGGGTGGTTATTAGGCAGTTTGTTAAAGTGTTCTAGAGTTGCTAGGACATTTGCTAAGTGGTTGTGAGGGTTCTGGATGGTTTTAGAGTATTAGCAGGCTATTGTTGGGTGGTTGCTAGGGTGTTCTGGATGGTCACTGTGAAGCTGCAATGTTGTTTTATAGGTTTGCTGTGGAATTACTATGCGTAGTTTAGGAATGCCATGCCATCACTAGGGTGATCTGAGTTGTTGCTAGGGAGTTGCTAAGTGGCTGCTAGGGATTTTCTGGAATGCTTTTTTGGTTTCTAGGGTGTTCTGTACGTTTGTTATAACGCTTTAATGGGTGATCTGGGTGGTTTGTAGGGTGTTTTGCTACAGTGTGCTTGGTGGTTGCTAGGTAATGGCTAGATTGTTCTGGGTGGATGTTAACATGTTTGTTAAAGTGTTCTAGAGTTGCTAGGATCTTTGCGAAGTGGATGTGAGGGTATTCTGGGTGTTTATTAGGGTGTTAGTAGGGTAGGGTTGGGTATCATTTGAATTGTGTCAATTCCGATTCTGCTTATTGATTCAGATTCTTAACAATTCCTTTGATTCGGTGAATCAAAGAGAAGTCAGTGGAAATTTCTGCAGTGGAAATGCACGGAACGTTCACTGTGCACACGCTTCAACAACTACTTTCCCCTCCTGTCCTTAAATTGTTTGATTTTAAACTTTAAAGTCACATTAAAATGCGAACACGGGAATGGTTAAGCGGGACCAAAATGCGTCTGTCTTATCGAGTATTTCCCAATTTTGTTTTTCCTTTCTTCTTATCTTTTTCCTGTCATTTCTTTCCAATTGTTGTCAATAAAAGTGGGGAAAAGGCTATATGAATCACTAGCATGTCCTGATATGGCTTGATGGGAAAACACAAGCACGTACTAATAGATGTGAATGAACCAAGGCAGCAGAAAAACAGGTGATGAGAGAGCAGGAAATTACAGAAACGAGTCCAATAATGAGCCGCTTTGGTTCGGTTACTTCAGATGGTCATGGTGATCTGAATGTTGTGAAATGAAGCCAGTGCTGTCTAAATGCTCAATGGGATTTGCGGAAATACAAGGCCGTGTTCTTCTGTGATGAAAGATTGGTTTCTAAATGAAATATTGAAAAAGTTTTTCAATATAAGACTTACTTTGTTGTTGTACATAGAAAAAAAAAAAGATATTTTAAAGTTTAAATTGAGTTTGGAGTGCAAAACAACATTGGGCCCCATTGATTTCCATTGGACAATAACAGACACTTTTGAATATATTTGTTTGTCTTCTGCAGAAGGTTGTTTTGGATGAACATTACCTTTAAAGGAATAGGTTCACCCAAAAATGAAAATTACCCCATGCTCATTCTGAGCTGAGATTGCCATGTCCAGTTTCACAATCCTGTAGGACTTCCAGTCAGAAATTCGCCTGTGATCTGTGGAAGCTCGTCAGTTGAAGGCAGCATTTTGTTTAGCGCATACCAGAGCAGCTAGGTAAAGCGGATGATTGCTGTGATACGGAGCTCTTGTGTTTGTGTGTTTGAGAAGGAGCGTGCTGTAGATCGCCCTCATGTCTTTCCATATCTCCATCTCCCTCAATATATCCTGTTTGTCTTTCCAAGCTAAAGTTCACTCAGACCAACCCCAAATAGATGGAGTGTTTTCATTTGACGAAAAATGATATAGAAGAACAAAACCTACGATCGTCCCTCCATTCGACCTTCGTCAATATTACCTTTGATATCGTCCTTCCTTTGTTGTGGTGCCAATGTTTATAATAAAAGTAAGTCTCACAAAGATAGGCCTTGTTTAACGCAACCATCCTGGCCTCTCATTGCTAGCAGCTGGCCGGTGATGTTTACAAATCACAGCTGGAGGTTCTTGGGCCCGTCTTCCAAAGCCGTTCGGAATTCTTGCTCCGGTTCCGAGCGCAAACGCTTCCAGATTGTTGCTCTACGGGGCCTGACTCTCATACCAACCGGGGCATGAGAAAATGGTTTGGGAGAGCACATAGACACACATTCACACACAGTGTGGTCATTAGCGTCAGAAGATTCAGATGTTTGTGACTCACTGCTTTTAGATGTTTGGAGAGATGGTTATTAAAACATCTGGCGAAACATCTATTAAACGCATTTGGGTAGTTCATAAGAATTAAAAAACGATAATGTCTGTAGTACTAACTGTCAGTGGTGTGTAAACAGTAAACAGAATGCTCATAGCAACACATATTGAATTGTTTAGACTTAAAAAAAGACAAATTTTTACATGCTGACACCGTCAAACAGCTCTAGATGAGCCATAGCCGTAGACGTCATATCCCTGGACTGGCCATGGAGGAGTCAAGCACTGTGTGATACATTTTGTACACAAAAATTGCAAGAGCTGTTTGATTTTGCAAGACATAATCTGGATTTTAGGAGTTCCAATCTGATTGACTGTCTTTATGCAATTTCCTGGAGTCGAGCTGTAGAGGTTGCTGGGGGAAAAAAGTAGTTTTTACAAGTTCTGCTGCTTCAGCAAGCACTTCTAAACAACACTTGTGTGGTTTTTTAAACAGTATTAATTGTACAAAGCATTAAGTTATACATACACATTTTAATAATAAGAAATCTGTATGTTATTGTAAGCTAACAATGAACAATGCATATTTGTAGCATTTTGGACCATCTCAGAGACTTTGACTGGAATGGATGATGTCCCTATTGCAGATTATTTATTTGTTTATATATGGACTAGATAAAAAATACACATTGCGTTACTAAAAAGATTATTATAAATACACTACACAATTAATCTCTGTTTCATTTGTTTTGGCATTTAGTTTTTTATGTGTGCTGCTTATCCAGTTTGTTTGTTTGTTTGTGTTTTGATTTGTTTTTCTTGGAGGTAGCTTTGGTTTTGCTTAGTGTTTGTTTGTTTGTTTTGTTTTAGTTTTACAATCTGGTCTGTTTTTTCGGGTTGTTCGTTTTTTGTTTGTTAATTTGGGTGGTATTTTGTTAGTTTTTTGTGTTTTGATCTGTTTTTCTTAGAGGTTGTTTTATTTGGCTTTGTTTAGTGTTTTTTTGTTTGTTTGTTTTTGTTTTGTTTTGTTTTGAAGTTTTACACTCTGGTCTGTTTTTCCTGTTTGTTTTTTGTTTGTGTGGATGGTGTTTTGCTTGTTTTTTTTGTGATTTTATTTGTTTTTCTCAGCGGTTGCTTTGGTTTTGTTTAGTTTTCATCAGCGTTTATTTTGATTGGCCTTTAGTATGTGTTAATATTAGGGCGGCACGCGACTGTCATGCGCATCTCGTCAGTAAAGCTGGTTCTGTGATTAATAGTAAATTTCCATCACGTGCATTCAAATGGAGTGGCATTTAATACACAGAGCTGTGGTTCGCTGACAAGCTACGCAATATCACGTTCATAATCGAATGCAATTCATCTGCGATTATGCACACGATATTGCATAGCTTGTCAGTGATCTATGGCTCTGTGTATTAAATGCCGCTCCATCTGAATGCACGTGATGGAGATTTACTAATCACAGAACCAGCTTTACTGATTTATTAGACTTTAAAATATAACAACTGCTAATTTAAGTGAAATTAAAACAATTTTCACATAAACGTATTATTTACCTGTGCCTTTCAGCACGTAGGAAATATACAGAAATGTAAGTTATCAAACACTAAATGCTAAATTAAATAGATAAATCCTTAAAGCTACAAAAGTTATTAATTTCCTCTTTTCTTTTTTTTTTTTTTCTTTTGTTCTTTGATTAATAGACATCACAACAGCTGGGTTTTTGGGTTATTTGGCTGATATTACTTTAAGAGCTGCCACTGCTTAACGTGACACGGATCTGACACATATGATCGTAGTTTAATTCACGCTTTGATATTAAATGATACGGCTACAGCGTGTGCTGCTGTATTTGTGCGTGCAGAGTATAATAGCTGACAGGAAAGGTAAATTCGTTTTTACTGACTTAAGTTTTATCTAGTTTGTCCGCAGTTCACTGTTGTTGTACTGAAGCTCCCCCGTCACCTGTTTTTCCACACTCCTTTGACAAGCGCCTGGCGCTAAGGCGAAGTTGGAGCGCGCGTCTGAAAGTCTCCCATTTGATGTGTTCGTAAAGACGTTCTGCGACTAAACAAACACACTCCTTGTCAAGAAAAAAAAGACAGAAGCAGCAGTTGTGAGTGGAGATGCCAACCCTAGCTCTGCCCCTGCATTAACCGTGTTAAATATTGTTAACGGCGTTAAACTGAAAAAATGAATCTCCTGCATTAACACACTAATTTTGACAGCAGTAACATTTTTCTAACACAAATCAATAAAAGTGATCAGATATGCAATGTTATAGTAGATGAAAATAAGATGAAGTGTGGTCCATGGTCAGGAGTCTAGATATGCAAAATATGAGAACTCAAAGTCTTCCTCTGCTGTAATACCTGTTCAGGTGAGAAAAACCAGACTATTCAAAGTACACTCTCCTTCCTATCACACAGTCTGTAATGAATTCAGGACTAGTGGCCTCTGGGGCTCTGCTCTTTGCTTTTGTTATTACTGCAAATCACCGCACTGCAATCCCTTCCAGATGGCCCCATCTTCTCCCTTGGCCCAATTGAATTGCCAGTTTTTATGACTGCATCCCCAAGCATGTTTTCATGCGTCTTTTTGTCTACATCCGGAAACTACTTTTCTTTTTTTTTTAGATAAATACAACAGCATAACTTAATATGGCCACTGTTGTGAAGAAGCCCTGCCTCTGTTTCGAGAGCATGCCCTCGAGAGGCACTTTAAAGTCCAACGTTAAAAGCAGATGATGCTTAGAAAGCATCACGTCAAATTTCATGTCTGTTGCCGAGGCGGGACTGGCTAATTAGCTGATCTTGAACTTTCCACAAGGGTCACGGAGGGGATTCGCTGTCCTCGAGAAGCAGAAGTTAGGACTGCAAAACTGATTTAAAAATACATAATCAGTAAATATGATTTGTCTCATTGTTGCAGTCCTTGTAGAAGTTGCATCAAGACTAAAGAGCTCCAAATGAAAGATCTGAATGCAACTAGCATAACATTAGTTATATAAATGGCTGCTTACCTCACCTACCCCTTTGACAATTCCTTTGGCATCCTCCCCAGCTCCACCTTTAGTATATAATTAAATCAGTCCCAGGAGGTGGTGTTTAAGAAAGAGGCCGAATTGAGTTTCTTTTACTTCTCCAGTGTAGGCAGCAAATCAAATCTGTTTACAGTTTATTATTCTTAAAATTCTGAACATTTGAGCCTCTTGTTAGACCTAGATATGCACAGTCAGCTCAAAAAGTGTGAAAAAGTGTACAGGGAGTTTGGTTAATTCTCATATTAATGTGGCGATTCCTGCTTTCCTAGTGTCCCTCAGGAGTCAATTATTAGTGCATGTAGAGAGTCACATGCTGTTTAGGGGCTGAGCAGTGTGAGAGGTGGAATGCTTTGAGCCTGGCTGGAGGTTCGGTAAGAAATGAGAGGTATTTTGCAGCGTCTGTCACGAAGGGCCAGAAGGAGAAATGGGAGTATCCAGTGTGGGGCTTCTGGGAGGTTGTAGACGAGAGATTAAGAGGGCAGGCGGTACGTCACTTTCCTTGCCTTCTTACAGTCTTTCCCTTTCTCCATCTCTCAGACTTAGTGTTATATATGAGCCAAAGAGCTGCAGTCATGTGCATTTTGCATGCCAATACATTAGCAAGGTCAAAAATGTTTTATTTATTTATTTTTTTTTTTTTGCAAGTATTAATTTTGGGGTGGAAGGAGTCATGCAGTAAGACATTATACAATCTGTAAGAGGATAGAAAATAGTTTGTACAGTATAAAAACCATTATGTCTATGAAATGTCCCATAAAACAAGGAATCCCAATGTGTGTGGCCTCTGTGGGACTTCTAATCTGGTCCACAATACCTCTGCATGTCCCCTGTGTGCCCTACTAGGAATGAAAGGACTATACAGAGCTGTTCTCCCTGCTTATTATTGTGTGTACGTGTGTGCGAGCGTGCGTGCTCACTTGGTGACTGAGTGAGTAGACAATGTGGAGCTCGTTCACAAGTCCATTATCAAAAAAAGATTAGTCCTCAGTGTCTTCTGTTGAAGTATTCCTGGTGCTGGTGAGATACTATCAGGCAGACACTTTACACTCAATCACTTCAGCTGGACTGAGTTTCTGATTTTATTTTAGTTTGATACTGATTTTAAAGTACTTTGTCAAGCGGAAGTGCCACAGAATGGCCAGGGTCTTTTACTACTCATATTCTGGTGTACTTGACATTTGTGTTGCCTCAGTGACATAACAACAAAACCATTTTCTTCACATTTGATGCATGTAAGAATCTGATAAAAATGAGGTGGCAGTTTGATCTTGGTAATGAGATCTTTGTTTTATCTGATCTTTATTGTAAGTCTGATTTCTTTTGCAAGTCTGGTCTCTGTTATGAGTTGATTCTCTTGTATGAGTCTGATCTCAGTTGCGTGTCTGATCTCTGATGTGAGTCTGATTTCTGTTGCAGATCTGATCTCATCGAAGTCTGATCTGTTAATAAGTGAATCTCAATTATAAGTCTGATCTAAGTTACGAGTTGAATCTGTGTTATGAATAAAATCGCTGATATAAATCTCATGCTAGTTACAAGTCAGATCTCTTCTCTGATTTCTGTTGCAGATCTGATTTTTCATTTGAGTCTGATCTGTTACAAGTCAAATCTCTGGTATAAATCTGATCTCGGTTGCGAGTCTGATGTCTGGTACAAGCCAAGTCTCTTTTACAAATCTGATATCAGTTACAAACAACAACACTGCAACATTTTAGTTGTAAATCTGACCTCTTATTTGAGTCTGATCTATTATGAGTCAAATTTCTGGTATAATCTAATATCAGTTCCGAGTCTGATGTCTTGACCAAGTTAAATCTTTAATACAGATCTGATCTCAGTTAGAAGTCAGATCTCTGCTGTAAGTCTGATCTCTGTTGGAGATCTGATCAGTGCTTTGAGCCTGATCTGTTGGGAGTCAAATCTGTGGTATTAATCTGATCTACTGCAAGTCTGATCTCTGGTACGAGTCAATTGACTTTTTCAAATCTGATATCAGTCTCTTATTTGAGTCTGATCTGTTACAGGTCAAATTTCTGGTATAATCTGATCTCAGCTGCGAGTCTGAAGTCTGGGACAAGTCAAATCTCTAACACAGTTCTAATCTCAGAAGTCAGATCTCTGCTCTGAATCTGATCTTTTTCGCAAATCTGATTGCTGCTTTGACTCTGATCTGAATGGAGTAAAACCTGTGATATTATTCTGATCTATTGCAAGTATAATCTCTAGCACGAGTTAAGTCTCTTACAAATCAGATATTAGTTGCGATTAGCAACATTTCTGTTGCAAATCTGATCTCTCATTTCAGTCTGATCTGTTACAGGTCAAATTTCTTATAGAATCTGATCTCAGTTGCAAGTCTGATGTCAAGTACAAGTCAAATCTCTAATACAGTTCTGATTTCAGTTAGAAGTCAGATCTCTGCTCTGAATCATATCTCTTGCAAATCTGATCACTGCTTTGAGTCTGATATGTTGGGAGTTAAACCAGTGATATTAATTTAATCTGTTGCGAGTCTCATCTCTGGTATGAGTCAAGTCTCTTTTACAAATCTGATATCAGTTGCGAACAGCAACCTTGCAACATTTCTGTTGCAAATCTGATCTCTCATTTGAGTCTGATCTGTTACAGGTCAAATTTCTTGTATAATCTGATCTCAGTTGCAAGTCTGATGTCAGGTACAAGTCAAATCACTAATATAGTTCTGATCTCAGTTAGAAGTCAGATCTCTGCTCAGAATCTGACCTCTTTTGCAGATCTGATCTCTGCTTAGAGTCTGATCTGTTGGGAGTCAAATCTGTGATAATAATCTGATCTGTTGTGAGTCTGATCTCTGGTATGAGACAGATTTCTTATACAAATCTGACCTCAGTCACTAGTCTGATCTCAGTTCCAAACAAATCTCATGACTCTGCTCTGAGTCTGATATCTTACGAGTCAAATCACTGGTATGAATCTGATCTCTGTTCCAAATCTGATTTCTGCTCTGAGTTTAATGTTTGTGCGTCTGATCTTGTCCCTTGATGCTGGTCTCTATTGATATCTTGTAGGGCCAATCAAACACTATCATAATTCAAAAGTATTCTGCTTGATCTCAGAGTCTCTATAACCACTTTCCCTGATTTTTAAAACTGGAAGGTTTCTCTCTTGTGCAAAATTACATTTCATAGCTGTGATATTTGGTAGTGGTTGAGTGAGTTTAGGCTAAACACCCAGTTGGCAGTAGATTCTTTTCCTCTGCTCAGTATTTAAAGGGCAGTGCTGTTCTACTAATCTAATAACTACATTACAGACGTCTCTTGGCAGTAAGAAGCTCATATTGTAAGCCTACACAAAGCTCTGATCTCGCTCTCTTATCTTCAGTGGCAGGCATATTTCATTAATCAGTGCTAGAGTTGAACTCAACTGCAAATCGCTTGTGTTCACATTTACTTCTGCTCCAGTTAATCCAGATTAAAGCATATTTTGATGTATTTGTGTGGACCTCAAAGAATTAATGGGTGCTGGTAATTTTAGAGAAACTGACAGATGGTTTCTTTCGTTCTCTACAGGTGTGCTAGTGGGCGCTCCCATTCGAGCAGCAGTCACGATGGTGGCCCTGTCGCTGAAGATTTGCGTGCGACAGTGCAATGTGGTCAAGACGATGCAGTTTGAGCCCTCAACTCCAGTTTACGACGCCTGCCGGATTATCAGAGAGAGAGTTCCAGAGGCCCAAAGTGGACAAGGTAAGCGCTGCAAAATATTTCTCTAGGTTTCCCGCCATTTTACGCTTTTCCATGAGACTACAACTCCCCCCTTTGATGATAACAGCATCTGTAACACTGTGGCTTTGTGATGCTATCAAAACATTTATGTTTGTCTGAGCATCACAACCAGCCAGACACAACAACACTGCCTCAACCAGTGGTGTGAGTTTGGAGGCGGGACTATCTTTTTGTTCGACCAATGGGGTAGTGTTTGGGAAACGTTTCGCAAATGTGTTTGCTTAAAGTATTGCTTAAATGCACTAGGGGCAGGGGGAGCTTTTATGTTCGGCCCTAATTTTGTAAAAATCTGCAGAGTTTGACAGAAGTTTAGATTTGGGCTAAATGTTTACACCAGCTGCTTCACATCAGTAGATGTTTTTGTATCCGTCATGTCGAAAATGTTACACTATGTGCAACCTCAGCTGATGACCAGTTCTGCTTTAGAGTGAGTCTGATGGATAAGTGCTCACTCTCTCTTTCTATCTCCACTCAAGTCATCAAACGGCCACAAAGTCAAATATTAATGCTCTCTGCTCACTGGAGCTTGCGAAATGGACTCTTGTGTGATATCAGCTCAAAGGGAGCCATCACTTCGGGATGAGTCTGCAGCTTTGCCACTCTGTGTACATTAATTATACGGCCAGCTACAGTTATATGACTGCTGTCCCGTGCAACGCACATGATTGCTGTCCACAATGGCCGCAATGAATTGGACTCATCTTATAAATGTCAATTGTTTCTTTTAGGATCAAAGACAAATTGCTTTGTGGTTTAATGAAGAGTCTGATATTTATTATGACCGTATTTGTCGACGTTTGATTTAGTATCTACTTCCATGGGGCGAGTTGTTGTTTTAATTATGTAAAACTTATTGCAGCATCAGATTACGGGCTCTTCCTGTCCGATGATGACCCCAGGAAAGGAATCTGGTTGGAATCAGGGCGCACCCTTGATTACTACATGCTGCGGAATGGGGTAAATCACATTATTTGAATTATCTGTGTTCTCTTCACATTTTAGTAGGTTTTTATTTCCATTGTGATTCTGAAGTTCATTTCAGCACTTGTTCTCGTCATGTACAGGACGTTCTGGAGTACAAGAAAAAACAGAGACCTCAAAAGATCAAAATGCTGGATGGAACAATCAAAACCATAATGGTGGATGACTCCAAAACAGTAGGGGAGCTGTTGGTCACCATCTGCAGTAGGATAGGTGGGTTCTTTTTTTATCCTGTCAAGTTTACTACAATTAATGGTTTTTAAAAATGCAGTGTACAGTAACAGTGTTAGTCATTAGCTGATATTGGAGTTTTTCTTTATTTCTTATTGTACTTTACTTTACATTAACTTAACTTTGCTTAGCTTAACCTAACTTTGCTTAACTTAAAAATTTAACTTAACTTTTTGCTTAGCTTAACTTTGCTTAAATTAACTTAACTAAAAATTTAACTTAACCTGACTCTGCTTAGCTTAACTTAACTTTGCTTAAATTAACTCAACTTAAAACTTAGCTTAACTTTGCTTAGCTTAACTTTGTTTACCTTAACTTTAAAATGTAACCTAACCTAAGTTTGCTTAGCTTAACTTCACTTTATTTAACTTTTCTTAGCTTAACTTTGCTTAAATTAACTCAACTTAAAACTTAGCTTAACTTAGTTTATCTTAACTTAAAATTTAACTTATCTTAACTTTGCTTAGCTTAACTTAATTTGCTTAGGTTAATTTAACTTTGCTTAACTTAACTTAAAACTTAACTTTGCTTAACTTTGCTTAGCTCACTTAAATTAACTTAAAATAAAATTTAACTTAACCAAATTTGCTTAGCTTTGCTTAAATTAACTTAAAATTTAACTTAACCTAACTTTGCTTAGCTTAACTTTGCTTACCTTAACTTAAAATTTTACGTAACCTGAGTTTGCTTAGCTTAACTTCACTTAGCTTAACTTAACTTAAAACTTAACTTTGCTTAGCTTAACCTAACTTTGCTTATCTTAACTTTGCTTAAATGAACTCAACTTAACTTTGCCTAACTTTACATAGCTTAACTTTCCTTAGCTTAGCTTAACTTTGCTTAAATTAACTCAACTTAAAACTTAACTTTGCTTAGCTTCATGTAAAATTTAGCATAGCTTAATTTAAGACTAAACTTAACTTTGCTCAACTTAACTTAAAGCTTAACTATGCTTAGCTTAACTTAACTTGGTTTAACTTAACTTCGCTTAGCTTAAACTAATTATGCATAGCTTAACTTAACATTGCTTAAATTAACTTAAAACTTAACTTTGCTTAGCGTAAACTAACTTTGCTTAACTCAATGTTCTGTATTGGGTATGTTTTTATATTAGATGTTTATTTGTGTATGTTAATTTTCTCTATTTTCACATTTAGATCATTTAAACTTAATCTTTAAAAACACTTTAAAAACGTACGGAATCTTTAGCAAACCTTAAAATGAATATACATTTTTCATACTGTACATTATAATCTTGTGATGCCTTAATTCACTTGTAGTATTTAAAATGATACATTTTGGTTTTTAATGTTAAGTATTTGAGACAAAACCACATACAATTTTAATATTACCCATTTATCGGTATCTGCCAGAATTATACAATCTGTATGCTGCTAGTAGCAAATAAACAAAATATATTTTATTCTGTTCTCATTATGTCCAATATTGGATTTACTGTATGATTCTTAAACATCACATGAAAAAATATGACTTTACTCTGTCTTTTTCTTTTTAAATGGCCAGTTTAAATGATGGAACTTTAAGCATTAGCCTCCTTATTCCATTACATTTTCTTTTTATTTTTCTGCATGATTTATAATCAGGATGTTTTCATAAAGTCCTGTAGGCTGAATGATATTTATTTAGTTTCCCACAAAACCTGTGCTGGAGAGATTGAAAGACTGACAGACAGAGAGTGCTGATTATGTCGTGCTCCACAGGAATCACTAATTATGAGGAGTACTCACTGATCCAAGAGCAGGTGGAGGAAAAGCGTGAGGATGGGATGGGCACGCTGAAAAAAGACAGAACCCTCCTGCGAGACGAGAGGAAGATGGAGAAGCTGAAAGCCAAACTTCACACAGACGATGATTGTGAGGCTCCTGGCAACTGTGAAAATAAAACATTAGCAAACAAAACGCCCCGCCGGATTTACACACACTTAGAGATTCTTATAAAGGCTTAAAAAACATTTACACAGTCCAAATATTTTAATGATATAATAATTGGTCTCATACACCCCCTTATTATATGCTTACTACATTTGAACTTTGTTGTTTATAGACATAATTGAAAATAAATTTTGTTGCTAATGCTTACACGCTCAAATGTTTCATTCACAGTGAACTGGCTGGACCACAGTCGGACGTTTCGGGAGCAGGGTGTAGAGGAAAGCGAGATACTACTTCTACGAAGGAAGTTCTTCTATTCTGACCAGAATGTAGATTCTCGTGATCCTGTCCAGCTCAACCTGCTCTATGTACAGGTAAAAGATCTCACTTTATATATTTATTTTAGACCATATCCTGACTAGAAGTGTCAGGTTCCTACAGAAAGCAAAATATGGTACCGAACAGCCAATCAGACCATATATGATATTAAATATGCAGTGGAGCAGGATTTTTGACTAATGAGAGCTCGCTGTGGGCAGAGCTAGCTATCATGACTTGACAGATAGAAACCAAGCGATCATCAGAATGCCTTGTCATGCAATACTGTTTCCATTATGGCAAATTATAATATAATATAATTATTTTTTCAACTATTTTAACAATTATCAGTTTTAGTGATTTGTTGTCATTCTCTCTTACTGACATTCTGTCTGTCCTCTATCTTTCTTTTTGGCTGGTTTAACTGTATTGCGCCAGTTTGCCAAAACCTCTTCGTCGCCACCTGCTCTGAAAATTAATTAATTTCTCGGAGCCACTATCTCACAGACATTTAGGCATTTAGATGTTGTCATTTTAGTTTTATGAAAGCAGTGAAATAGTGACATAGCTCTTATGAATGAATTATTGGTCAGCCCAGAAGGCAGTGCGCATATCTTCACAGCTGCTGATTTGTCGATTGTCCTTTCTTCCCCTGTAGGCAGTATGGATTACTTTTTCCTCACATCTCTTCCTAAT
Organism: Labeo catla; assembly: GCA_012976165.1. Taxonomy (NCBI): domain Eukaryota; kingdom Metazoa; phylum Chordata; class Actinopteri; order Cypriniformes; family Cyprinidae; genus Labeo; species Labeo catla. The sequence continues at coordinate 879,610 of VONZ01000243.1, forward strand.
TAGGCGCTTTTTTCAGAGTAAAATCGCAATGAATGTGAAATGCCAGAAAGCACAGAGAATAAGAAATATCTGTGTGGGAATTTGGAACATTCTTTGCAAAGAAACTGGGATTTGATATTTTATTGCATCATGCATAGTTTACACGTTTTTACATTTAGTTCTTTCTTAGGCACTTTCCAGGTATTGCATAGGTTTTTCAGATTACAGTGGATGTGGAAAATATTTGATCTCTGTTGTGTATCTATGTGGGAATTTGAACCAGTGAGGTTTAATTGTGGGCGGAGCTAACCAGCATGACGCAAGGAAAGAATAGTGCTAGCATGAAAACGCTATAAAAAAATAGGAGCATCTTAAATTTTAACTTAACTGAACAACTTAACTTGAAACTAACTTAAAATTTAACTTAACATTTTTTTATATCACTTCCTGAAGCTATGCTAATGTTTTTTCATGACTTCTTGTCTAGCATTAAAATATGATAAAAGAATTAAAGACAATATTGAAATTATCATTTGAAATTTTAGTACATCACACTTTTATACCTTGTCCTAATATGATACTTTTCAAATAATGCATAGATTTTTTTTTTCAAATGACGAACAACTTAATTTTTAACTTAACTCAACTTAACTTTTAAATTAACTGAACTTCAAACTTAACATCTGAAATGAAATCTTAACTTAAAACTTCATTTTTATCACTTCCTGAAGCTATGTTAATGTTTCATGACTTATTTTCTAGCATTAAAACACAATGAAAACTTGAAATTAAAGACACTATTGAAATGATCACTTGACATTTTATTACATCTTAACTTAAAACTTAACTGAACTTAAAACTTAACAACTTAACCTGTAGTTAACTTAAAACGTAACATATTTTTTTATCACTTACTGAAGCTATGCTAATGTTTTTTCATGACTTGTCTAGCATTAAAATATGATTTAAAAAATTAAAGACACTATTGAAATTGTCGCTTGAAAATTTTATTATATCATACTTTTATACCTTGTCCTATTATGGCACTTTTCGAATACTCCATAGATATTTTTTTTTTTCAGATGACGAAGAACTTAACTTTACTTAACAACTTAACTTAACACAACTTAACTTTTAACTTAACTGAACTTAAATCTTAACAGCTTAAATTATATCTTAAAATGTAACATTTTTTTATCACTTCCTGAAGCTATGCTAATGTGTTTTCAATAAAAAATTGTCCTAATACAGCCCTATTTGAATACTGCATTGTTTTTTTTTCAGATGACGAACAACTTAAAACTTAACTTAACTTAACAACTTAACTTGAAACTTAACTTAAAACTTAACTTAACATATTTTTTACCACTTCATGAAGCTATGATAATGTTTTTTCATGACCTCTTGTAGCTAGCATTGAAACACTATAAAAAAATTAAAGAAACTATTAAAGTATCATTTGAAATTTTATTACAGTACACTTTTATATCTTGTCCTAATACAGCACTTTTTGAATACTGCATAGTTGTTGTTGTTGTTGTTGTTGTTGTTTGGGGAACACTTTTGTATTCCCTTTTTTTAGATGACAAACAACTTAAAACTTAACTTAACTTAACTTGAAGCTCAACTGAACTTAACAACTTAACTTAAAACTTAACAACTTAACTTGAAGCTTAACTTAAAACTTAACTTTGTATAAACTTAAACAATACAAACTTAGCTGTGCTAATGTTTTTCATGACCTCTTGTACTTATTAAAACACAATAAAAAAAAATTAAGAATACTATTGAAATAATTGCTTGAAATTTTATTACATCACACTTTTATACCTTGTACTAATACAGCACTTTTTGAACGCTACAGTTTTTTTAGATGATGAACAACTTAAAACTTAAAACTGAACTTAACTTAACCTGAAACTTAACAACATAACTTAAAGCTTAACTGAACTTAACTTAAAACTTAACAACTTAACTTGAAGCTTAACTTAAAACTTAACTAAACATATTTTTATCACTTCCTGAAGCTGTGCTAATTTTTTCATAACTTCTTGTAGCTAGCATTAAAACACAATAAAAAAAATGTAAAGACACTATTGAAATTATCACTTGAAACTTTATTACATCACACTTTTATACCTTGTCCTAATACAGCACTTTTTGAATACTACATAGTTTTTTTAGATGACGAACAACTTAAAACTGAACTTAACTTAACTTAAAACTTAACAACATAACTTAAAGCTTAACTGAACTTATCTTAAATTTTAAATTAACAACTTGACTTAAAACTTAACAACTTAGAACATATTTTCATGCGTCTGTGTGAGAATTCAGGCCAATGAGATTTTATTGTGGGCAGGGCTAACCAGCATGACTATACTTAAATAATAGGGCTGGGAAAAATAATGTTAATTTTGATGGTTAGTTTAACGCGCTAAAAATAATGATCGCAAAACACAACCGATGAAACATTTTTAACGAGAAAACAAGGACGTTTATTGTGATATTTTATTCTGCCATGCTAAGTTTGCACATGATTTTACATGTGATTTTGTCACACATTCACATTATATTCTCTGTCTGGTTTGAGTCATGAATATGTGTCACACAATGGCCAGCGGGTTTTCTTGCCTATATGTTTATGTATGTAAATGTGTGTGTGAGTAGGGCAGTGTGAATGTGTGCGTAGCGCAGTGTGAATGTGTGTGTCTACTCAAGGAACTCTGTGCTAGTGCGTAGTTTCCCTTGAGGCTGTTGAGCTGTTGTAGCAGACGGCTGTAGCTCTCTGACCGGCCTCAGGAGTACACAGCTTGCTGCAGATACATTAGTGTGTCTGCCTGAGGATTTCAGAGCAGCTTCCCACAGACAAACACGCACATACTCTGTCACCTGCACTTAATAACTTTATATAAGATGACTGATAAGCACTTTTTTGCTAATAGAAGGTCAGTATTTTGGATTTGAATGGACAATATGAAAAACAAACAGCTGTATCCTTGTTATTAAGTGTGTGTTCACAATATGTCAAGTTCTACTGTACAGTTAAAGGGGTCATCGGACGCAAAATTCACCTTTACATGTTGTTTGAACAAATGTGTATTGGCAGTATGTGTACATAACCACCCTATAATGATAAAAATCCACCTAGTGTTTTTTAAAAATCCCTATAAATCATAACCCCTTTCTCAGTTCAAGCCATTCTCAGATTCTTGGCTGTGTGATGTCACACATAGTGTTGGGTTCGAGTCCACCTAAGTCGAGGCCGAGACGAGGCCGAGTCCAAAATGGGCTGAGTCCGAGTCCAAGCAAACACTACTGTTTGTCAGTATCTTTACGTTTTAACCCAGACTCGATCCTGGAGGGCCGGTATCCTACAGATTTTAGCTCCAGCTCTAATTAGACACAACCTGAACCAGCAAATCAAGCTCTTAGGCATACTAGAAACCCCCTGGCAGGTGTGTTTAGGCAAGTTGGAGCTAAACCAAGCCGTCCTGCTCTGCTTAGCAAACTTAAAGTCATGTAACAGAAGTTATGGCTGACTTATGTATTGTGACATATTTCAGAATGAAACAGGTTTTAGAATGTGAAAAATTATAGGGCGGGACTTGACTTTATTCATCTATATTGGAATTGTATAAGTTCAAGGGTAGGGGTATGTACCTTGAAATATCAGAAATAGCATACTACAGACATTTCATGAAGTAATGTAAAAATACAAAACAGAACAAACACATGTATAATGTTTGTTATACATTAAAGGTGATTCATATAAAAGTTAATAAGTAATTCAGTGAAGAACATTGAAGAGTGATTTTCTCTTTTTGTTTGATTAACATTATAACGCGGGCGGCGGCGGCAGGTTTATGCTGCTGTCGCTTTAAGATCTGACGCACAGATCAAATATTTTGACGCATCAGTATTTCTTCCAACTGTTAAGGTTTGCTTAGGACAAAAAATGCCTGCATTTACACGAATAGTCTCAGAGACAAGCATGTGTATAGCAATAACAGAACCTAATAGAATTTAAGCAGAAGAGAGCTCGGCATTTGCACACTGACTGAGCGCGCTTTGAGTGTGTGCGTATATAAACCTGTCTGCTTTGAAGTAGCCTACTGGACAAGACTTAAAAACACATGCAAATACTGAGTATCACTTTCGTGATAATGGATCGAGTCAGTGATATTTCCGTGAACCGTCCCTGGACTCGGTTGGACTCAGCATCCGAGTCTGTGACAAGTCCGAGTCCGCTAAAAAATGTACTCGAGACCAGACCATCCGAGTACCCCAGCTCTAGTCACACAGGCTGGCCCCTCCCACGATTGTTGACTGACACTGGCATTTTAGAGTAGGAAGCGGTGGAAGCAGCTAAAACCACTTCTTTAGCTGGTCAGGTAGCTATATACACCATAGTACTATGCTTACTATATTAATTTACCATGTCCTTTGAAAAATTACCATGCCATCAGGGTTGCCAGATTTTCACAACAAAACCCGCCCAATTGCTACTCAAACGAGCCCAAAAGAATTGCATTTCAAGAGGACCCCCGGTAAAAATGCGTTCCAGGGGCTAAAATACATGTTTTTTTGGTGGGGTTCCTCTGGTAAATGTAGCATTCCAGGGGCTAAATATTATGTTTTTGGAGTTGTTTCAACCCACGGAAATGAAAAACCCGCAGCAACAGTATGAACGTAGCCCAATTCTGTGGAAAAACCGCTGACTTGGCAACACTGCATACCATTACCTTATACAATAATCAAAATGTACAAAAACATAGTATTTAAATTTCTACTTCAAATATCCATGGTATTATATGTCATTGACACATTTATAGTATGCATAGCATGAAAAAAACGTATTTTAAATACATTTTTGGTTACAGTATTTATTTCTGACTTGGGAATAAACATGGTATTACCATGGCATACAGTCCCAAAAATGGTGTTACCATGATGCTACCATTACCAAATTTGTGTACATGGTATTTACGTTTTTTTAAAACAATGCCATGGTACTTTTTCTTTAAAGGAACACTCCACTTTTTTTGAAAATAGGCTCATTGTTTAACTCCCCTAGAGTTAAACAATTGAGTTTTACCATTTTCGAATCAATTCAATTCAATGATATTACGCAGCGCCTGTAATTTACCGGCACTAAGTTTGTGTAGATGCAGAGTTGCAGTTGGCGAATGACAGCTGCGTAATATCATTGGTCCTGCTGCACCCATGGTACGGCAGCAAAGTTCATTGATTTTTACGCCGAAATGAGAGTGTAGTTCTTAGCCATATCTACCTAGAAAATCACAACTTTTCATTTTTCGTTCATCTTTGTACATGGTGTAATACAGAAGAATCGAGTTTTAAATAGGAAAAATATCGAAACTCGTTAGTCATTTTTGAGCGAGATGCTAACAGTCTAATCTGATTCAATGATCTATGCTAAGCTATGCTAAAAGTGCTACCGCCGGCCCCCGAGATCGGCTGAATGGATTTGAAAACGGTAAAACTCAACTGTTTAACTCTAGGGGAGTTGGAAAATGAGCCTATTTTCAAAAAAAGTGGAGTGTTCCTTTAAGTGATGGATACAATGAGGTATACAGTTTTGTATGTTCATGGTGGTGATAAAGTGCACGTGAATCAGCAAACACACACATGCACACAAAAACTGTAACACTTCACCTCCCTTTCCTCAGTCTCCCTCTGTCTCTCTCTTCCTCTATAGTAAACACACATGTCCGCGTGAAATTCTCTGACACTGTGCCACACACACCCACATACTTTGAGAAACAGAAGAGCGCAGCTCACACACACACACACACACACTCACTCACAGACTGTTATACATGTATGCGCTCAGGAGTGTTTGGCAGGCTGAAGGGGATTTCTCTGCTCCGCGCTGGGGGCGTGACCGCGTCATATCTGAGTTTGTCATGATGTGTTCCCATAAACCCTCACTGACTGTATCTGCTACTGTTACCATGTTGATGTCATCTGGGAGCGATGCGAAATGATTGGTGGATGTCCTGAGGGTGGGGCACACACGGACTTGTTTATGATGATGTAAAACTTCCATGACCTCAGTCCCCCCTTACAATCTCAACCAAGTACATGTTGTCATATGTGTATGTTTCTGCCGCTTTTAATTACTCCATCCAGATTGTTTGAAAACTCACAAACTTGGCTCTGCAAATAGACGCCACTTGCTTTGTAGATGCTCACTTGTTGGTGGCGAGGATGGCACTAAAACGCTTCTGCAAGATGCACCCTTTCGGTTTTTAAACTGAACTATACTCAGGTGTATATCAGGAGACGCTTGAACAGATGGGCTGTCAGCTTTCATAGTGGCCGCAGGCCGTCTGTAATATTAGACTGCACTCAGTGTCAACACACAGTGTTATTAGAACATCTTAAAGGGATAGTCCTCCAAAAATGAAAATTCTATCATTAATTACTCACCCTCATGTCGTTCCAAACTTGTAAGACTGTTGTTTATCTTCGGAACACAAATTAAGATATTTTTGATGAAATCCGAGAGCTATATGACCCTGCGTAGACAACGCAACTACCACGTTGCTAGGAATTCTGGGTCAGAAAAGTAGTAAGAGCATTGTTACAATGGTCTATGTGACATCAGTGGTTCAACCATAATGTTCTGAAGCTATGAGAATACTTTTTGGGTGCGCAAAGAAAACAAAAATAACAAATTTATTCAGTAATTTCTTCTCTTCCATGTTAGTCTCCGTTCATGAGAGTATCACGACCCAGAATTCCTAGCAACGGCCCTGCTCACAAACCTCCGTTTGGGAAACACTGCCATTGCTTTAGTCATGTCAAATGGTGTGCGACGTATAAATACATTTACATACATTTTTACATAGTTTTCAATAATAATTGAAATTTGTCACACAATGCTTTTATTATTATTATTGAGGGGTTATTGTTTGGTTTGTTTGTTTTAGATTAGTTTAGTTTGTTGTTGTTTTTGCTTTGTTTTGTTTTTGTTTTTAGTTTGGTTTGGTTTGGGTTTTTTTTGTTTTGTTTTGTTTTGTTTGTTTTTTAATTGGGTTGGTTTTAGTTTGATTGTTACTATGAAGTTTTTTGGAAAAACTGAATTTTCTTTTTGAAATATCTTTTAAAGTTGGGAAACACTGCCATTACTTCAGTCATGTCAAATGGTGTTTGATATTTTTTTTTTTTCATAGTTTTCAATAATAATTTAAATTTGTCACACAATGTTTTCATTATTATTATTATTATTATTGGGGGGTTGTTTTTGTTTCTCTGTTTGCTTGAGATTTGTTGTGCTTTTTTTGTTTGGTTTAGCAGAGTAGTTTATCTCGTTATTGTTTATGTTTTTGTTGATTTTTGGGGTGGGGTGTTGGTTGGATTTGTTTAGATTGGTTTGGTTTTCTTTAAACTTGACAGATTGTTACTTGTTTGGAAATTCCTTGTTTAATTATTTATTTTAAATTGCTTTTAAAGTTGGGAAACTGCCATTACTTCAGTCATGTGACGTATAAATACATTTTTTTCATAGTTTTGAACAATAATTTAAATGTGTTACACGTTTGTTTGCTTGAGAATTGTTTTGCTTTTTTTGTTTGGTTTATATTGTTATTGTTTTTGTTTTGTTTTTTGTTTGATTATTTGGGTTTTTTCAGTTGGTTTTGTATCGTTTTGTTTGGTTTTGTTTAGATTGGTTTGATTTTGTTTGAACTTGACAGATTGTTACTATGAACTTGTTTGGAAATTCCTTGTTTAATTATTTCTTTTAAGTTGCTTTTAAAGTTGTGACATATCAGTCATGTCAAATGATGTCATGTCAATGTTGGTTTTATTTAGATTGGTTTTGTTTTTTTGTTTTGTTTTTTGGTTGGGTTGGTTTAGTTTGATTTGGTTTAGATTGGTTTGGTTTGGTTTTGAAACAGACAGATTGTTACTATGAAAAAACCATGAAGTTTATTTAAAATTTTTTAAAGCTTGGGAAACACTGCTATTGCTTCAGTCATGTCAAATGGTGTGTGACAAATTTTTCGTAGTTTTCAATAACAATTTATTATTATTATTTTGGAGGGCGGGTGTTTTTTTGGTTTAGTAAAGTAATTTTTTATGTTTTTTTGTTGTTGTTTTGTTTAGATTTTTTTTAATTTCGTTTTGTTTTGGCTTTTTGCTTGTTTTGTTTTTGTTTTGTGTTAAAGTTTGGAAAACACTGCTAATGCTTCAATCATGTCAAACGGTGTGTGACATGAATTCCTTTTTTATTTTAGAGTGTTCAATAGCAATTTAAATTTGTAACACAATGCTTTTATTATTATTATTATTATTGTTATTATTTGGGGGAAGGGGATGTTTTGTTTGTTTGTTTTTATTTGTTTGAGATTTGTTTTGCTTTGTTTTTTGTTTGGTTTAGTAGAGTAGTTTAGCTTGTTATTGTTTTTTTTGGTTGTGTTTGTTTAGTTTGTTTTTGTTTAGATTGGTTTGGGTTGGTTTTGAACTTGACAGAAATTGTTACTATGAACTTGTTTGGAAAAACAGTTAAGTTTCTTTTGAATTTCTCATTTCTACTGGGGAAAAAAAGCAAGCACACAGTGTTGGAATGACATGCGAGTGAGTAAATGATGACCGAATTTGTATTTTTAGGTGGATTACTCTTTTTACTTTTTTTTTTTTTTGGCATTTGTATCTGTACTGAAAGAGAGAAATTAATGTTGCCCGAGAGATTGTGTCAGTACAATCCAAGCAAGTCCGTTAAAGCACGCCTGCAGCAATCATCATGATCATGTGTTATAAATCACATGCTATGACTTAAAAAAAAACTCACAAAATCTTTTTATCTCACGTCTACGTGTCGCTAAAGCTGCTTATTTGTGATTCTCCGATGCACAATCTCCAATCTACACACAATATTTTGACATCTCCGCACAGTTATTCTCTCAATCTGTGTTAGTATACAGATCCAAAGATGTTGACGGCCCTTCAAATGTTTACAGTATGTCTGCTTTGTTGTGCTAACAACTGCTTAGCGCATGCACCGCATACTTTGTGTAACATCTTTGTTAGCACTCTCATTACATTCTGTAACATCTGCTCTTGTTTCCTGTCTCTGTTTCAGGCCAGGGATGACATTCTGAACGGATCCCACCCTGTGTCCTTTGATAAGGCCTGCGAGTTCGCTGGAATTCAGGCACAGATCCAATTCGGTCCCCACGTGGAGCACAAACACAAGCCAGGATTTTTAGAGTAAGACCACATGCCTTGTAGCTGCGGTATCATATGCAGCCCATTCAACACTGTCACTGTAACACACGCACACACACACAGGCTCTCAGTTGTTATCTGATTACATTTTAGACTAGACAATTATTTGCAAGAATTCTGTGCTGTCTGGAAACCTTAAGAGTCGGTGTGGGCGTACTTTATGAAGATGTAATTCCCGCCAGGATGACCTCATGTGTTTTGTTCTGCTCTGAGGGTAAAAATGTTTGTGTAGTATGAGCGTAAACATGTGAAATGTGTTTGCAGCCTGAAGGAGTTCCTACCGAAAGAATACATCAAACAGAGGGGGGCAGAGAAGAGAATTTTTCAGGTACGTGACCCTCTGTCGGCTTTACTCAACCCGTTATTCTAGGAAAACATACTATTAGGCACTGTTCCCAAAAAACATACAAAAAAACAGCCTGAAGTCAGAACATATGGTCAGTCAAGGATGCTCTTAAAAGAATAGTTCACCCAAAAATAAAAAGTACCCCATGATTTATTCACCCTCAGGCCATCCTAGTTATATAAGACTTTCTTCTTTCAGATGAATACAATCGGAGTTATATTAAAAAGTGTCCTGGCTCTTCCAAGCTTTATAATGGCAGTGAATGGCTGTTGAGATTTTGAAGGCCAATAAAGTGCATCTATCCACCATAAAATGTAAAGGTTTTATGAAATAAACATGGATATTTTTCTTCCACAAACACATCGATTTGCTTTAGAAGGCCTTTATTGACCCCCTGGAGCTGTGTGGAGAACTTTTTATGATGGATCGATGCCCTTTGTTGGACTTCAAAATCTCAACAGCCATTCAATGCCATTATAAAGAGCCAGGACATTTTTTAATATAACTCTGATTGTATTCATCTGAAAGAAGAAAGACGTATACACCTAGGATGGCTTGAGGATGAGTAAATCATGGGGTAATTTTTACTTTGCATGCTTGTTTAGAATCACCTGTCGCATGTGTTTACCAGGTTTGGTAAAGTTTTGAGTTTCCCTTTAGGCTTTAAAGTATTTTGGGTATATTTGGACAGGCCCCTTTTCTAAACGAGTCCGTTATAGCTTTCCAAAAGGTACATTTCAACATTTTTTGATAATTATTGACCTGTAGAGTCCAGAGAATTGTACTGCAGTGTTTCTTTTACAGATTGAGTGGAAAAACCTAGGACAAGTTTGCAAAAGCAGGTTTTTTTTTTTCCATCTTCTAAATTATTTAACAAACGATTTGATTGACAGCAGTGATTCTAGAGGCAAAGTTGTCCGGAATGAGGAGGTCTATCATATGATATGAATATCACATGTGTGTGCGAAAAACCGCACAATGTACAACCGTTTACGCCCTTTAAAATGTGATATCGCCCCCAGTGGCCAATTTCTTTCAAATTTCTCACAGACATTTGGGACAGTGAGTCCAACAGGCCCACCAAGTTTCGTTCTGATCAGCTTCCGTTAACCTTGTCTAACAGGTGTACAAACTTCATCTGCCAATGGCACCCATGTTTTTTTGAGATACGCAAATGTCCTTATAGACGCATGTGGCATTTTGGACCATGACAGTGATATATTTCAGTTTCCTATTGATAGGACAAATGATTGCGTAGTTGTAGCCATTTTTATGGTTTTTTCCTCTTAAAGCACGACCACATTAGCCAAGCTCTGTTTTTTTTTTTTTTTGTGAACTCAGATTGAGCTCTTACATAAGTGTTCTGAGTTTGGCTGAGATATCTCGTTCCGTTCAGGAGTTATATGCATTTTACTAAAAGTGGCCCTGCCCCTATTGAACGTTTTGGTGCCTCTTTGCGACCACTAGTCGAAAATTAAACTTTTGAGAATTATTGATATTCACTCTCCAGAGAATCTTTCTGCATTAGTTTGGTTCCAAAACTAATTTGCAAAAGTAGGTTTTCAAAAAATCCAAAATACCCGAAAATGTATGTTTTATCTGGCGTGAGCCAAGGATTCCAACAACCTAAACATTTTAGGGGTTATGAGCAATTACGTACTTTTAATCACTGTAGCGCCCCTGTCAGGTCGATTGGGGTGAGCCTTGGTGACATTGTAGCTGGTGTAAGTACTACAACCCCTCCAAGTTTCAAGTCTCTACAACTTACGCTTTGGTCTGCACAATCATTTTTTTGTGGAGATTGCTGATCCTTGGCCATTCTAACAATTACAATAGGGTTTCAGCACTAGGCGCTTGAACCCCTAAAAAGAAAACTTTCCACAAGCATTTGATGCATTTAAAACAAGCTACTGTTCCTGCTGAATTTTAACATATATTGGTTTTCACAATTTATTCGGCTTAAGAAAGGACTACTGTTTTCTGGATCTGTTTATTTAGCTTAGAAAGCCCACTTAACTAAAACGTTCTCTGATGGAGAGCTCTGGATTGTGAATTAAAACTTAAATGCAAAGAAACAAAGTTGGCTTATTACCAAAAGGTCGTTGGTGCAAATCCCACAATGGCTAAGAAGTGTTCATGTCTTCATCTCCTTCCCAGGATCATAAAAGCTGCGGTGAGATGACGGAGATTGAGGCAAAAGTGAAGTATGTAAAGCTTGCCAGGTCCCTACGCACATACGGAGTGTCGTTTTTCCTGGTAAAGGTGAGTATTTTACATTTCAAACTCTAAATTTTGATTCCATTCAAAGTTTTAAAATGCAGATGAACGGTCACAAATGGTTGTGCATGTAGCCAGCTAATATCACACAACAGAAAAATGTTATTAAAGGGGTCATCGGATGCAAAGTTCACTTTTACATGTTGTTTGAACATTAATGTGTGTTGGCAGTGTATGTACACAATCTACCCTATAAAAATCCATGCAGTGGTTTTTAATAATCTGTAAAAATAATATCCCCTTTTTCAAATCAAGCCGTTCTCAGATGCCTGTCGGTGTGTGGCCGCTCCCACGATAGTTGATTGACATGAGCGTCTTACCTCAGATCAGCTGTAACAGTCCGACTTCCATTGTTTCAATGCCGGAGCAGGGATGTAAGTTAGACAAGAATATCTCCGATTGAGCGATTGAGGTGTTGTGTTGCTGGATGTAATAATGAACGTAGTAGTCGTCATTTACTCCCGACATCTGAGCCGCTGAAGATGCAGTAGGTTATGTTTGTTTGTGAATCGCCTCCCGATCTACGTATAACCATCTGTGTTCGCGCAAATCATTAATGATCCAGCTTCACTTACAGCAGAAGTTAGTATAAGGGTTTTTTTATGAATCTTTGCGATCGTCTTTCCTAATAACGTGCTAGTTAGCAAGTTTAGCGGCTAAAGTAAACAGGCTCGTCACTCCACAGAGAGTAGAGAGGGGCGGGGCGAGCAAAGCTTGTTAACATTTAAAGCAACCTCGACCCGAACAGGATGATTTTTGCAGCGCTCATTTTGACAAGGTAAAAAGGGTGTTGTTTTACACAGCCATTGAGATTTTTTAATCAAAGTATATTAGAGACTTTTCATTAAGACCCTAAAGAATCATATCACAACTTGTGGAAAATGGGCATCCGATGACCCCTTTAAGAATTATTGGCCTTGTATTATCTTGTACCGTACAATCTTTTTCTCTTATCACTTTCAATTCAGACAGCAAACTCACAAGTCGAGTAAAATGTAATTTCTTTTGCCCTGGCACTACTTAGCCGTGCAGGAAACATTGGACTGTACAGTGAACCAGCAAAAACAGTGTTTGGAAAGATTATTAAATGATTCATACGATCAGCGCTGTCAGAGAATACAAGCACGAGCAGATTTAAAATAATGTCCAATACACTGTCTAAGGCCGTTTCTTCAACTACAAGCACTTTATTTCCTAAAGGTAGACTTTATTTTTTATTTTTATTTTTTTATTTTTTAGGGCTGGCAAATGATTAATCGTAATTAATCGCATACAAAATAAAAGTTTGAGTTTGCCTAATATGTGTGTGTGATTATTATGTATATATAAATACAAGCACATTCATGTATATATTTGAGAAATATTTACAAGTATATGTATTTATTATAATTTTTATAGAATTTTTATTATAATTGAATAAAAATATTTTGTACACAAATAACATATTTCTCTTAAATATATACATTAATTTGTGTGTATTCATATAAACATAATAATCACACACAGTACACACACATATATTAGGCAAACTCAAAATTTTATTTTGTATGCGATTAATCGCGATTAATCGTTTGCCAGCCCTGATATTTTTTAGTGCGATTAAATGATTAATCATAATTAATTACATCCAAAATAAAAGTTTTTGTTTACATATAATATCTGTTTACTCTGTATTTTTATTATGTATATATAAATACACACACACACACACAGTATATATTTTGAACATATTTACATGTATTTACATGTATGTGTTTATATTCATATAATTGATATTATATATAAAAAATCTTTGCATTATATAAACAAAATATTTTTCTTAAATATATGGGCATGTATGTGTATTTATATATACATAACAAATATAAACAGCGCACACACACATATTATGTAAACAAAATTATTATTTTGGATGCGGTTCATCGCGATTAATCGTTTGACAACACTGACAACAATATATATATATTATTTTATTTATTTATTTTTTTTTTTTTTACTTACAATTGAAAATTTTGTTTTTGTTAATGGTCACAATACTCAATATGGCCTTGTAAAAATTTGTTATAATTAAGCAAGTAAGCCTGTGTGCGTTTACCCAGGGTTCTTAGAAAGTGTTTCCGTTTATTCCAGTTCTGTTTGTGTTTTTAAGACTATTAAGGTTTTTTTAAGCCGTAAGGCACACAAAGGAAGATTTACAAGCCGTCCGCTCAAGGATCAGGCCATTAGTGGAGTGTCGCTAAGTGGCCGGTTTCAAATTAATAGCGCCTAACAATAGATTGCGCCGCTTTGAATGAGCAAAAACATTGTCCCTGACCGACGCAGACAATTACACAATGAGCACATACCAAAAAAAATATCTATATTTACCCACCTTGCGTAAACCTCACCCTTGAAAAGCAATGCCGTTCAGACCGTAAACAATATCAGCAGGTCTTTCTGTGAGGTAAGCAGTTATTTACAATGCACTCTTATCAGAGGTTGTTTCGACCCTCAGGTGAAAACAATGGCCTGGAGATGTACAGCGCATGAGGTCATTTAAACGTTTAGTGTTTGTTTTTATTATGTATTTGTGTGGCCGTAAGAGTCCTCTGGCTGGATGCCATCAGCGGGCAATTGTTTTGGGTTGTGTGTGAGAGAGATGAAAGGAAATGGTAGAAGGCACCAGGCTGTGGTTGAGTAGCACATATACTGTAGTGTATTGTTTGTATTTATTTAGACCAGTCTTAATCAAGCATTCCATAGGGGCAGTGCAGTAATGTAACAGTGATCAAACTATCTGTTATTCTGCAGACTATGTGGGAGCAAGTCGTCGTAGAGAGAGTTGAAATGAGGACAATGAAATGCATACAGGGCGATACTTTTTCAACATGATTAATGAGCAAAACAAATTTAGTGATCACATAAATACTCAAATGAAGTCAGCAATCAGCAGCCCATTGTATATTTTAGTCCTCGCCGCACAATACACAAACGCCATGTGTTATTTTTCTACAGGAGAAGATGAAAAGCAAGAATAAGTTGGTCCCGCGTCTGCTGGGCATTACCAAAGAGTCAGTCATGAGGGTGGATGAGAAGACCAAAGAGGTGGTGCAGGAGTGGCCCCTCACCACAGTCAAGAGGTGGGCGGCTTCACCCAAGAGCTTCACGCTGGTACGCTACATTATTCACTCTATTTAACATGAGCCGCAGTATGTTTGGATTTTTTCTTAGATTCTGCATTCAATTTATCTGCTCGATATGTTTATATGGTTCTGTACAGTGAATAGAAATATGGAAATTTTGGGTTCGGACACTTAATATTGTCTGAAGGTCATTGTCATGGTCGCTGCCTTTAAACAAATTATGTTTTTTTACTTTACTTTATTTCAATGGTAATACAAAATGACAATAAGATAAAATTGAATGCATAGTAATATTGTACTTGTATGTATTTGTATATAATATTTCTATTTACTAGTTGTTTTATATTTAAATCTTAAAAAATTATAATGCACTCAGTCGAAAGTTTTTGAACAGTAAGATTTGTAATGTTTCTTAGAGAATTTTCTTCTGCCTACCAAGCCTGCATTTATTTGAAATATTTTTACTATTTACTTTAAATTGTGAAATATTTTTACTATTTAAAATAACTGCTTTCTATTTTAAAATATTTTAAAATGTAATTTATTCCTATGATCAAAGATACATTTTTAGCATCATTGCTGCAGTCTTCAGAAATCATTCTAATATGCTGATTTGCTGTTCAAGAAACAATTATTATTATTATTCTTGTTATCATCATCAATATTTAAAAGAGTTGAGCAAACTTTTTTCTGGATTCTTTGATGAATAGAAAGATCCAAAGATCAGCATTTATATGAAATAAAAAGCTTTTGTAACATTATACATTATATCATTCAAAAAGTTATTATAGAAAGAAATTATAGAAATTAATACTTTTATTTAGCAAGGATGCTTTAAATTGATCAAAGGTGATGATAAAAATAATTATCATAATAATAATAAACTGTTTTCATCATCATCATAATAATAATAATAATAATAAATGTTTTTAAGCAGTAAATCAGCAGTAAATAAGAATATTAGAATGATTTCTGAAGGATCATGTGACTAAAATTCTTTGAAATCACAAATAAATGACATTTTACAATATATTCAAATAGAAAAGTTATTTTAAAAAGTAAAACTATTTCAAAATTTTACTGTTTTGCTGTACTTTGATTCAAATAAATGCAGGCTTGGTAAGCAGAAGAGACTTCCTTAAAAATCATTACAAATTTTACTGTTCAAAAACTTTTGACTGGTATTGTACATAACATTTATTTTTTTTTCTTACTATACTATTTTACTATACGTTATTTCTATTTTCTTTTATATTACTTATAGTTTACTTTATATTTTAATATTTTAATCTAAATAAATATGAAATTACAATAAAATAAAATATAATGCATAAGAATATTATACGTATATCTATTTAAATGTTTCTATTTGTCATTGTATTCCCTGTGTTTAAACGTAAACTAAATTTATAATACGAACCATAAAAGTGTAGAATAATGTTGTAATATATTATACTAATATGAAATATTGTGTAAAATATTAGTTTTTGTATACATGTAAATATACTCAGTTTGTATATTATTAATGTACATTATTAAGCATTGATGCATTAGTAACATTGAAAAATATATATTTTAAGTATGAGTATAAAGGATTTGTAGTTAAATATAAACCAGCATAAATTCAGCTTAATCGCTTTGAAGACTTGAAAACAGCACACTAGGGGGTGAAGATGAAAGAAATTAAAGTTTGCTTTCTTTGAATTTGTTGTGTTAGTTTATTATTCTAATATTTAGTTTTACTTATACATTTATTTTTTGCATGACTATTCTTAATAACTGTTTTCATACATCGGCAGTAACCGCTAATGTCATTGTAAAACAATGTTGTTTTGGCTGTAATGTAATAATAGTTGTTTTTTCCTTGATAAAATGCTGACAGTCCTCTACTACTTGAGTATTTTAACCTTGCTGTGCGATGCGCAGTTCTGCTCCACCATTAAGAGCCACTTATAGCATCTCATGTACAGCACTTGTGCTCCAAGGACAGTTGGCAGACTTCCTGTCAGCCAAAACAGAATAAGCACATCCACACTGTACAAGAAGACAGCCTTGAGATGTGTGCTTCTCATATCTGTTGTATGTTTGTGTGTGTGTGGCCCCATGCAGGATTTCGGTGAGTACCAGGAGAGCTATTACTCCGTCCAGACCACAGAAGGAGAGCAGATTTCTCAACTCATTGCTGGATACATTGACATCATCCTTAAGAAAGCAAGTCAAGGATCATTTTCACATTTCCTATGTTTAAACTTTCTGACGTAATTTTCAGTTTTGAGTGAACTATTACAAAATGAGCCATCCTGTAAATATTCCTACTTTTTAGTGCCATTTATTGACTAAAATGTTTTCCTCCCCTTGTTTTACAGAAACAGAGTAAAGATCGGTTTGGTTTGGATGGTGATGAGGAATCCACCATGCTGGAAGAATCAGTATCCCCGAAAAAGTCAGTGGAGATCTCTTGATCTTGTCACGAATGCCTTGTTTGCAACAAAATTTTCAAGCCACGTTTGTAACGACATCTCGACACATTTATAATTGCATTGTGCTGATAACAGGGTTGACTATTTAAGAGTTTTATTTTAATTGTTCAGGGTCATGACGCTAACAAGAGAACTTAATACTTATATTTCTACAATTATCCATTATTTGCTTACTGTACAAAATCTTACTAACAGGGTTGACACTACAAGCTTAAGGTTGTGCTTGTGCTACAACTACAACATATTTCTTAAAAGTATGATTTAATTATGATATTGTTATAAATATCTACTTTTCAATTAGTACATTCTTACTACACAAAATCATCGTAACAGGGTCGACATTTTAAGATGGTCCCATACTGACACATTTAACAAAATAATCAAGACATATTTCTCACTGTTTGTTTTTTACTAAATGAACACCAAAATATGAGTGAAGATCAGTTTGGTTTTGACAGTGATGCAGAATCCACTGTAACAGAGTTGACTATTTCAGAATTTAATTTCACTTTACAAGCCTTCCATCAAGGTCATTATACTTGAAAGAGAACTAGAGATGCTAATATTACTACAAATATCCAATGTTCATTAATTAATTGCTTACTATATAAAATCATGGTAACAGAGTTGACAGTTTTACATTTTAATTTGACTTTACAAGCCTTTTGCTCAAGGTCATCACTAGAAAAAGAACAAATTTCTTATATATCTAAAACTATCCAGTTTTCAGTAATTATTTACATATTATGCAAAGTCTTGGTGACAGGGTTGACAATTTTCCTTGTAGAATCATTTAATTCTGATATTTCTACAAATAACCACTTTTCAATTTGGTAGATTTTTACTAAACAAAATCAAGGTAACAGGGTTGAAATTTAAGATTATCAAATACTGATAAATATAACAAAATAATCAAGGCATATTTTCCACAGTTTTTTAGTAAACGAACACCAAAATATTAGTTAAGCTCAGTTTGGTTGGAGATCTCTATTTCTTGTCCCATAATACTTTATTTTCAGGCAGCAGCCATCTTGTCACATGTGTAATTGCATTGTGCTAATATATTGATATTTCTACATATATCCACTTTTCAATTATCTGAAGTTAACTATACAACGTCACTATAACAGCGTTGAGTATTTTAGAGTTTAATTTGAATTTAGAGCTCAAGGTCATGACACTAGAAAGAGAACGTAATGCTTATATTTCTACAACTATCCAGTGGTCAGTAATTATTTACGTACTATACAAAGTCTTGGTAACAGGGTTGACAATTTTACCTCTTGATTGGACACTACAGGCCTTGTAATAATTTAATTCTGATACTTCTACAAATATCCACTTTTCAATTATTAGATTTTTACTACATAATATCAAGGTAACAGGATTGATATTTTAAGATTTTCCTATAATGACAAATAACAAAACAGTAACGGCATATTTTCCACTGTTTTCCACTAAATTAACACCAGAAACTTTAAGATAGGCTCGGTTGTGACTATGATGAGGAATCCACCATGCTGGATGAATCTGCATTCATTTCAGGCACCAGTCATCCTGTCACACTTGTAATTGCATTATAATTACACACCTAAAACTTTTTTTTTAATCACTGTGTTTCATTTGTATTCAACTGATAGTGGAGCTGAGGAGTTTAATGACATTGGAGGAGATGCTTGGGCTGCAATCTGGAGTTTTTAATCACAAGGAGATGGAGACACATTTTTCTGTTCTTTACCCTT
Source organism: Labeo catla (assembly GCA_012976165.1). Taxonomy (NCBI): domain Eukaryota; kingdom Metazoa; phylum Chordata; class Actinopteri; order Cypriniformes; family Cyprinidae; genus Labeo; species Labeo catla. The sequence goes on from VONZ01000243.1 coordinate 898,814, forward strand.
GATGCGGAAGACGCTGAGGGCAAGAGAGCGAGATTATTATTTCCACAAAAAGCGCTACCTCATCAGCAAAATGTCATTTAAGATATCAGGTTCCTGGAAGAGAGAGATAGAGATATTGAATGTGTGAATATTTCCCTTCCTACATTTCTCTCTTTCTCAGCCGCTCAGTAAATATATCTTGGTATTTATGTATTTTGGTCTTTCTGAGTAACGGCTGTCTTTTACAGTTTGATAGGTTGATTTTTAATGTACATTTCTGTACATTTTTAAACATACTACCAAACAAATAAGTGTTATTAAATTACATTATGCCATATAAAGCTATAATAATTTTATTTAGGATATAATTATGGCTTCAGGAGAGCACTATGTAAAGATTACAGTAACAGGGTTGACAGTTTTAGAGTTTTATTTTACTTTACAAGCCTTTTTCTTAGGGTCTTGACTTTAGAAAGAGAACGCTGATATTTCTGCAAATCTAGTGGTGAATAATTCATTGTTTACTGTAGAAAATCATTTCAACAGGGTTGACTGTTTAATTTGACATTACAAAGCTTGTCAAACTACAAGGTGCTTCTCAAAAAGAATTTACAGATATCCATTTTCAATTACCTGAAAGTTACTATAAAAAAATCACAGTAACAGGGTTGACTAGATTTTTGCTACACAAAAAAATAGTAATGGGGTTGATGTTTTAAGGTTGTCCAGACAAATGTAACAAATTAATATAAAAAAAGCATATTTTTCACTAAATGATACACCAAAAATAGACATTTTTATTGCATTTATAAATTACATTAATTCAGAAATAAATAGACTTACTTAACCCCCTGGGGTCGACGATCACGCTGGCGTGATCAGCTCACGTTTTTTAAGATCAGTGCAAAAGACACTAAAAATACTCCGTCAATTTTGGTCACACAAATAAGTGTTATACATCATTAGAAACCATTAAGTGTATACTTTTATTTGTGCAAACTCACAATAAAAACTAAACTGTGTGCTGCTTTAAATTAAAGAAAATATACAGGGTGCTTTCTCAGTCTTCACTGTCTCTGCGAACGGCTTTTAGAAATGCGTCAATAAACAATAATAATCTTTGACCATCATTATGTATGTTTTGATTATATTGTGTTGTTAATAAAATACAAACGACCAAAACCCCCCCATTATCTTACTTTCCTCTCATTCTTTGTTACCTGCCTCATAGTGACAGTCATAGTGATGGGCCATTAGGGGACGGCCTTTTGTCTCTCAGGTGTGAATCACTAAATATTCATGGCCATTGTCCCTCCTTCGCATACGGCTTTCTATCACAAAACATTTCTTAGAAAATTTACATCAATATATTGTTTTCTGTGAAAGAGTAAGCACGATCATTTTCACATCATTTTAAAGTAAATATTCTAGCCTACAACAGTGATTACTCAAAAGCCTTCTTCAGGACTATTCAGTATGAGTTTTATGGCTTTATTTCAGCTACATTTATTTTCCCAAAACTTACTAACCACACATATTTTTTTTCTAAAAAATGCAAACATGTACATCCATCTTGCTTACATATTATTGTAGCACCATTTGTGCTGAATACAAAAAAAATTATATGTTGGCCAGTAGTATGTTATAAGTAGTTGAAATAAGCACAAATGTCAGGGCATGTCAAAACATCTAAAGGGCCCCAAAATCACCTCAGACCCCAGAGGGTTAATAACAGTAACAGATAACAGTAGTAATAATTTTAACTACATCAAAATCTTTTTACAGCCAACTGATTTTATTATTTTTATTTCTTAATTTCTGATGAAGAGAAAATAACACATACCTGTACATTGCTAGCAAAATCTTCCTAAATATATTGTGAATATTCAATATATGACCCCGTACTTCATTTCAGCAGCGCTTTTATCCAGCCTGGGCTCTGGTTCTGTCAGAATGGAATATACAGATGGGTTGCGTCCTCTCGCGCTGCCTGAAAAGTGGTTGTTATGGGTGACAGCATCCCACTTCTCTCTGTAGAAGAAGGGGGAGACGTCGGGCATCGGTGCCTGCGTCTGTCCTCGTGCCAACTTACTCATGTTACTTCTAGCACTATAATCCAAAAATTGAGGCCTCTCACAATGAGCTGTAATTAAGCAATAGTGCCTGAAGCGTCTGTTTTCCTGGTGCGAATAGAGCAGTGTCGCTCAGCTGATTTTAATGGCTGTCAGTAATTACCGTAACAACAACAACAACAACCATCATTCACAGATATAAGGGTGAATGCAGCCTGACAGCGTCTGATAATGAGCCATTACTTCTTCATAGGTCCACCATCCTCCAGCAGCAGTTTAATAGGGTGGGTCGAGTCGAGCATGGGTCGGTGGCGCTGCCTGGCATCATGCGCTCTGGGTCGATAGGAGGGCCTGATACGTTCAACATGGGCACCATGCCCTCGGCTCAACAGCAGATTACCACGGGACAAATGCACAGAGGACACATGCCCCCTCTGGTGAGAATGTGCAACTGCACTGATGTTTATATCATGGTCGCATAGTGTGCGGAGCGGTTATGCTTTCACGGCTCCATCTGTTACCTAAATCCTCATTGTGATTTATTTGTGCCTAACGTATTGTAAATTAGACTGTAACATTTGATAATTGGTGTAATTGGGTGTTCGTTGCCTTCTGGTTTTCGGTTACGGCGACTAGGCCTTCAATTATTAAATCAATTATTAAAATTGATGGTTACATAAGATTTATCTTCTCCGCACTGCTATTTTTGTAAAACAAATTTTTTACTTTTTTATTATTACATTTTTTTTATTATACTTCTTATTATTATTTTGAAATAAATATTGGGGTTTTTTTTCATCATTTTTTTTCCATGTGATCTGGGTGAAAGTTTTCCCCACATGGACTTCGCAACAAGTTACGATTTTTTTACGCCTTGTTGACATTTTACAGTAGCTGACTTTAACTATTTTTTTCAACAAGTGTTATTAAATTACATTGTTATTAAATTACGTTATGCCATATAAAGCTAAAGTAATTTTATTTAGGATATAGTTATGGCTTCAGAAAGGTACTATATAAATATTACAGTAAAATGACAGTTTTGCCATTTTAATGGATTTTACAAGCCTTTTTCTCAGGGTCTTGACCTTAGAAAGAGATGATAGATGATAGGTGCTGATATTTCTGCAAATGTAGTTGTGAATAATCAAATGTTTACTATAGAAAATCATTTCAACAGGGTTGACTGTTTAATTTGACTTTACAAGGCTTGCACTACAAGGTGCTTCTCAGAAAGAATTTACAGACATCCAATTTTCAATTATCTGAAGTTTACTGTACAAAATCACAGTAACAGGGTTGACTGTTTTACTTTTTAATTTGACCTTTTTCTCAAGGTCATGACACTAGAAAGTGATTGTAATGCTTATTTTCACAAATATTGAGTTATCAGAAATCAGTTGCTTACTATACAAAATCTTGGTAACGGAGTTGACGGTTTTTTAGATGGCTTTAGTATTTTCAACAAGACTTCTCAAAATGTTGCTCGGACATGACTCGTAAATGAATGGAGACTGTTTATGTGCTTTAGCACCCCTTGTGGTGAAGCTATGAATTGTGTTCTGACGCACCTCATGACACTACAAAGCATAAAAAGATATCTAGCTTGTGTTTGCATACATCTGTAGAGAGTTAAAAGCCTGTGTTTCTAAGCCTGTCTTCTAAATGACTGCTTCCTGTGCTGTCAGAGTTTGGCCCAGCAAGCGCTGATGGGAACTATCAACACCAGTATGCAGGCCGTCCAGCAGGCACAAGCTGACTTGGGAGAGGTAGACAATCTACCACCACTAGGACAAGACATGGTAAGAAATTATACCAAAAAAATAAGCCAAAATAATGATGTTGTATTGCTGTAAACCATCTGTTGTCTGATTTTATGTGGGTGAAGGTGTTAAAGATTAGTTCACTTCCAGAATAAAAATTTCCTGATAATTTACTCACCCCCATGTCATCCAAGATGTTCATGTCTTTCTTTCTTCAGTCGAAAAACAAATGAAGGTTTTTGAGGAAAACATTCCAGGATTTCCATATATTGGATTTCATTGGAGATCAAGAAGTTGAAGGTCCAAATTGCAGTTTCACTGCAGCTTCAAAGGGCTCTACGCGATCCCAGCCGAGGAATAAGTTTCTTATCTAATAAAACGATCTGTCATTTTCTAAAAACGAATTACATTTAGATACTTTTTAACCACAAATGCTCATCTTGCACTAGCTCTGTGATGCACATGCACTTTTTCATGATGGAAAAGTCATGCATGGTTAGTTCTCCTCCAACTTTAAAATCATCCGACATCGATGTTTTATCTCTTTTTGGACGTTAGCTTTATAAACACTGGGTCGGTACTTCCACCTACATCACTCGTGACGTTTCCGACATGATTGCGTAATGCGTGAAGTCAAGATAGTTCACGATGAGCATTTGTGGTTGAAAAGTATATAAATTGTACGTTTTTTTTAGAAAATGACCAATCATTTTGCTAGATAAGACCCTTATTCCTCAGCTGGGATTGTATAGAGCTGTTTGAAGCTGCATTGAAACTGCACTTTAAACCTTCAACCCATTGATCCCCATTGAAGTCCACTATATGGAGAAAAATCCTGGAATGTTTTCTTCAAAAACTTCTTTCTTCTTTCTTTTTTCGACTGAAGAAAGAAAGTCATGAACATTTTGGATGACATTGGGGTGAGTAAATTATCAGGAATTTTTTATTTTGGAAGTGAACTACTCCTTGAAGAGAAAAGTTCCTCATGCAGTATGTCATTGTGTGTGATGTGTAATGCAGTAGAAGGTTGCTAGTTCAAATCCCATGTGGGACATTAAGTCACAATTTGTGCCACAAGCTAGTCTAAAAGCCTTGTAATGTGATTATTTATATTAAGGTTTTTGTTATTGTGACATTACAGTAATGCATTGTGGCACTGGCGTACAATTATTGTTCATTTATTCACTATAAGTGCTGAGGTTGTCATTGATCATTAAGCTGCACTTAGATAACCTTGCTATTTCTTTAAAAAAGCAAAGAAAACACCAGTATGCATTCTCCTCTTTTTTTTTTTTTTTTTCTTTAAAAAGGCATCCAGAGTGTGGGTTCAAAACAAGGTGGATGAATCCAAACATGAGATTCACTCCCAAGTGGACGCCATCACGGCTGGAACCGCGTCAGTGGTCAACCTCACTGCCGGTATGTAACCCAATAAGAAATTACCCAGAAACCATCTGGACTTACAGACATACAAAGCAATACGTGGTTTTCATTTCTGATTGTGTTTTTTTCAATAATTTTCAAATGTCTTTATATATCAGGGGTTTTTTTTTCAGTTTCTTTTAGTACAGTTTTATAGAAAACATAATAGATTTCAATATTTATTGTGTGAAAATACCATTTTCGATTCTTAAATCCCAGTCGATCTGTTGGTCTATGCTGTTTTTAGTTGATGAATGAACAGTACATCCAATAAGTCGTGTACCTCACATCCAATAAATCGCAATAGGCTGAGCTCTGTGCTTTGTTACTTTTGATATGAAACAATGTCTCAGATTTCAAATTCTGTCCATTTCATTAGGAAATTCAAACAATAAATTCCGTTTTGGCGCTCTTTAGTGTGGCATGATAGATCGCTGTAGCTGAAGTGGGAAGGCTACTAGCCTGTTCGTAATCAAAGCGTAGCAAAAGATTCATGACAGTTTCATTTTTGTTCTGTATCCGGTGCTCTGCTGCCACACTGAAGCGCACTTGCCACCAACTGGACAAGGGTGGGAATTACAGCTACAATTTACAATAGATTACCCTCAGTGTAATCTGTCAATATGACGGACGGCCTTCAGATTTTTCCGTCACCGATTAAAAAAATAAAAAAATCTGTCAATGACGGACAATTTTCAGTTAATGCAACCTATAAATATAAAAATATTTATCCTATACATATAAAATGGAAGCCCGTTTCTGCCACTGAATTAAAAAAAAAAAAAAGACTGATATGTTCTCAGAATTGCAAGTTTATATCTCACAATTCTGACTTAACTCACAATTGCGAAAAAAGTCAGAATTGCGAGATACAAACTCACAAATCAGACTTTTTTTCCCAATTGCGAGTTTGTATCTCGCAATTCTGTCTCGCAATTCTTACTTTTTTTCTCTGAATTGTGTGATATAATTTTACAGTTGCGGGTTATAAAGCCCAATTTTGATGAAAAAAAAGATGTTGATATGTTCTCAGAACTGCAAGTTTATATCTCACAATTCTGACTTAACTTGCAATTGCAGAAAGGTCAGAATTGCAAGAAAAAAAAACAGAATTTTGTCTATTTTTTTTTCTTGCAATTGCGAGTTTATATCATGCAATTCTGATGAAAAAAGAAAGAACTGGGAGTTTATATCATAATTCTGACTTGACAACTTGCAAATGTGACTTCGTATCACTCAAATTTTTTATAACTCACAATTGCGAGTTTATATCTCACAATTAAGAGAAAGCCAGAATTGCGAGTTTGTGTCTTGCAGTTCTGAGGAAAAAAAGAGATGTAAACTTGCAATTCTGAGTTATTCAGAGATATAAATTCAGAATTGCGAGAAATAAAGTCAGAATTAAATCTGACTTTTTTCTCGCAATTGCAAGTTTGTCTCGCAATTGACTTATTTTCTTGCGATTGCGAGTTTATATCTCTGTAAGGAGGGAGGGAGGGAGCGCGCAGTCAGTATTCGGGTGATGGCTCCCTCTGCTGGCTTGGCATTACAATCTCGCAGTTCTGACTTTTTTTCACAGAATTGTACAACTTGCAATTGCAAGTTATAGAGTTCAATTTTGACTGAAAAAAAGACTGTTTTCAGAATTGCGAGTTTATATACTTTATCTTTATTTCTTGCAACTGCAAGTTTATATCACACACTTCTGAGGAAAAAAGCCAGAATTGGGAGTTTATATCACAATTGTGACTTTATAACTCACAATTCTTCATAACAATACAATTACAAGTTTATATCATGCAGTTCTGACTTTATAACTCGCAACTGCAAGTTTACATCTTGAGTTTATATGTATATATAGTTTATATAGCTTGTGTTATGCAATTCTGAGAAAGATATGTAAACTTGCAATTCTTAAAAATAAAGTCAGAATTCCGAAATATAAACTCGCAATTGTGAGTTATTCAGAGATATAAATTTACAATTGCGAGATATAAAGTCAGAATTCCGAGATAAAAACTCGCAAATCTGACTTTTTTCTCGCAATTGCGAGTTTGTGTCTTGCTATTCCGAGTTAATATCTCAAAATTCTGTCTTTTTTCTCAGAATTGTGCAATACGAACTTGCAATTGAGTTATAAAGTCCAATTTTGAGGGAAAAAAGACTGACATGTTCTCAGAATTGCGAGGTTATATCTCACAATTGTGACTTAACTCTCAATTGCAACAAAAAGTCAGAAATCCGAGAAATAAACTTGCAATTGTGGTAAAGAAAAAATAAGAATTTCGAGGTTTTATCTTAAAAAAAATCTGAACTGTAAATTTATATCTTGCAATTCTGACTTTATAGCGCACACGAAAAATAAAGTCGCAATTCTAAAAAATAAAGTCACAATTCTGAGAAATAAAGTCAGAACTGTGACTTTATTTTTCAGATTTGCAACTTTATTTCTCACAATTGTGAGTTTATATCATGCAATTCTGAGGAAAAAAGACAGAACTACAAGTTTATATCACAATTCCGACTTTATAACTTGCAATTGCAAGTTTAGATTGCACAATTCTTAGAAAGTCAGAATTGCAAGTGTGTGTCACACAATTCTGAGAGAAAAGAAGAGATGTAAACTTACAATTGCAAGAACAAAAGTCCAACATTTCCATGTGGTGGAAATGAAATTTTTGTTGGAAATGATCATAATTGTCCTGAAAAAAAACATACTGTAGTTCTGCTGTGAAGTACAGGTGCATCTCAATAAATTAGAATGTTGTGGAAAAGTTCATTTACTTCAGTAATTCAACTCAAATTGTGAAACTCGTGTGTTAAATAAATTCATTGCACACAGACTGAAGTAGTTTAAGTCTTTGGTTCTTTTAATTGTGATGATTTTGGCTCACATTTAACGCAAACCCACAAATTCACTATCTAAACAAATTAGAATATGGTGACATGCCAATCAGCTAATCAACTCAAAACACCTGCGAAGGTTTCCTGAGCCTTCAAAATGGTCTCTCAGTTTGGTTCATTAGGCTACACAATCATGGGGAAGACTGCTGATCTGACAGTTGTCCAAAAAACTATCATTGACACTCTTCATGAGGGTAAGCCACAAACATTCATTACCAAAGAAGCTGGCTGTTCACAGAGTGCTGTATCCAAGCATGTTAACAGAATGGTGAGTGGAAGGAAAAAGTGTGGAAGAAAAAGATGCACAGTCAACCGAGAGAACCGCAGCTTTGAGAGGCTTGTCAAGCAAAATCGATTCAAGAATTTGGGTGAACTTCACAAGGAGTGGACTGAGGCTGGGGTCAAGGCATCAAGAGCCACCACACACAGACGTGTCAAGGAATTTGGCTACAGTTGTCATATTTCTCTTGTTAAGCCACTCCTGAACCACAGACAACATCAGAGGTGTTTTACCTGGGCTAAGGAGAAGAAGAAATGGACTGTTGCCCAGTGGTCCAAAGTCCTCTTTTCAGATGAGAGCGAGTTTTGTATTTCATTTGAAAACCAAGGTCACTGCACCCGTTTACCAAGAAATTTTAGAAAACTTCATGCTTCCTTCTGCTGACCAGCTTTTTAAAGATGCTGATTTCATTTTCCAGCCAGATTTGGCACCTGCCCAAACTGCCAAAAGCACCAAAAGTTGGTTAAATGACCATGGTGTTGGTGTGTTTGACTGGCCAGCAAACTCACCAGACCTGACAAGAGGAAAATGAGAAACAAGAGACCAAAAAATGCAGATGAGCTGATGGCCTCTGTCAAAGAAACCTGGGCTTCCATAGCACCTCAGCAGTGCCACAGACTGATCACCTCCATGCCACACTGAATTGAGGCAGTAATTAAAGCAAAAGGAGCCCCTACCAAGTATTGAGTATATATACAGTAAATGAACATACTTTCCAGAAGGCCAACAATTCAATAAAAATGTTTTTTTATTGGTCTTATGAAGTATTCTAATTTGTTGAGATAGTAAATTGGTGGGTTTTTGTTAAATGTGAGCCAAAATCATCACAATTAAAAGAACCAAAGACTTAAACTACTTCAGTCTGTGTGCACTGAATTTATTTAATACACGAGTTTCACAATTTGAGTTGAATTACTGAAATAAATGAACTTTTTCACGACATTCTAATTTATTGAGATGCACCTGTATATACACTTCAAAAGGCCATAGTTGAATTAACTTCATTTGTCTTAGTACCACTAATGTATAAAATGATGATGATTTAGAAGAAATTGAAACATTCCATCTTCCAATAGCTACTTTTATTAGTGTATACCAGCAACCGATGCTGGAAAAATAACTGCTAAATAATGAGTCACTCTCCAATTGCACTAATAAGTATTTCCATTAATGGATGTGAAGTTTGTTGTCCTGAAGCTGAACTGCTTGGCAGGATTTGTGTATTTCTTCCTGCGTTCTGGAGAGATTCCATGCGGACCAGACCAGGTTTTTGCTGGATTTAATCTCCTCGTGCCATCTGTTTGATAGTGCGGAGATTTGCCTGTTAACCAGCAGCCCAACTCAAACTTTACTGTTTTTTTGCAGCCTGTGCTTTACATCTGTTCTCATGCCCTGAAGAGCTTGTTAGGATATGATATGAAGTGTGGATGCGCGCTAGAGATGGAATGCATATGTGTTTGGCGTCATATGGATCTCATTTGGAGTGAGATCACTAATAATGATCACATTATTGCACATGTTGCAGATCTGTTGCCGAGTGGTGTGTGTTAAAGCCATGAAAGTAAAATTGGCTCTACTTCCTATGGGTTTTATTGTGAACAGTTCAACAGTTCATCATATCATTATTTATTTTTCTAGTCTTAAAATACTAAAGTCAGTAATATAAACATGAAATATTACATATTTAAAACAAAATCATCTAAACAAAGTGAAATTAACAAACAAATTGTTTTAAAATTATTTATATCAGTTATTATGCAAATTAAGTTGCAGTGTCAGTTGTGTTTTTTGTTGTTGTTGTTGTTTACCAAGAATACAGCAGTGTCAAAGAATAGCTTAAGATAAAAAAAAGCCTTGTGATCATCAGCCTTGTGATGTTTAAGAAAAGTCAAGTACATTTAATCTATTTTAATTGTTAGCATTTCCAAGCTGCAGTTTTGTAGTGTTAATTTAGTATTATTTATACATATATTATAGTTTTAATTAATATTTTGAAGTAATTTCATTTTTATATTCTGTTTAAATTTTCATCTAATCAAAGTGTATTTTTTATTTCAGTTACTTAAAATAATTTTTAATACTTTTAGTTTCTTTTAATAATTATTTTTTTATATTCTTAGTTTTTATTTTTACATGTAAAGTGTAGTCATTTAAATTTAAGTTTTAGTGTTTTGTTATTTATTATTACTATCATTTTATTTCTATATACCTAGAAATGCAATTATTTAGTTAGTTGCTGAGACATTGTTGCTCATTTTTGTTTTATATAAAAATTTTCATCTAGTATTGCAGTTTTTTTTTATTTCAGTTTTTATTTCAATTACTTAAAATGTTTCAGTTAACCATTACAATGCTTGTCAGGTTTTGCAAATTAATTTTTATATTCTTTTTTTTTGTTTGTTTGTTTGTTTAATTGTAAGTTTTAAATTCAAGTTTTATATATATATATATATATATATATATATATATATATATATATATATATATATATATATATATATATATATATATATATATATATATATATATATATATATTAGGTTATTTATTTATTTATTTCAATTACTTAAAATGTTTCAGTTAACCATTACAATGCTTGTCAGGTTTTGTAAATTAATTTTTATATTGTAATTTTTTTGTTTTGTTTAATTGTAAGTTTTAGTCATATATATATATATATATATATATATATATATATACATATTAGGTTATTTATTTATTTATTTCAGTTACTTAATGATTTTTAATTGTTTTAGTTTTAGTTAACAACTTCAGCGCTTGTCCAGTTATGCAAAATGTGTATTATGATTTAATTTAATGAATTTAATTTTTATATTCTCAGTTTTTATTTTAATTGTAATTTTTAAATGTACATTTTAGTAATTTAAATTTAAGTTTTAATAATTTTGGAATTTTGGAATTTTAGTTCTTAAACTTGTTGTTATTATAGTACTTGTTAGTTCCCAAAACAACATTTCTCTTTTTTGTTTAAGATAAAAATTTTCATCTAATATTTATATATTTATATATATTTAATATATATATTTATTTTTGTTTCAGTTTTATTTAAATTGCTTAAAAATATTTTTAATAGTTTTAGTTTCAGTTAACATTAACAGCAGGTGTAAAGTTATGCAGAAAGTGAAAAATTATGATTTAATTATGGTTTCCTTATGTGTGTTTTACAGACATACAATAAAAGTTATGTAATTATCCTTAGCAAGACAAAAGAGTCTGCCATTTTAATCCAGAAATGTAACAAAAAATATAATTTCCGCTACTGTCATTTCCAGAATGTGCGAATAATTACTGACAGTGAACTATAACTTCAAATCTCTCATTTTCCAGGTGACCCTACAGACACGGATTACACCGCCGTGGGCTGCGCCATCACCACCATCTCCTCCAACCTGACCGAGATGTCCAAAGGGGTGAAGCTCCTGGCGGCTCTGATGGAGGACGAAGTGGGCAGCGGGCAGAATCTAATGGGAGCGGCCCGGACCCTCACGGGGGCCGTCTCTGACCTTCTCAGAGCCGTGGAACCAGCTTCTGGCGAGGTGACGAACGCAAACACGCAAACCCCTCGACTCCTGCACATCTAATCCACCAATAGCGCGCTGCTGTTTACAGGCGGATTTAATAATGAACTCGTTAAGCTGTGTTTTTCCTTCCTGGTTTGCCGAGCGCACTCACAATCTGTTTACTTGTTTGGCTTGTGCAAGACAGGGTAATTGTAGTGGGGTGCAGAGCTGATAGACAGGATGTGATTAGACGTGCGTTGAGTTCTGAGACTTTGCGGTGGCAGTACGAGGGTCAGTTTTTTATGTGCCAATGTCGCCCCACAGCCCAGACAGACGGTGTTGACGGCGGCGGGCAGCATCGGCCAGGCCAGCGGAGATCTTCTGAAACAAATGGGAGAAGGAGAAACTGACGAGAGATTCCAGGTGCGTCTTTCTTTCTGGAATAGATCACTGTCCATCTGTCCATTTACAGTATTTCAAGCTTTGATTTGAAGCAAAAATGAATGTAAAACAGGAAAAAAGAATATACTTAAGAAATAGTGCACCCATGTCATTACTTATTTTCTGCACAAAATCAGATGTTTTGAGGAGTGTTCATGCCGCTCTTTTCCATACAGTGAAAGTAGTACTGAACAGACTGTCAAAATGGCCCAAGAAACACCATACAGATTCGCTTGTACTTACTTGCCAACAGGTTGCCAGGTTTTCACAACAAAAACCTCGTAATTGCTACTCAATACTAGCCCGATTGTGTTTCGAGGGGGGTCCCCTGTTAAATGGGTATTGGGGGTTGCGGGGGGGGATAAATATCATGTTATTGGGGTTGCTGTGGATATGAAAAACGTCTTGTGTGTGTGTGTATTATTTTTAAGTTCACTATAAAATAATTGTATTTTTATTTAATACTCATTTTTATTATAACATATAACGGTAAAAATGACATTTTATTATTTTATTTAAAAAAAAAAAAAAAGAATAAAATGCAATAATATTATCACTATTATTAAGACATTTTTGTAATATTATATTTGATGGGTCACACTATGTAAAGTGTGAGGATCAAACCAAATCCCCAGATGCTCCAGGTGCCCGAAAACCAGGCTGAAAAACTGAAAAATGTGCACCCCTGGTTTTAGTTAGTATCTCATGCACTATATTTAAAGATTTATTTTTTTTTTATAGAAAAAGTCATAGAAATTTAAAATGTAAGTCCTTATTCACTAAAAATCTTTCATAGCTGTGGTCACTTTGAACATATATGATGCGTATCTTTTATTAATTGATTTATTTATGCATTTGTTTTTAACACATTTAACACAGACATCAAATTGACGGCATAATAATTTATAAATTACAATCTATAATCTTTAATTTTAATGAATTTAATTATTCATTCTTTTATTTAACATATAAAATGCATTAAATATTAAAATGTTGCCAAAATATTTTTAAGTAAAATTAAAAATTAACTGCAATTAAATACATTTTTTATGCAAAATGTAAAAATTACTGCAATTTCTAATAATTACTATCTATAATCTTTAATTTTATATATATATATATATATATATAACTAAAACTTAAATATAAAACTTACAATTAAATAAAAAAAATTTGAATATAAAAATGTATTTGCAAGACTTAAAAAATTTGTGTATGTGTGTATATATATGTGTGTGTGTGTATATATATATATATATATATATATTTTTTTTTTTATGCGAAGTAAAAAATTAACTGCAATTTAAAATAATTACAATCTATATTTATGTATTAATTAATTAATTAATTTATCTATTTAACCTATAAATTAAAATGCATGTGTCTAACGATCAAAAGTGTCATCGAATTTGAATTTTTATGCTAAATTAATTTGACCAATTTATAATATTTAATTTTGAATGTCTACTACCATGTTATAATGAATGTTTTTTTTTTGTTTTTTTTTTCCTTAATTCATAACAATTTTTTAAAAAGATTGACCATTTGCTAAAAAAAAATCTCTTTTAACATTCGTTAGTTTCTCTTGCATATAAAAATATGTGTTATTTGGAATGCAGACTATTATTTATTTATTTATTTATTTATTTTAAAAAAGAGAATGTAGTATTCATAATTTTGTGAATGATGTAATTCAGTACAAAATGACAGTACAATATAAAACTAAAGAGTGCAGGAAAACCAACTTGATCATTTAATCCTAAAGTTTATTGTTGGTCTGTCTTGAAAGATTAAAATGGGTATAAAAAATCTTTTAGGGTGGAAATGAATGGGATTTTTTTTTTTTTACCTGTGGAACTCTGGCATTCACTGATTGGTTCATGTCAAATCCCTCAGCCAATCACTTGCTCCTCATCTCATTATTTCTTGGCAAAGCAGTTTTGTCTTGTAGTAAACACTTTAGCGCCTATTTTCGACACGTAAAATTTGATTTGGTGTGGTTCAGCTGATGCTGTCACAGTCAGTTAGCCTCTGAGAGCCTTTTATTGCCCTCTATTTTATTGTGTTAAACTCTATCCTCGCGTTTATTTCATTCATTAGTCTGAGCCAGGTTGCCTCACAGTGTGTTGCTTGGATGACGAATATGTTTCAGGACATTATGATGAACCTGGCTAAAGCCGTAGCTAATGCCGCCGCCATGCTGGTGCTGAAAGCCAAGAACGTGGCACAGGTGGCCGAGGACACGGCGCTGCAGAACCGAGTCATTACCGCCGCCACGCAGTGCGCGCTCTCCACATCACAGCTGGTGGCCTGTACTAAGGTACTTTTTTACAGTTTATTTATACATATTACTAATCACTTTTTAAATGAGTTTTTATTAAAAGTGATCTGGAATACACTAGAACACATCTGTATGGAGATAAAATGATCTGTTTGTGTTAGTTTCAGGGGTCATTTATAAACCATGATCCTTTTTCAACATTATTTGATATGTAATAGAAAGTTCAAACGAACAGCATTTATTTAAAATTAAATTTTTTGTCATATAAATGTAAATAAAATTATAAATTATAAAATTATAATAATAATACTTTCTTTAAAACAAATCTTACTGACCCCAAAGTATTGAATGATAGTGAATGGTATATAATGTATTTTAATGATAGTAAATAGCACTTTTTTCCTTAAAAGAAATTATAAAAATAAATAATAATAAATTAATTAATGAATAAATAAATACAAAAATAATAATTTCTTTATAAAATAAAATAATAATAATAAAAAAAATACATATACATATACAAATATATATATATATATATATATATAAACCTTAATTTCTTAAAAAACTCTTACTGACTTTGAATGATAGTGTTTGGTATATAAAATAATTCATTGATTAATAATTTGTTTTTTGCTTAATAAAATTATACAAATAAATTATAAAAATAAACATTTATTGCTAAAAAAATTATATATATATATATATATATATATAATACTTATAATTCAAAAATATTAATTTCTTTGTAAAATTATAAACATTATTAAAATAATAATTTCTTTAAAAAAAAAAATGAATTACTGACCCCAGACTTTTGAATGATAGTATATTATATGTAACATGATTTAATAATAGTAAATAACACTTTTTTGCCTAATAAAATTATACAAATAAATTATAAAAAATAATATTATCTTTATAAAATTCTAATAAAAAATAATAATTAAAAAGAAAAAACCTTACTGACCCCAAACTTTTGAATTATAGTGTATGATATTTAACATAATTTAATGAAAGTAAATGACAATTTTTGCTTAATAAAATTATAAAAAATATTTTTTTTTTATAAAATTATTAAAAAAAAATACATAAAATAATAATTTATTTAAAAAAAAAATCTTACTGACCCCAAACTTTTGAATAGTATAATAATAATAGTAAATAACACTTGTTTACTTAAAAAAATATGTAAAAACAAATTATAAAAATAATAATGTCTTAAAAAAAAAATCTTATTGACCCTAAACTGTTGAATGGTAGTGTATGATATATAACATAATTTAATGATAATAAATAACTTTTTTTGCTAAATAAAATTATAAAAATAAATCACTATAATTGGACCTAAAACACACTAAAATGTTATTTAAATATTACAATAAAAAAAAATGTTTAAGTTTTTTGAGCAAACATTTTTTTAAAATAAGTGCTCATTTAATTACTTTATTAAGCAAAAAAGTGTTTTTTTACTAAATTATTTTTTAATAAATTATTACTTTTATATTTTTATAAAGAATTTTTTTTATAATTTATTTTTATTATTTTATTAAGCAAAAAAAAGTGTTATTTATCATTGTTATTTATCAAAATAATTTCTTTAAAAAAAATCTTACTGACCTGAAACTTTTGAATGGTAGTGTATGGTATATAATGTAATTTAATGATAAATAATACTTTTTGTGCTTAATAAAATTATAAAAATAAATTATAACTTTGATCCATCAAAAGACTGAATATCAAATACTGACTGATTAATCAGCAATACATGAGTTGGCCACTACTTAAATTTGCTTTACTTTTTTATAATGTGTCATGAAGTTTCTTAAGACTATTTGACTTCTAAGTTTCATTATATTTTCATCAGTAAAACACACACATCCCTTACACTCGATGCCTAAAATAATCTGTCGCTATTCTGAATGCAACGTCTTCCGTCTATTTCGGTGTATGTGCGATTGTCGTAGGTGGTGAGCCCCACCATTTCCTCCCCGGTGTGTCAGGAGCAGCTGGTGGAGGCGGGACGTCTGGTGGAGCGATCGGTGGAGGGCTGTGTGAAGGCGTGTCACGCCGCCTCGGAGGAGGGCGAGCTGCTCCGACAGGTGAACATGGCGGCCGGCGCAGTCAGCCAGGCCCTCAGCGACCTGCTGCAGCACGTGCGCCACTACGCCAGCTGCGGCGAGCCCATCGGACGCTACGACCAGGCCACCGACACCATCATGACTGTAACCGAAAGCATTTTCACCTCAATGGGGGACGCAGGTGAGACTATCCTCAACTGACAGCTTCCAAATATTGGTAGTTATTGTTATGAGGACCTCTAGGTATATGACCTTAACAGGATAGTTCACCCAAAAATTCTGTCATTAATTACTCATCCTCATGTCGTTCCATAAGACCTTTGTTCATCGTCAAAACACAAATGAAGATATTTTTGATGAAAACCAATTTTCTTTCTCATTTTATCAGTTTAAATGTTCTCAGTTCTGAGTTTATCTTGATGTACTAAAATAAAATAATTAACTAATTCATTTATTATTAATTAATTAACTAATTTATTTATTTCAATATTTTATTTGTTACCAGTAATAACCTTGATGTAGTCTTGAAGTACTAAAATAAAATAGTGTACTAATTAATTTATTTAAATATTTTATTTTAAATAATTACATTTTTTCAGCTAGTAGCCGAGGGAATATTTCTCATTTTAATTTAGTTTATCTACTAATTTATAAAATAATCTACTAATTTATTCATTGAAACATTTTATTTGAAATATAAATAAATGCTACCTAAAATTAAAAGAATACAAATATTTTAATTTTCTTCAGCTAGTTGCCAAGGCAAAATTTGTCATTTTAATTTAGTTTATCTTAATGTGCTAAAATAAAATAAAAATATAAATAAATAAATAAATATACAGACATCTATAAAAAACACAATTAAATATGAATAAAAACAGTATCTCAAAGATACTAAAATAGTGTTGGTGCTGCTTATTATTTTTGTGAAACATTTTTTCAAAATTGTTTGATGAATAGAAAGTTCAAAAGAACAACACTATTAGAAATGTTTTCCAGTACAAATGTCTTTGCTTTAATTCAATGCATTTTAACGCATTCTTGCTGAATAAAAATATTTATACTATTTGCATTTTAATTTTTAATTTAATTAATATGATTTATATATGATATTAATTCTACTTATAAAAACACCTTACTAGCAACAAATGTAGTGTATTGTATGACATAATTTAATGTAAACAGTTTAATAAAATAATTAAATAAAAAGTAATAAAATGAACATTTATTTGATACACTCATTAAAAAATGCAGTCTTTGTATATATTTTTTTTTACCTTTTTTTAAAAATACATCCAGTTATTGTAGTAATTGGTAATTGAATATTGAAAGTTATGTATACTTAAAGGGATAGTTCACCCAAAAATTAAAATAGTCATTTATTACTCACCCCAATGTCGTTCCAAACCCGTAAGATATTTGTTTGTCTTCAGAACACACATTTTTGATGAAAAAATATGGGTTTGGAACACGAGTAATTAATGACGAAAGAATTTAAGAAATCTTTTTAAGCATTTAAATGTATTTATTTGCACATGTAGAAACATAGAAAGTCAATGCAAATTCGTGCCGAGCAACGGAAAAGATGCAAATTGGGCGACGTGATTAATGTCATTTCATAGTTCGCTTTTGGTTGAACACTAAGTAACAGCACACCTCTCCTCAACAAGCCGCACAATTTGAGCTATCATGCACTGTACAGGATGAATTATGCGGCAATGTTTATTACTTGGGGTTAAGGGATTGTTCAAATCCCCTAACCACAAAAACAAGCAATAGAAACAGCGATTTTTGCCTTGGAAAGTGCCGCTAAATGCGATAGATGGGCTTGTACCACGGGATGTAAAACAATTCCAGGCTACAGAGAATGTATTTAATAAATGGAAATCAAAGTCAAATAAGCATACAGCGATACACAAGAGAGCTTTAATATCTTTCAGGCACATCGTCCAAACAAAGCATATCTGTGCTGTGACACAGTAGGTTTAGCTTTTCCATATTCAGAGTTGCACAATTTTTATGGTGCTCCTGGCCTCATTTTGAAGCTCTCAACTGTACGCTAACATCTCACCCCTAATTTTAGTGACCCGCAAGTAACATTCATTCTCCATTATGATGCTCTAGCAAACATTTAGCTTGCTAGTATACTCGGCCTTTGTATCTTGTCTCTGTTGTTTTTCTGGGAGAATTTGACCCCCTGGTTTATTTTGACTCGAGGGCCTTAAAAGTGATTTTGCCTGTGGTCTGTGCTGTGTTTTTGGGCCGTTCTCTAAACTGAAGATGTTTGTTATGCTATGGCCGTAAGTCTAAAGAATCCTCAAAAGATTCTGTGCCCGCGAGTTGTCGAAAACATGTCATATAAAACCGCTACAGAGCATCAAATCTGCTCTCAATCACGCACGCCCTGTCTTTGAACTTTTTAAAGGAAAACACATGGCACAAGGTGCCGATGGGGTTGACTGCAACTGTTCAACGTCAACATGGAACATGATAAACAATCCGGGTCAACAAATCGACATCATCAAAGATGTGTTTAGCTTAAAAATCAACAAGAAACCAAGACCGACTCTGTTTGATTTAATACACGTTATTGTTTGTATTGTGAATGATTCATCAGTGCATGTTGTTCAAAAGAAAAATAAATATTGCTTTTTGTACCCTTTGAGGTGAAATTCACCTCCTCTAGTTCACCTCCTTTAAAACTAATTTCATTTTTTGCTGACCTCACTCAAGCCATGTGACCTTAACATTAGTAATACTGGCAATTGACCTTTCGCAAAGACCCTCGCCCCTTCGTTACTGTTGCTGCGTCCGACAAGACACAGTGAAAAATACTTTTTAAATTTTGTCATTTTGTAAGCGATTTAAATAATAAAAATAGTAAGGCATCTCAGTTTAAGCCTTACGTGAATTGATCATTTCCTCCTTTTTACTAGTTTTAGCATGAAAAACATGAATGTACATTAAAAGGTATTTTGTCAGTACACACCAGTTAATCTACTTTCCTGTCTGGTTTGTTTTTCAGACAAAAATGGCAGATTCTGCCTTATGATTGGTCAGATCACCTGTCAATCAAACTGTGAAGGGTCAGTTAGTGGATATTGCTTTATGAACACTAACACTATTCTTCTTTTCTTTAGCTAATATGCAGAACCAAATTAAATGGTTTGATTTATGTTTTTTGGATAAATAAATAATTTAGACTACAGTAAATAATGATTATGCTTATATTTACAGAATATTCACTTAAAATGCACTCAAATTTTGTACAATTAAAAATACATTTGTAAAATATAATATTTATACAACGGTGTTTTAGTGCCACATAAAAAAAATTTAAAAATCTAAAATTACGAAATTAAAGTCGTGATATTTTGAAAATCAAGTCAAAGTTACAAAACTAAAGTCAAAATTATGAGAATAAAGTCGAAATGTTTCCAGAATAAAATTGAAATTTTGAAAATAAAGTCAAAATTTTTCAAGAATAAAGTCGAAATTACTAGGAAAAAAAGTTGAAATTATAAGGATGAAGTTGGAAAGTTTTGAAAATAAAATTTAAATATTTTGAAAATAAAGTTGAAATTCTGAGAATAAAGTTGAAAATTTTCTAAAATAAAGTCAAAATGACAAGAATAAAGTCAAAATTATGAGAATAAAGTCAAAATATTTCAAGGATGAAGTCAAAATTATTCGAAAATAGTCAAAATTACAAGAATAAAGTCTAAATGTTTTAGGAATAAAGTCAGAATGTTTCGAGAATAAAGTCAAAATGTTATGAGAATAAAGTTGAAACTATGAGAAAAAAAGCAGAAATTACAAGGATAACGTTGGAATGTTTTGAGATGTTGCGAGAATAAAGGTGAAATATTTAGAGGATAAAGTCGAAATTTCGAGAATAAAGCCAATGTTTTGGGAATAAAATCAAAATTACAAGAATTAAATCATAGCAATTAAAGTTATAATATTTTGAGAGTATAGCCTGCGCATACACAGGCTTCATTAAATAGCGTGAAAAACGCATTATTGTAATATATTGTTTGTATTTCACTATAAAACTGACAGATTTTTAAAAGCTGAGACTTTGAAATATCTCCCGGTGCTACCAATATCCCATTTGCATGCGCATAGGCTAGAATATACTCTCAAAATATTATGACTTTAATCTCATTGCTATGAAATAATTATGCTAAGTTTGATGTTATTCTCAAAATATTTTGACTTTTTTTTTTCTTGTTTTTTTTTTACATTTTTTTTAACGTGGCACCAAAACGGCATCATATTTTTTAGTGCATGCATTAGTAATAAAAATCAGAACATTAAGAGGTATGAAATCCTTTTTTTTATTAATTAAAATATTTCATAGAATTCTAACATTACTAATATTTTTTATATTATTATAAATACAATAATTACATTAATTATATATTATTTATATTGTTTTATATTAATTATATAAAATAATTGTATTACTGATGTAGTATAAAAAGTTGTCTCACTGTTAAAATTGTTGCTTGGTTGCTAATTTATTTCCATATTTTTTAATTGTTAATCTAAACATATCATTTGAAGAATGAAAAAGTAGTAATAAATCTAAACATATGTTAAGTAATCTCCTTTGTCTGTAAATACCGTTTGTTAGGAGTTTTTTTTAACAGCCAAACAGCTGTTTAAGCCTTGTTTTAGACTATTGTTGTAGTCAATGCACTAATTTAATGCAAATAACGGCAATAACAGCAAGTACGATGCGTTTTTTAGGGCTGGATAAAAATGTAAATTTCTTGATTTTAATCAATTCTTTCTTAAATCCGAAGGATCGATTAGTCTTGCCTGTTTTCACTTAATGAATGGATTATTAGTGCCTCCCATCCAATAAATCGTAGTAAGCATTAGGCTTTGTTACTTCTGATATGAAACAAAGTATGAGACATCAAATTCTGTCCAATTTATTACAGTATTCAAACAATAAATGCCGTTTTGGCGCTGTTTAATGTTGAGTGACAGATCGCTGCTAAAGAGCGGTAGCGCGACTAGCACGTGAACCGATCATCTCCTCCGCTTTAATACCGGTTTCAGCACGGAGTAAACATGAATAAACATCCGAAGGTATGTTAAAACAAACAGTAAAACTTACCAACATCGGTATCCTGTCACATGTAATCGCTCAATCAGTGTTTCAACAGCTGAAAGAAGTCAGTACATGTGGTAAACCAGAGGTTCTCAACCTTTTGGAACTAAAGCCCCCCCAAACCTCCCCTATCATGTGGCACCCCCCTCCCTCCCTCCCTCCCTCTAAAGTCTGTAAGATTGTACATTTTACATGCTAGTCTACATTTTAATATTAAGACAATTTTAAGAGTATAGTTGTTAGTTAATTATTTTATTTAATTTTATAAATTAGTCCATTTTAAATGTTATAAATAAGTCCGGGCTTCGGGACAATTTTCAAGTTACAGTTCAGACTCAGGCCGGGCCTCGGGTCTGTTTTAGGCTTCTCCTTATTTTAATATTTTATACATACACCAATTATGGTGATGAAAACAAATTTCCGCGCTGGTGGAAACACCACGAGACTTCACTTTTGCTTTCACTTTCGAGCCCGACTCGGAAAGCGTTTAGTGTCTCCGCCAGCAGCAGCAAATCAGCGCAGGTGGAAGATCCGCGTTCAAGCGCACGCAATAGGCTGAAAATGCCACAAAGCACCAGCAAACGTAATTACAATGAATGTTTCGGGGGAAATAAGGGGATATTTGAATTATTTATTAATAAACCAGCGTTTTCAGTGTAGCAAGGATGAAGTTGCTGATCCTGACTGGGACGCGCCTTTAGAAATGCATCTTTACAGATGACATATAGAAAGAGTTTTTGTGACAGAGCATTTGTTTTATTTCGTTAATTAATCATTTCAAGCGTTCTATAGATATATGTATCATGTCTGTGAGGTATGCATTTGCTGAGTTTCGGGTCATTTTTGTGAAGCGCTCCTGTTGAGGCATTAGAAAGCGCATCATGTTTGTTTTCTTTATTTAATAAAAGCACCTTTTGCAACGTTTTGTTGATGCTGTGAATGCACACAAATAAAAGTTGACCCTTAACAGTTGCGAAAGATGTATTATGAGCAAAAATGACAGAATATTTTAAATTGTTTCCACTGAAAAAACAATGCAAGTCATCGCGCTGGCGCCTCAATGTCCTGCAATGCGCCTTTAGCTTCCGCTCTCCGCACAAATTTGGGATATGCGTCTAATAGCACATATTTCTCTAAGTTTAACATTGCAACTAACATTGTTTTATACTTGAACTCTTTTGGGTCTATATCTATAGATTTTATTTTAAACAAGTCGTGATGATTTGAGAAGGCAAAATTGATCAAACAGTCCTTACTTTAAAAAACAAAAACTTTAGGCTATATTTAATGAACAAAAATGCTCCAAACGTTTTTCTAAATTAACGTAACAAAATAATGAAACGAAATAAAATCACTTTACCATTACATACAAAACTGAACTTTCAATAGTGGAAAGAGTAGTATAAG